>JAWWEU010000037.1:3278487-3299410 GCA_035583155.1 Acropternis orthonyx | reverse complement strand
GGCGGGCGCGGCGCTGGGAGCGCGACAGGGTGGGCGCCGGTGCGCGCGGGGCGCCGCGGCCGCCGCCGCCCGTGCTGCTGCTGCTGCTGCGGCTGCCGGTGCTGCTGCTACTACTGCTGCTGCCGCGGGGCGCGGCGGGCGGCATCGCCGACAGCGTCGTCTGGGCCGTCAACGCGGGCGGCGATGCCCACGTGGACGTGAACGGCATCCACTTCCGCAAGGACCCGCTCGAGGGCCGCGTGGGCCGAGGTGAGGGCGGGGGTGGGGGGGCTGTCGGCGGGTCTCCCCGCGGGGCCCCGCTCCGCCGGCGCGGGGAGGCCCGGCCGTGCCGCCCGGGGGGGCGGGTCCCGCGGAGGGCCGGTAGGTGTCCCCGCGGCCGCTCGGGGACGGGGAGCGCCCGCGCTTGTCACCCGCGGGACCGCGGCCACCCCCGCTCCTCCCGCCGGGCCCGCATCGCCCGTCCCCGCGGGGTGAGCCCCGCCGGACCGTGTGCCCGACCTGGGCTGTGGGGTTGTGTAATGCCGGGGGGAAGTGGCCCCGGCTCGGAGCGGGGTTTCGGCTGGAGAGGCGGCGGGAGCGCTCGGGCTGTGCCCTCCTGGCCCCGTGCGGCCGCCGGGATCCTTTTTGCTCCCGGGATCCTTTTTGCTCCCGTTTCCCACTGAAGAGCCCCGGTTCCCCAGCAGGACCTGCGGGTTCGCAGCCAGCCCGCAGCGCGCCCCTTGCAGCGGGAACACGCTCGGCCGGCCCTTCGCAGCCGCATCCGGATCGCCCGCGGTGCGGGGCAGCATTCTGGTTCGCAGCGTGCTGGTGCTGAGCTCGCCTGAGCCCCCGTGCTGGGCCCGGGCAGGGGGAAGGTGCAGCTGGCTGCTCTGCTCCGTGCCCCAGTCCTGGCAGCGTGTTCAAGGGCAGGGACACAAGCAGAAGTGGAGGCAGATGGGATGTCAGCTGCTCTAACTACTGATCAGTAAAACCTTCACTCTGCTAGTCAGAATGAGATGTAGAACTAGTGTTGCACTTGGGTTTCCTTACTTCCCGTGAAGCCACTCCAGTTGCATGAATTGTGCACGTTTCTAATAATCAGTGCACCAAAACTTAGTTGATTCACAGATGTATTAAGAAGTTAGCTGTGCTGAGCTGCTCTGCAGACATTTCCACGTGAGTGGTGGAGTCTGGAAAAGATGGGCTATCTGTTGACTTTTGAGTCTAACCTTTGCTTTTTCCGTGTAGGATGGTGAGGATTTTCATGTGCTGTACATCTGGAACTGCCATTGCTTACCCTGCATGGGTGCTATCCCAAATGGGGAGAGCCTTTGGGGCCCAGTGGGTACAGGGGAGGTTACATTTAAATTCTAATATGGTTTGTTTTTCACACCCATGGAAGCTGACGCCCGGGTTGCACAAGGTGCCCTCCCTGCTGTAGGTCAGCTTCACTTCATAGACCTCTCACGCATGTGACTTGAATGTCCTTGTGGACTTGAACAATTTATTTTTGAGTTGAGGAGAAAAAAGAGTCTTTCTCAAGTGCATTGTGACATGCCCTTCCTTTGGGGAAAGCCTGCAGCGTGTCCTCTGCACAGCAGGCTATTGCAGCAATTCTGCTTCAGCCAGTGGTGCCAGGCACAGTGGAGACTTTACCCCTTTGAGCTCTCAGCTGCATTTCCCTCAATGGCTTTTTATTGCACCATTGTTCATTTACTCTGGGTTCCTCTGTGTTGATAGGCATGTAATGGCTACAGCAGAAATGCATGGCTGGCTGGGAGGAAGTGACCTAGGGACAGTAATTCTGGGCTGTCCTGCCTCTGGGCAAATTAAAACCTTTTTTCAAGCCTCAGTTCAGTTGCTGTGCCCTGAAGGACTGAATGTGCTGATGGCAATTACCGAATTAGGCAGGTGCCAAGCATAGTTGAGTTACAGCTTGATGGGTACTGCTCGCTCACCGTGAGCACCCAGCGTGCTATAAAACCCAGCTCTCGTCCCCAGCGCTGTCAGCAGAGCTCTGACACACAGGTGACAGGCCTTCCTCTCCAGTTACCTTCTTGGCTATTAGAGGACTTTCTTCCTGTGCAGGCTTTCCTCTAATAGAAACTGACTTCTGTGGAGTCCTTGGTTCGCTATCACTGTAATCTGTAGCTGGCCAGAAATACCTGTGTGGGAGGACAGGTTAAACTTTTCACCCTCTGTGTTTCTGGTGATTAGAGTGTTCAGTCCTTGCACCCAGGTTTGAGTGCTAAAGAGGAGCGGAGGATTGCCTGAACAGCCCTGTGTGAAACAGGAGACTAAGAACTGGCATTAATTTCCTCTCACTCGTTTGCATTGGCTCCATCTTTGGCAACGTGCTCTGGGTTAGTAGTTCTTGCTTTGTCTTGGCCAGTGCAGTGTCTGTTCCCATGGAAATGGGGGTGGAAGTGGTAAGTGTCAGCAGAGAACTTTGTCTGGATCAGCTTCTCCTGCCTGAAGTGCCAGTGGGCAGATGGTGTCCGCAGTCTTCCCTCCTGCCCCTGCTTCGCTGAGGAATCATTTGATTCTCAGCTCTGGAGGCATTGCATCAGTTTGCATTTGTACAGTAACCCTGACACAATAAAATGCCAAGTCGAGTTACAGTCTTTTGGGGGCTGCTCTAGAGGTGGTGAATCAACGACTGAGAAGAGGCAAACTTTATGATCTCTGTTATTTTGTCAGTTACCGTCCTGTTTGGGAATGTTGTTTGGGCCCTTCTCAGGGAGCTGTTCAGATGCCTGCAGACAGCACCCATTTGAGCTGGGTGGCTCTGAGAACAGCAGCTGATGGAGCTGTTGGTGCTCTTGAAACCCTTGTGTACCTTGCTTCCTTCTTCCTGTCTTCAGGCTCCCAGGTATTGCGAGGCTGTGATGAGAAGAAAGGGTATTGTAGGATGCCTAATGCTTCTCACACTTCTGCCATCCCCTAGGTTTTCACTTCAGGGGGATGAGTCTCTAAAACCTGATGCCATCAACTGCTACCTTCAAATCTGTTGTATCAGTGAGTCAAGTCAGTCCTGTGCCTGCTGTTTTTGTTTTGTACTCAGAGTTTGAAATTTGAAAATACCATAAAAATATTCTAGGTGTTTTTCCTCTTAGGAACAAGAGCCAATGGCCAAGTCCTTTGGCTTTGTGCACTGTTTGTGAAACAGGCTCTTCTTTCTGAAATGCTGCAAGTGAGTTTACTGTGTCTGGACTACAGCAGGTCCAGACCTGGTTTCCCACAGGACCCAGTTTCTGGGGCTTTGGCTACCTCTGCTTCTGCTCCAGCAGTGCCGCCACCTGGTCAGAGCAAGGAGGGGAGACAGGTTTGACAGGGTGTGAGTACCTCTGGCACTTTCAGAGTATATAAAGCATTTCTTGCACTTGCCTCAGAAATTAACCCTTCCTCTCGCTCTTTTGTGCTTGAAACCCAGCTTCTGACTATGGTATGAAGCTGCCAATCTTGCGATCCAACGCCGAAGACCAGATTCTGTACCAGACCGAGCGTTACAACGAGGAAACCTTTGGCTATGAAGTTCCCATCAAAGAGGAGGGTGACTATGTGCTGGTGTTGAAGTTTGCAGAGGTCTATTTTGCACAGTCTCAACAGAAGGTAAGCAACAGCTCCTTGTGTGTCTCTGATGTGAATTCCTGGCTAAAGACTGTGCTCAGGTTGCCTCTGCTGCTTTGCATGCTGGAGGAAGGAGTGAAGTCAGGTGCTAATGGCTAACTTAGTTCCTAGACCTCTTACGGGCTCTGAAACTTTGGAGCTCTCTCCCACATTCCAGCTATACAGTCAGACTGGAAAACTGCATTTCAAAGTATTCAAAAAACCATGTCCAATTAAACATAACTAGCAATAGAGTTTTAGGACCTGTTTAGGCTGTGCTGGCACTGAGGAGTTTTTTTTACCTTTTTCCTGAACAGTTATTCATGACCTGACAAGCATGGTTGTGTTGGAGAAAGTATTGCACAGGTTGAAGCCGGGAGGTGATCTGGGTTAAATAACTTACTCAAAACAATTTTTATGATTGAAATAAGACTTGATACTGGTTCTGAGTCTGAGTTCTGAAAGCACAAAATTAAATTCACCCTCTTTATTGCTCATGTCCACTTTTGAAATACCTCATGTACAGAGGTGGAAACAGAAACACAAAGAACTCAAAGCCCTGTGATAAATTGAAGTAGAAGTGTTTTGTGTAATAGTCTCTTTCCCCTGACTCCATCAGCTTCTTTAGAGCTGATCTCCTTAAGCACTGTGCTGCCTTCCTGCCAGAGAAGTATTTCAGGGAACAGAACTGGTGGAGCTGGCTTACAGAATGGATGCAAAAAGCAGCCTCAGATTAAACTGAAGGGCTGAGGCATCTTTGGTTCCTCTTCCTTGATGTGGTTCTGCTGGGATTTCCCAGGTGCTGAGTGAAGTTTGAGTCACTGCAGCCCTGAGGAAGACTTTCACCCTGAATTCACAGATGTGGTTAGCAGTTAAGCATTTTACCTCCTTCAAACCCTGTGTTCTTCAGCAGCTTGTTTCCTCTTCGCTCTTCTGCTACAGGCTGTTATTTAGAAATGGCTTCACTCCCTAGGGTGTGGTGTGCCACAGCCACCCTGTGGTGGTAGGAGCAGGTCCTCAGACAGGAGGTGGAAAGAAAGTTGTGAAAGAAAAGCATGAACAAGCCTGATTAAAATTGTTCTGTCCCCAGTTCAGAACAGCAGGTGTAGAGGGTATCTTAAAAGGGGGAGGCAGGTTTCAGGGTATTTGAAAGTAACGCTAATGCTTCAGTGTCTTCACCTGACTGCTTTGGGCTCTGAATCCTTCCTAAGGGAATGGGGCAGTGCATGTTACAATGCTTTCAGGTCCTGGGTGCATAACAAGAGACCTTTCCTGTTCTGTTCCCATTTCAACTGTCACGTGCCTGAATCTGTTCTGACTCTCTGTCATTTCTTTCACCCTGAAGGTATTTGATGTTCGCTTGAATGGCCACGTGGTGGTGAAAGACTTGGACATTTTTGACAGAGTTGGACACAGCACAGCTCACGATGAGATCATTCCCATGAGTATCAAAAAGGGGAAACTGAGTGTCCAGGGGGAGGTTTCCACGTTCACAGGGAAGCTCCACATTGAGTTTGTAAAGGTAATAAGCTTTTCAGGGCAGAGCCCTGATCTTCCCTTTCCCCTTCTTCCCCAGTCCTGTGGTGCAGCTGTGTGCTGGAGGAGAGGGAATGGTAGGTGGGGAGACCGTTCCTTGCCTCAGAGCTGCAGCACTGACTGCTGCCTTTGCTTTCTCTAGGGCTACTATGACAATCCAAAAATCTGTGCCCTGTACATCCTGCAAGGAACAGTGGAAGGTAAGCACAGTTTTTGAGCCAGAAGGCTCTTCCCCGTTGGAGAGCAGCCTGTTGCTTCTCAGACTATGAGATCATAGCTCTTGCTGACCCACATCTGCCAAAGTTGTTTCTCTCTCAGCGAGTTCCCACAGAGTGCAGTTACAGAGTGAAGTAGGTGTGTAATGTCCTCATTCTCCTCCAAGTTACAGACTGTGTCATTTTGGAATGAGAAAAATCAGTTTGTTTTGGAACTTCCTGTATATGAGGGAGAGAAGAGAACATGTCTGGTCAGTCTAAGCTTATAGCTACAGATAAATTCCCTCTGGCCTTGGATGTCAGCAACAGCCCTGCAGACAAGTAATTTACAGAGTTCTTTTAGCTAGTAGTTAAGTGTTTCTTACCTGGAGCTTTGTTTTGCCTTCTCAGCTCGAGAACAAGGCTGTTCTGTTCTCAGGTATCAGTTCCTCCAAATAGCAGTGGGGAGGGCTAGACAAGTTCTTGTTCCTTCTTCACCCTCTTTGTAAGTGTGCTGGAGTTGAAGCCCCTCTAGCTCCCAAACAGGGAGGGTTTGGGACCCCCCTCTGATCAAATCATCAGTTTGCTTTACTCTTAGTCAGGGATTGCCAAGTGCTGCTGATCGTTTGGTGAGAACCTTGTGGCCAGGTGGCACTTTGCTGTATGTGGGACCTGCAGTTCAGGCCCCAGGCTCAGAGGGCTGGATTTGAGGGGGGTAGGGCCATGCTGCTCTGATAGCTCTGTGGTTGTAGGATGCAGTGCTGTGGGGTAGGACCGTTCATGGAAAGGATTGTTCCCATTCCTGTTTGCACCTCTATCTGCTGGTCCTCCTTAGATCTCACTGAGCAGCTGCAGTGTCTGACTCTGTGCTCTTAAGCGTGCTTTTGTGCATTAACTTCCCTGTGTGACACATAGATGGGGTTGGAACAATGTAGTGTTTTTGCAGACTGGATCCTTGGATGCTCTTAGCTCATGAAGGAAAAAAATAGTGATGTGATCCTCTGTGAGGGAGGAAGTTCCTCTCTTCTGAGGTGTTCTGGTTGTGGTTTCAATCTGGTGTCAGGTGCCCTCTTGCCTGTGTTGGATGAGGGAGAGGGGAAGGAAGGGAGTGTCTCGAATGATCTCCCATTTTACATCCTGCCTCCTTGCAACCTTTTGTCTTGTCCAACAGATGTCCCAAAGCTGCAGCCGCACCCTGGTCTGGAGAAAAAAGAGGAAGATGATGACGAAGATGAATATGATGATGGCTCCAGTGTCAAAAAACAGGCAAATAAGAACCGGGTTCAGTCAGGCCCACGAACACCAAACCCCTATGCCTCGGACAACAGCAGCCTCATGTTTCCTATACTGGTGGCCTTTGGTGTCTTCATTCCCACCCTCTTCTGCCTCTGCCGGTTGTGAGAGCAAGCCCCACAGTGCATCAGCCCAGGGGCTGGGAGGGAAGGAGTTGGACCAAACACGGTTGCTTTCAATTTCTCCATATTGTTCATAATTTAAGGAAAAAAAAAAAAAAAGATGATTCATTTGGAATGAATAGCAATGAATAGCAGGTCCAGGTAAGAGGGAGCTTGCCTTCCCCCTGCCAGCAAGCAGCAAGGCCCTTGCCTTCCCCTTCGCACCACGTGCAGCCTCTGATTCTCCCTGGGGCATCCAAGAGTGAACTGAGTCCTGGCTGGCAGTGTATTGGGCTGTTGAAAGCTTATGTTACCAGTCCTGGGCTGCTTCCCATACTGAGGGATAGCAATGTGCTGCGAGATCTCCGCCTTTACTGGGTGGAATACGGTTCCTTAATCAGGGAAGCTGCTCTTAAAACAAGGCCTGGGTACACATCCAGGAGCGCAGAAGTGTTGTTGTGCTGTTGGGTGTCAAATGACTATGGAGGACAGAGCCTGGCTCAGCATCTCCCTGAATGTGTGCAGCATGATGGATGGTACTCGCCTGCCTAAAGATGCCAAGACTCGAGCTGTCTGCCCAGCCTCCATGGAGACGGTCCCCTCCGAGGACTGCGAGCTGCACCAGGAGCAGAGGGATTTATCTGGCCTGATTTGCTGCACCAGTTGGGAGAGACTTCCCTAGTTTGGCTGTTGCAATGTTTTTTCCATCGCAGAGGGATTCTGCTGTAGCCTGTGAGAGGCTGACGTTGTTATAGCGTCTGATCAGATGCACTTGTTTTCTGTATTGATTATTGATTATGGCTTTTGTTTCCTTTAATATCCTTTTATTTTCGAAGATTTTGTTTTAAGCCCAGTTCCTTGTTCTGCCCTTTCTGGCAAGTGACCTCTCCTTTGGAAGAAGCTGAGAATCAGGGGACCTAGAGAGGAGGCTCAGGACTTGTCCCTTGACCTTCCTAAGGGTTAGCTCCCTTCTCCATGACTGAGCAACCCGTGCTGTAGGACACAGCGGGGCAGCCTGGTGGATGCTCCCTGTGAGCTCTCATTCCCTTTGTAGGGACCAGGCCTGCCTGCAGCAGCGTCAAGTGGAGCTGGTCAGTGTTTACAGTGAGCTTGGCCTTTTGGGTATCCTGGCAGTGTAGCAAAGGGGCAGATGTCCAACATTTCAGTCCTGGAGAGCAAGGTGCTTTGTTGCCATCCAGAGATCTGAAAGCGAGCAGAACACTGGAGAAAAGGTCACCTGCTTTCCCCAGGGATATTTCTGCAAGAGGCTTTTGTTTCCACATGCAGAGCCTGTGCCTGCCTGACAGAGGCTGAGCAAAAGCTGCTGCTGCACCTGCTGATCCAGAGCTGCCAGCCCCAAGGAGCTGCCTTCCCACAGTCTTGTCCTCCAACACGTGGAGCATTTTTAGCTGGCAGGAGGGAGATGCTCTGTGCTGAAGCAGGATCTGTCCCAGGAGGCGTTGGGTGCTTGTGGGTCCGTTCAATGCTGCTGAGCTCTGGGCTCACAGAACACTACCTCACGCTGTCTCCGTTGTCCTCAGAAGTGTTCTGTCCTTCCCCAGAGCAGTGGCACTGATCAGTGACCTGCTGCTCTGCCTCTCTGGGCCTGCGTTTTTCCTAGTAGTTGGTCTTGGGTTTGATCCCCTGTGGAGGCTGAGCCTTTCTTTATGCTGAGCAGGGTCAGCCGAATTGCATAGTTTCTGGAAAGGGATCTGGAGGAGCAGCCTTTTCTGTTCTGCTGGGCCCAGGCAGCTGCAGCCTTCGCTTCCTCCTAACCCTCAAGCTGTGATAGGAGCTGTCAGCTCAGGGGCTCCAGGGTGGGAGCTGGGGGAGGTGACAAAGTGCTGCTCTCTGCAGCAGTGCCACCAAACCTTTTCTGATCACATGCATTGCTACAGGCCTGACCCTAATTCTGTGTATGTGAGCTGAAAAGAAAGCCCGATCTTAATTTTCTCTCCAACTTCAGAAGTGGTAACAGCCAGTTTGAGAGGAGCAAGAGTCCCTGCCCCAGTTAAAGGAGAAGACAGGCTTTAGAGAGAGCAGATTGTGAAGAACATACCTTAGGATGAAAAGGTGGTAAGCTTGCAGTTGTCTGCTTCATCTTGCAGCTGCTGTTAAAATCCTAATACTTATAAAACTCATAAAATACGAGCTCTGTTTTGTTCGGTGACAGTGCCTGCAGGGATTCTCCAGCGTTTTTGGGATTGCTCTAACTGGAGCACAGAGACATTTAGATCTTTATCAGTTTTGAGAAGCATGAACTGCACTGATTTGTTAAGCAAAGAACCTGGGGTTGAAAACAGGCAACTGTGTAAGGAGCTGCTCTCCTCCAGGCCTTTTAGGCTGCATTTTATTTGAGCATCCTTGAAGCAAGGAGTCACTCTGCTTCTTGTGGCTCACACAGGAATCTCTGCACCTCGCCCAGAATGGGAAAAGAGGTCGGCATTTAGATGTGCAAAAGTCAGAGACAAGCCTTTAAGAGCAGTTTATCCCGGCCTCTCCTGGCAGCCACGGCATCCATTTGGTGCCATCAGCTGCCCCAAGGCAGAGCTGTGCAGTGTGATGTTGTGTTCCAGTTTCTCAGTTCAAATGAAGTTGTCTTACTTGAATAAGAGTAGGGAGGAGGAATAGTTCATCACTGCAATTGAGTTGTTTTGACTCTGGTTTTATGCATCTTTGTCCCTACAAAGCTGGTGTCTGGGTGGTTCCTGACCCTGTTAAGGTGCTGTGAGCAGTTTCCTTGTTGATCTGTCCACTCCTGACAGGTTTGCCTTGAAGGAGCCTGCAAACAAAGTGGGGGAGCACAGAGGCTGGTAGAGGGTGGCTGGTCAGCATCTTTCTGGGAGTGGTGTACTCTGGCTCCCCTTGACATCTCTGTCTAGGATCTGCAAGGCAGATAAATGGGACCTGAGCAGGGAAAGGAAAAGTTTGGGCTGGCTGTAGCTTTCCAGAATGCGTGTGTTTGAGGGAATATCCAAGGCACTGTTTAGCTGAGGCAGGTTAGAGACAAGCCTGTTTGTGCTGATTCCTCCCACCAGCAGCAGGAAGCACAGCAGTGTGGGGAGCTGGGTCGGGGCAGACCTGGCTCGATTCATGTTGTGTAGAGAGGGGCAGATAAAGCAATTTTAATAAAGCTTCCACTTAACAAAGGGAAAATGACACCCTTGATCATGTTTTGGGCCTGGATCCAGTTTCAGCGTAGTGGTTTCAAAGCATATTTTAATTGCCCCATCAGCCCCTCCTTTAAGCCAGGCCCTTTTCCCCTTCTGTGTGTGTAACTAAACATCTCTGACCATTTTGAGTGTCCCAGGTGGCAGTGAGCAGAAAGCCAAATGAATTCCCTTCTCTTTTTGGTGCCTTTGTCTCAGGCTTTGAATAAAAGTCTATTTGAAGGAGCTTCTTTTTTTTTTAAGGAGCTTCTTATTTTTTTCTTTTTCCCCAAGGGACAGGCATTCCTTGCCCTTGAGATCAGCTGGGGGCTGTCTCCCTGTCCCTGGATGGCAGCTCTGGAGGTCACAGCTGAAGCAGAGAACTGTGAGCAAATATCTTTGTTTCCAGCCCTTGAGGTCAATGGAAGAAAAGCCTTAGAGGGGACAGAAGAACTGGAAAAGCTCCTTCAGGTTTGGTCTCCCCCTGAAATCTCCTGAAGGCAGGATGGAGAACTTCCAGACAGTCTGGTGCCTGTGTGTCTGTGCAGTTCAGAGCTGAGTGAGTCGTGGCTGGGTCCTGGTGCTTACAGCTTCTGGGTGCAGAGTGGGGCTTGGGGTCCTGCGCCCCAAATTTACTTGCTGAGGGCTTGCCCTGTGCTGTTCAGGTCTGAGCAGAGAGCAGTGACCTGTGCTTTGTCCCTTGGCCTTCCTGAAGTTGAAATGGGATTGCAACAGCCAGGGAAGTGTCTGAATATGGGAACTCTGGGCTGAGCAGGCCTGTTACTGATGGAAAACAGCAGGAGGAGGGAGAGGGACCATAAGAGCAGCTTCAGCCCTTGATGTGAGACAGATACTGAGCAGCTGCAAAGTACCAAATGTTTCAGGCTCTGTTTGGTGCTCAAATGTGGGAGAGATCCGTCTGCTTCTTACGGTGGGGAGGGAAATACCCTTGCTGAGAATCCAAGGGAAATGGGAGCTGGGCCAGCACTGAGCTAATTTACCTACTGGCACTTCTGCATCTCCACAACAAATGCCAAAGCCTAATACAATTCAAGGATGCTATTTTACTGTCGGCCTGGTTCCACCGGTCTGTCTTCACCGTCTGGTCCCAAATAGGCTCACATAAGTGTTCTCAATGGCACAAACACACCAGGCTGGAGCTGGGAAGGCTCAGAAATGTGATCACACGAATGTGCTGCACCTCTGCTTTGCGCTGCCCAGCGGGTCTGAGGCACGTGCACTCATCTCGGATCCAAAGCATTTGTCCCAGGAATATAGTAGCATTGAAAGGTGCTGGGCTGGATGGGAGAGGTGAAAGCAGGTCCATGTCTTCCGGGACTCTGGCTTGCTCAGAGTTTATTGCTGTATATTAAATACTATTTTTGGAGATTGAGGGGAAGATGAGGGAGGGGGAGGGATGTGACGATGCTGTCCCCAGTCTGATCAGTGGGATGCTACTGCAGGTTATTGATAGGTTTTTGATTTTTTTTTCTTTCCCAAAAAGTGCTTTATTTTAAGGAAAAAAAAAAGAAAAAAGTTATCAACAAAAACATGTGCTTTCCTCCCGCCTAGAAACTCTGCTGGCTGATTAGAAAATGTGAATAATCTTTTGCAAACATCAGAGGTCTCTGCTAAAGAGTTTATGTGATGGAGATTTGAAGGCAAGGGGCAAAGTACAGCTTGAACCAGTTTTTAACCGGGGAGAGTGTGAATCCAGGAAATGCAGGATCTCTGCCCTGGAGTTGTTCCCAGTCACATGTAAGGGGGATGTGTTTTCCTGTGCTGCCATGGCTGTTCTGTCACACCACAGCAGCTCCTGTGCTGGGGTGCTGAAGCAAAGCAGTGGCTGGAAACTTGCTGGCAAGCGTGGGCTTGAATATTTTGTGGTTTCCTCAGGGGCTTTGTGTGCTCAGAGTTTTTCCTGAGAAGCAGCTGGGTTGGTAAAACAGCCCTAGAGCCTGTGAGAGCAGAGGCAGGAGTTGTGCTCGTGGCAGGAGGCAAGAGCCAGGACTGTGAGAGGTGACAGTGGTGTTTGGGTCCCATCGGTGTAGCAACTTTTAGCACTGGCAGATGGTCCCACTACTCCACATAGTGCATGGCTGGGGATGTGTGAAAGTAACCCATACCCTTGGCATTAAGGATACATCACAAACTACTTACAGCTGCAGGTCTAAGTGATCTGTAAAGGCTAAAGCAGTGTAGGGAGAGATCTCCACCTGTTTGTGTCACCAGTACAAAGGGTTTTTAAGGAGGATTTTTTATTTTACTGTCCGTTGCTTTGTGTTATAACAACTTGCAGTGACTCTTTTTAGTCTGTTTTGCAGCGAGCTTGGGCCCTGGGTGAAAAGCACAGATATCTATTTCTGATTGCATTGGCTTTGCAGGGACTGGTTTGGGGGAAAAGACAGGTGTGGGGGTGGGTTATTTTATTTTTGGTACACGGTAGCAGTTTTATTTTTTAATTTCCCCAGGATGTTTGGTTGAGGGAATGTTCTGAAATCTACTGTCTGGCAGTTTAACCAGCGGTGTGCTAAAGGAAAATAAACAAAATTATATTGTCACTTGGACGAGATGGTGCCTCTTTTCTGGTGCTGGGGGCAGAGGACCCCCCTCCAGTTCACACCCACGTGAGGGAGGTCAGGGCTGGCTGAGTGCAGTGTGACATGCCATCCCTGCTGCAGCCCAGAGCCTCTCCCTGCCGCTGCCTCCGGCACTGCCCTGGCGATCTCTTGCCAGTCGTTTTGGGCGATTAAGTGCAAGTTGAATGGTACAACATCCTCTTAAAAGTGCTGATGCAGACCTAGTTGCTTCCTGCTCAGATCAGGAGCACCAGAGATGATGTTATCTGCCTTTTGGGGCTTTCCAAGCTGCCCTGATTTCAGTGTGAAACCACGTCAGGGGTGGGCAGGAGGGGCTGCAGCTGGGGCAGAGGGGGAGCAGCACCTCTGTGCTGTAGGTGCCTGCACTCGGGGGACAAGGGACCCGGGCCCCAAGCAGAGCAGCTGCTCTTTCAGACAGCCTGGGTGTGTCCTTCCCAGGGTGCAGGATGGAGAGACCAACCCCGCGCAGTGAGGAGGATTTAGGAGTGTTGGCCTGGGCAGGCTTTTTTGAAACAGCTTTCGTTTGGCAGTAGCAGGTGTGTGCTGCTCACAGGCAGCAGCAAACGTCACTAACCACTGCTCTAAATACGCTTCTGGTCATCGTGAGCGTGTTCAATCTTGTGTGGAGACTGAAAAGAGGATGCAGGTGTTTCTTGTTCTTACCCCAGTTCCCCAAAGGGCTGGAGGTGAGTGTTAGCATCTCCTGTGTGCCCCCTGCGGGCCGGTGGGCTGCCCCTCTTTGGGAAAAGAACGTATCCTTCTCCTGCCTGTGATGCTCCTGTGAGTTACTCCAAGTGGGATCTCCCCAGTCCCTGCCACCGGACCCAGGACACTCGTCCGACCTCTGCCACTGTCACTTTCGGTGTGAGCTCCCAGTGGCACAGCCGGGAGAGTGGCTGAGCCGGGGGACCCTCCCCGGGACACGTGGAGCTGTCACTGCCGCGCTCCCGGGGGACAGGGCTGGGGTGTGTCCGGGGCCGGGCAGCAGTGCGCTGTCCCTCCGTGGCATCCCCGCTGCTCCCGAACAGTGCCCTGGACACACCGTCCCATAACCGGACCAGGGCTCTCGGGGGACACCCGCTCTCTGTGATCCCCGGCCGTGCTTTCATTACCGGGGCGATGCCCGCGAGGGGAGATACCCGGCTCCCCCGGGAGCGGGAGAGGAGCTGGTTTTGTTTGTTCCTCGGGCAGCCCCTTCCTCGCAGTGTGTCCCGGTGTGTCCCCGACAGCGCCGTTGCGGTCGCCCATCCGGGCGCGGCCGCGGCGGGCCCTGCTGAGCTTCGGGCGCGGCGTTGCCAGGCAACGTCCCCCCCGCGCCCCGCCCCGCGCTCCCATAGCTACGGGGCGGGCGGCGGCCATCTTGGCGGCGGCCATGAGCGGCTCCGGGGCGCGGGCGGCGGCGGGGCCGGACAAGAAGCCGCCGCCGGGGGCCGCGGGGCCGCTGGGCCGCCTGCGGGGCCGCCGCGGGTCGGCCGACGCGGCGCCGCGCCCGCCCTGGACCGAGTCCGAGTTGCTGGCGTTGGAGACCGTCCGGCCCGAGCACGTCCTGGCGCTGTGCCGGGTGACGGAGAGTGAGTGCGGGCCGGTGTCCGGCGTGAGGGGCCGGGCCGGGCCCCGGGGAGCGGCTGGAACCAGCTGTGGGGCGGCGGTGGCTTTGCGCCCGCCCGCAGCTCCCCGGCAACTTCAGAAACTTTGGGGTGCTTGGGGTTCTTTGTTTTTGGTTTTTTCGGTTCGTTTTTGTTTTCCTCTGGGATGCGGATCTCTCCTCTTCTGCCCCGATCCCTTCCCTTTGTGGCCCCGCTACCTGGCACCTACCGTGCCTTTGTTTCTTCCATCCTTAACTTTGTCCTCCTTTCATGAAGCTTCTGCAAAACAATGAGCCGTACGGCTCTTAACGGGTTGGGGGTGGCAGAAAAGGAAACCCGTTTGGTAAGCGGCCAGAGATATCTTGAAATTTTATTGTATGTTTTCTCTCTCTTCTAGATTATTTATGCAAACCTGAGGACAACATTTACAACATTGACTTCACCAGGTTTAAGATCCGGGACCTTGAAACTGGAACAGTGCTGTTTGAAATTGCAAAGCCATCTGCTTCAGGTATATGATGCTAACGTTGCAGGGAGGGCAGGGACTCAGAGAGCTGACAAGTTGCAATGCAGGACCCATGCAAACCAAGCAGAAAGGTCCTTTGACTTGTGATTCGACCTAGTGACTAAATTGCTCTCCTTTAAGCATGGGACTGTGTTTATCTGTGCTGAGAAACTTGTCATAAAAATGTGAGGTGATTATTGTCAGATGGGAGAGTCCTATCAGCTGCAAATCTTTCCTTTTTTAGCTTGTTACGGTACAGAGTTGGTTTCATGTGACAAGAGTGTATCCTGTGAGATCAGCTCTGAAGCCACCAAATACCAACTGTCACGGCAAACCTCTTAGTTTTTTGTGTAGCGCCAGTATAAGTATCAGACCAATTATGAAACGTTTACCTTCAGTACCCAAGCGATAGCCAGCCTGTCCTCATACACCCACCAGCCAATATCACCTTGCATGTACGGAGTATTAGCAGAGTAACTCTGAGCTGGTGTGTTTTCCAGAGCACGATGAGGAGGATGAGGATGACAGCAGCGAGCTGGATGCTAGCGCAGGTCGCTTTGTTCGTTACCAGTTCACCCCAGCATTCCTCCGCCTTCGGACCGTTGGTGCAACGTGAGTAGGGGATCCTGGAGAGAAGGGAGGCTCGGGTGTTTGCAAAGTGTCACTTGACAGTTTATAACAAAACTGTGTCGAAGACTAGACAGAGCCTGTCCTAGACTGCAAATATCGATGTCTCTCTCTCTGGAGTGATCTGTTGCACTCTTGTGTAGCCTCGGGTCCAAGGCTCTGTTCTTCCCAGTATCAAGAGAGGTGTATATAATCTTAGCTATTTTTTCCTACTGTCTGCACGCAGAGTGGAATTCACAGTGGGGGAAAAGCCAGTGTCAAACTTCCGAATGATTGAGAGGCATTACTTCCGCGATCGTTTGCTCAAGAACTTTGACTTTGATTTTGGCTTCTGCATCCCCAGCAGCAGGAACACATGTGAACACATTTATGAATTCCCTCAGCTCTCAGAAGACCTGAGTAAGTACCTCCTTTGCCATACAGAGTGGTCTGTGTGTGTGCATCTGCTCATTTTCTCCTTCTCTCCACTTGTGAAAGAAGTTGTGACTGGGATGGAGGTGACAGGAACAAACAGATACAGGTTCCTGGTCTAAGTAGTGTGTAATCTTGTCTGAGTTACAGATTTGTGCTGCAAAGCCACCTGCTTGGAAAATGAAAGCCTAGGACAAGCTGTGCTAAGTCACAGGCTCCAAGAACTGATCAGAGTCACAGGGCTGGCAGGCCTGATGCCTTGTAGTGTAGCCCAGAAGAAAACAAAACCCCGAGAAAGGGTTCTTTTGGTAGCTACCCACCTATTTTCAGCACTTGCTAGGGCTTGAGCCTTCTGCTTTGAAACAGAACTGAGAGGTGTGTGTTTGAGCCTGCCAAGATCTCTGCAAATACACATTGCATAGGGTATGTTTGACCTCAAGGGATGGGTAGAGCAGGAGCACGTGGGCCCTCCTGGGCCTGCCTGGGTGTGGGAGGACACGTGGGGTTTGTACCCAACCTGTGAGTGTGTGAGGAGTGCTCCTTCTGCTTACAGACTCTGCTCTGCTCCACTCATGGCTCTGGCAGTTTCTAAGGTCCTTTTGAGTAAAATTACTTGATTCCCCCTTTGTTTGCTTTCAACAGCATTTGTCTTGTGAATAGGAAGAAAGGGCAGGCCAAAGCCTTTGAAGTGTGCTCAGCAGCAGTTAGCTTCTCTCCCTTGGGTAGGGCAGAGCATCAGCCTGGTAAATGCAGTGGAGTGGCAGAGCCCTTTTTATCCTGACTGTGGCAGGCTGTGGAATGTAATGGAGCTTTCTCTTTCACAGTCCGTCTGATGGTTGAAAACCCATACGAGACACGCTCAGACAGCTTTTACTTTGTGGACAACAAGTTGATAATGCACAACAAGGCCGACTATGCTTACAATGGAGGACAGTAATCATTCTGTCTGCTGGATGCTGTGATGCCGTTAACCATTCCAGATGTTCAGGAGTGGACTGGAGTTGCTGTCTCATGCAACAGGGCTTCTTGCCAAACCTTTTCTCCATGGATGAGACTGAGAACATGCAGCAAAGACAAAGGCTCCTGAAGGAAATCTCCCTGCAACACTTCTCTATCCGACACTCAACGTATCCTGCATCATCTTCTCTGGTCCTGGCTACCTTGTGATACCTTGATTAGGTCATGGGTCAGAGGCACAATTCTTGCTCTTAGTCTTTATTGTTAGGTTGCACCTTTAGTGCTTCTGCTATTCCACCTCTTGGGTGACTGCCCTCTTTGAAGAGGTCAGATAGTTTGTGTTAAGCTATTTCTTAGCAGGAAAATCTTACCCCTTCAAGTAGCCAGTGATGTCTGAAGAGCAGATCTCTTCTTCAGTTGGATAGATCATCTCTTTAGTGCGCAGTGGTTTAGTTTGTAGCATGGCTGACATTGCTTTTTGGGGTGCATCTCCATATTCTCCAGTGGGAAAGGTAAAAGAGGAGACTAACTCAGTTTCTAAACAGTGGAGGAATCTTCCATTTGCCTGTGGGGGCCTGAGCTGTGTTTTGCTGGAGATATTACTAGGGATATGAGATGGGGGGGTAAAAGTTGTTACCACTCTGATAGCATTTCAGTTTGAGCTCTTGTGACCAAATTGTTGCATTTTAGAGCTCAGGGGTCAACCTTAGAGCTGAAGTTAATCTCACTATATCTATCATTTCCCCTGCTTCTCCTCTTTGTGTAGGAATTTTGGCTCTTCCTACAGAATGTGTTGCTTTTTAGATGAACAGCACGCTGTCAGCCTGGCTGGGGTGGAGGGGAAATGTCAAGTCTGGTGGGGCTTAGAGGAAAAAGGGAGAATGTGGAAAATCACTTGAAAAATGTGTAGGAAGTAGAGCTTCCTAGGCTTCAGTTTGTACTTCTAAACACAAATGATCTGTCAGAGGTGCTGTGAGCAGCACCAGCTCATTTGCTTCGTTTCAGTGAAGGTATTAGTAACTAAAAGCTACCCACGTCAGTTCACTCACTGTTACGAAGTGGGATCCATGGAAGTGAGAATGTACAAGATTCTCTGTTTTAATTATTGGAGTTCCCATCACTGCTTTGCCTACTCAGCTGCTTATGTATGGTTTAGGAAGTTGTTCTGCTGAGGTTGATATTGCCAGACCAGAGGGAGTGTTTCACAGATGTGTTTGGGATCTGGTGATGGGAGATAGCTCCATGCAGTGGGAAGAGGAAACCTGTGTGTTGCCAGTAGCCATGCTGGGGCCCAGGTCCCGACCATGCAGTGTTTCAGCTGTCAGAACCCTCTTCTGCCAGTTTTGCTGGCACTCAAGACTGGCACTTTTCCTGTCGCCACACTGGGCTGGTCAGTTGTGTCTCTTGTACTCGGGAGTTAGGTTGTGTCTAAACTAGAGACCTTTCCTAATACTATTCCATTTGTTCTCGAGACAGATGTAGCCTATCTCCTTCATGGATACAGCTAGTGTCCTGTTGTGTTGAGTAAGATTCAGTGTAGTTTATTTTAGCAGGATTGAGTGAGGTGGGTATCACAAACCAGAGCTTATTAATGTGTAGACAACAATAGGAAATCACTGCCTTTACCTCCAGACTAATGAAAGTAACTTTGTCATGGAAGATCAGCTCGCACCAGGATGAGCAAGGAAAGTGTGTGGGGTGGCAGCCATGAAAGAATCTCCAGCTCTTGGGAAGATACTTAATTATGATTAACCGCAACAAATGACCTGTTCGGGGTGGAGCATTAATCATGAGCAACCACAACAGATGTCTTGGGAATGTGGAGGGGCAAGGTCTGAGTGGTTGAAAGATGAAGAACCATTCTGCTACCATGGATCCCCTCCAGCATCTCCACGGGCACTTAGGCAATCTTGTTTAGTTATTTCAGGATTAGTTAAAGCTGCTGGGAAGGTGGAGCTCGAGATGCCTCTTGCAGTGAATGTCTTCAGCATGCCTCGTGTGGTGCCAGCGAGGTGGGAAGCGTTTGCTTTGCTCTAAGTTAAATGCAGTAAGGAAGAACTGCCTAGAAGCACATTTTTCATCCTGCAGTGCTCAGAAATAGCATCTGAAGAGCCTGCCAGTTATTCCCTGGGAAGCTTTAGCATATCGAGCTGAATTTTGTAAGTAGTATAAATCCAGGTGCCTTTAAACGTTACTTTTATCGCACTTCCTATACGAAGCAACCTCTCGCTTCTCTTACGAGTGTGATGATGCCCACCTGTTTTGTGTGTCACTGTGTAAAGGTTCTTCAGAGAAGGATGGGTCCGTGGCCAGTGCGGGCGGGCACGGGCGGGGGCGCGCACGGGGAGCGCGCTCCATCTAGCGGCTGCTGGCAGGAAAAGGGAGTGACTGACTCCTGTCCTTTGCCATCAGCAGGGACCGTACACAGCACCGAAGCGGTGGCTTTCATACTGGTGAATGTATCAGCAATAAGGAAAACTGGAGGAGGACCGGGAGACTTGCAGGCAGTAGTAGCACCCTGTGGTTTGTAGGTGAATTTGTCTGCTTTGCCAAATCAGAAAGTCTTTGCCCGAAATGCATGCTGCAGGGACAAAAAAAAAAAGGTCCCTACAAGAGGGTAACCCAGCACTGTAAAAGTTGATTGTAATCCAAAAAGTCAGGGATTTCCAAACTCCTGTCCCTACTTTAGTCGCTTGCCTAGAATTCCTTTTGTCTAGATACTTTTTATAAAGCCTCTCTTCTTTGTGGCAGGGATGATGTCTTTGGTAAACATGGTTTAACAGGCCAGTTTCTTTTTGGAGTGTGTGTTCTGATGTTCTAATGATAGGTCAAAGCTACTCATGCCAGCGAGCTAGGAAGAAATTCTGGTGGGGTCACATCCTTGTCAGGTGGATGGTCAGTCCTAGCCAGGTGCTGCAGGCAAGGCAGTCAGCTGGAGTTTGATCAAGGGAAAAGGTATCTGTACAGACAGCTTCTCTCAGGATGTGTGCTGAGTTGGAAAGAAAAAAAAAAAACGTTGGGATCATACTGAGTTTTGCTCTAACAAAAAAAGGGACCAAATCCACAAACTCATGCTGAGTTTTTCCAGTGTTTGTCCTATTAGTACCAGGACCTATTTTTCACATTTTTGAGGCAAGTGCTTTGGATCCATGCCAGCAAGCTTCCTGGAGAGCTATTTTCATAACTTGAGTGTGGAATACATACTGCACCTTGTGAAGGAAGGTCATCTCTTACTGTATGGGCTGGATACTGCTGTCCTTGTCCTCTGGTTTTGGTAGGAAGTGTCTTCCTTTGTGTGTTTTCCTGAGGATTTTCAATGTCTCTTGCTGCAGAGGAGTAGTGGCCTCCTCTTTGGTGCTTGGGGATTTTTATTCCACTTACCTGAGGGTTCAGGAAGAATGAAACAAGTGTTCAGGATTCAGAAATGAACGAGGATGGTGATGGTGAAGCAGTAAGGTCCAAATGTAGCAACTCTACTTCTCAGTTCTGTGTTTCATGACCCCCTCTTCTGGCTGTCGGTGAGACCCTGGGACTCAAACGCTGCCATCTCCCCGTAGCTTTGAGCTGGGGACAAGGTTAAGGGAAGGCAGCCTGGTGGAGTCAGCACCTCTTCCTCTGCAGCAACGGCAAAACGAACACCAGCAACCCCCCCCTCCTCCCGGCTGGATCTCAGTGCTGTCACAGGACACTTATTTATGTATCTCTCACAGCGTGGCCTTGAGGCTGCTGGCGCTCGGAGTGCCCCGCGCTGTCCCTGCGGGGGTGGCTCCCGGGGGCGCTGTGTTTGTGCACCGCGGGTTTTGTCACCAGCAATAGGAATAAAGGACCTTCCTCTCTCTGCGGTGCCGCGCGTGGCCGCGGGCGCGCGCTGTGCGGGGGCGGGGCCGCGCTGTGCGGCGCGGGCGCGCGCGCGCTCCCCCCACCCCCTCCCTGAGGCGGCGCCATGGCGGCGGCGGTGACGGCTGTGGTGGCGGGGGCCGCCCGCGGCGGAGCCCCACGGGGTGAGGGCACCGGGAGCGGCCTCGCTGCGCCGCGGGTGCTTGGGGGGCGTGGGGGACTCTGCGGGGCACGCGGGACGGGCGGAAAGGGGCCGCGGCCTGGGCGGGAGGCGGCGCTCTGGTGCCCTTCAGGGCCGGCCTGTGACGGGTCCCCTCAGCCGCGGGGGCCGCGTCGCCCTTCGGCCGGGGAAGGTGCCCCGGGCGGTGTGGGCAGCGCCGGGTCCGTCAGGGCCGAGGAAGGTGCCCGGGCGGTGTGGGCAGCGCCGGGGCCCTCAGGGGCCGAGGAAGGTGCCCGGGCGGTGTGGGCAGCGCCGGGTCCCTCAGGGGCCGGGGAAGGTGCCCCGGGCGGTGTGGGCAGCGCCGGGTCCCTCAGGGGCC
>JAWWEU010000037.1:3218920-3278387 GCA_035583155.1 Acropternis orthonyx | reverse complement strand
GGGCAGCGCCGGGGCCCTCAGGGGCCGGGGAAGGTGCCCCGGGCGGTGTGGGCAGCGCCGGGGCCCTCAGGGGCCGGGGAAGGTGCCCCGGGCGGTGTGGGCAGCGCCGGGGCCCTCAGGGGCCGGGGAAGGTGCCCCGGGCGGTGTGGGCAGCGCCGGGGCCCTCAGGGGCCGGCTCGCAGTCCCGCCCCAGCGGCGCCGGCGCTGATCCCCGTCCGTGCTGCAGCGCTGTCCCTGCGGTGCCGCCGCCTGCACACCGTGTACCAGAGCGCGGAGCTGCCCGAGACGCACCAGATGCTGCGGGAGACGGTCCGGGACTTCGCCGAGAAGGAGCTGATGCCGCTGGCAGCGCAGCTGGACAAGGAGCACCGCTTCCCGGCCGAGCAGGTGGGCGCAAGGACCGGGGGTGGCACTGCCACACCCCCCACCACTGCTCTGGGGCAGGACCATTCGGGCTGAAGTAAAATGTGTATCCAGCTTAGCGGAAAAGTGAAGTTCAGACCAACTTGTGGGAGAGTTCTCCGAGTGTGGAGGTTGTAATGCCCACAGGACATTTTAAACTCTTCACCTTTATTTAGGTCTCTCTGTATCTGGCTTTAGTACTGCTGAATTTTCAGTTCTTTTACTGATTAATCTGTGGGCTATAATAGAACTGAGTTATTAAATCAGTTGAATACTTTCACAGCACATTACCATAAAAATGGTTTATAGAGAGGAGGCACAGGTGACCTAAGTGTGTTTCAGGTGGTGGAAAGAAGTAATTAAGAGATAAGATGTACATGTTGCTCATCCTCTGGGGCTGTGAATGAATTGAGATTCCAGCCAAACCTGTGGTTTCTCTTGTGGAAAGACACAGCAGGTGTATTCTGTGTGCGTTGAAATATGAAGTGTCAGAAAAGCAGGTACTGTTTTGTTAGCCAGGAGGCTCCAAGCAAACACAGCTGGAGGCATGTGAGTTTTGTCACACACTCCCCTTTCTATTAAGGAGTAAGGAAAGTAGCCAGGAAAGTCACACTTTCTCCCTTAGAGTAAATAACTTTTTTTCTTACTGATCTCATCTGAGAATTTTACATTTGATTTTGAATCTTTTCATTTGAATATGTAGGGAAAAACTGAAAATGCAAACTATTGATAGAAGGAGTTGTCCTGTTCATCCTCTGGATTGGATGTGAAGGACTGGTGTTTTGGGTGCCCATACAGGAGGAAAATAATTTGGTTTAAAGTTTGTTCCTGGTTCCTCTTAAAGCAAACAGGGGCTGGTAACACCTTATTTTTTCAACACCAAGAGCTTGACATCTTAAGTTTTCTGATTTTTTTCTTGTATGTTGCAAAACAATAACAGGAGACTTATAGTGAGACTCTGAAGAGTTGCAGAGCCAGGGGTCCAGGTGAGGAACTTGGGATGAAATAGTGTGGAATGTAACCAGTGATTAAATTCCACAGGAAGCAAAAATCTGGCTTTAATGCAAATGAAAAAAAATCACCTTGCAAAGTGTTCTCTGCATCATTCATTCTATAAAATTCTTCCCTTGTGCAGTCCTAGGCTGAAGCTCAGCAGACTCAAAGGTAAAGTTCTGATAATTTTATCCGTTAGATTTCCCATTGACATTTTCCTACTGACAGGAGGCATGCAAGGGGAAAAGCTTTGGTGGGAGGCTGAGGACTTGCTGGCGGGTTTCTGTCTCCTGATTTCACCTTCAAAACACTCCCCACCTTCCTATTACTGAAGAGAGCTCTTTAAAAAATGAAGAGCCTAAATATCAGTGACCTGCTGAAGTCATCAGGCCCTGGGGACAGTTACCAGTTTATACTGTCAGATTCCCATTTCACCAGGAGTCGTGCATCTTTTCCTCTGGCTGTAGCCCTCCTGTGACCTGTCCTTATTTATGTGTCTGTGTATTTGCTGGGTCACTGGTGGTGAAGAGGATCTGACCTCTCTGTTCCCTGTGTGCAGGTGAAGAAGATGGGTGGCTTAGGGCTGCTGGCTATGGATGTGCCAGAGAAGTACAAAGGAGCAGGTCTGGACTACCTGGCCTATTCCATTGCCGTGGAGGAGATCAGCAGGGGCTGCGCGTCCACGGGCGTCATTGTCAGCGTCAACAACGTGAGTGCGAGGGGCAGGCGTGCAGCCTGACCGGCACTGGGGGTTACTGATAGAGAGAGGTCTGTGGGAGAAATGGATCTGTTCCTGTGGTGGGTTCTGGTGTGAAGGAGAGCATGCAGGCATTAGGGAGTTACTGGTTTGGTTGTACCTTCAAGAGGCACTAACAACACTCAATTATTAAAGTCCCTGTATTTAGGGCCAATACTCAAGTTTGGCTCCGAAGAGCAGAAGCACAAGTGGATTGCTCCTTTCACCAGTGGAGAGAAAATTGGATGTTTTGCTCTCAGTGAACCAGGTGATATGACTGTTACAATTCCTGTTGCAAAAAATGTGGCATAGCTTCTTTCCTTGGTCAGGTTTAGGATGAGCTTTAGGTCTGTGAAATTACAACACAGTTGGTAGAAAGGTGATATACAGCAGTTCTAAGTGAACTCCTAGTGCCCAAGGTGTGAACTGCCATCTCATGGTCACTGCTAAAAATGCGCATCCCCTCTGTGAGCAGATCTCTGGACACACCTTGGGCACGTGGGCCTTTCCCCTTCTTGTCTGGGTCCTGTGGGAGGCACAGTGGTGACACTCCCACAGTTCACGGGGTGCTGTGAGGTGATGGGGGGGGGGTGGGTTTGTCCCCCAGGCTGCCACAGGTGGCCTGAGGTTTGTTTGCTGGTGCCCTGCGCAGGAAACGGCAGCGATGCGGGCGCGGCCTCCACTGTGGCGCGCCTGGATGGGGACGAGTGGGTTCTGAACGGCACCAAGGCCTGGATCACCAACGCCTGGGATGCCTCGGCCAGCGTGGTGTTCGCCACAACGGATAAATCCCAGAAGCACAAGGTGTGTTTGTTTGGATCAGTTAGGAAGAAGGGGCAGGAGTGAAGGAGTTGTGCAGGACAAGCACTTTGAAAAGGCTCTGGATGCTCTTTCTAGAACCAAGCAGGCATTGAGCAGAGGAGGGGCTGATGTGTGCTGACTTTGTTCTGTCTCAGCTCTTCCCTCCCTTCTCCTGGTTACCTGGATGGATGGCTTACATGAAAAATGGGGGGAAGCCTGTTGACAGCCAGGTAAGGTGGAAGGTGGCACCATTCTTAAAGAGTTTGGGTCTTGTTGCAGGGCATTAGCGCATTCCTGGTTCCCATGCCAACGCCTGGGCTGTCACTGGGGAAGAAAGAAGACAAGTTGGGAATCCGAGCCTCTTCCACTGCCAACCTGATATTTGAGGACTGCAGGATACCCAAGGGCAACCTCCTGGGGCAGCCGGGAATGGGCTTCAAAATCGCCATGGTAAGCGAGGGATGGGGACACAGCTGTGGGTGTGTACAGCCATAGCTCCCAAGCATTAGCAGTTTGTAAACCATTTCCAGAGTCATGATCACTTCACTGAGGACCATTCCCATAAGCTGTTCTGTGTCATGTTAAGCTGTTGACCCCTCTTGCTAACACGGGTGGATCATTTCCAGAGCTTGATGAATGGTTAATCTACCACAGATTCTTGACAGCACTTTTATTGTGGTGGTTCTCAGCTGAAGCAGTGCTGATGCCACTGAGGTGCTTCTGTCAGCAAGGGGGTTGGTGTTATTTTAATTGTTTTCCTTTCCCAGCCCTCTCTTCCTTCCGTTTGTACCCGTAGATAAAAATCATGGCATTTTGCCTAAATACTGTGGCAGAGGAAGGCTGTCCTGGGGGCTCAGGACAACCTCTGGATAGTGTCTCAAGGTGGATGACAGCTGAGTTAGGGCATGTGTGTGACTTCTGAGGCGGAGCCAGGCATCTGGAACAGTGTGTTCCCTGCAGTGAGGCATTGCCCCTTGCAAGTGGTTGTTACTCTCTCTGGAGGGGCAAAACACCCTTTGTTGGTTTTTGAAATGGCCGAGCTCCCTGGAGCACAGTCCATTCCGTTATGTCCTAAACTCAAAGAACCTGCCAGTCACAAACTACTTTTGAAGACCCTCAGCCCTAGACTGAGAAGATGGAGCCTTTTCTCTCTCCCTATGCTGTAATTTCTTCCTGTGCATAGTGAGTCAGGGCACTGGTTAAAAGCCTAATGGGCAGGTGTTTGAGCTAAGTCAGGTTATTGACTGGATTCACTCATCAGTTTGAAAAATGCTTCAGTGTGTGGCCTAATGATGAGGGCAAAAGAGGAAAACTGACCAGATTTCCAGTATTGTTCAGTTAAAGTAAACTCAGCTGCACAGTGAGCCAGGGGTCTGACTGAAGGGTTCTCTCCAGCCCCTTTCAGAGCAGATGCTTCTTATTCTGCTGTTTCCCTTATTTTGCACTGGGCTTCTTCCCCCCAGCTAATAAGAAGCAACACCTCTCCTTTCTGCTTCTTTTTGTACCCCTGCCTTCCCTCTGTGGTGCCTGTTACAGCTTTCTATTCCTGCATAACTGGGAATATTCTGAATCAAGGTGGTGTACTATTTTTGATAAAGTAGGACTTAACACATGTATTTTGTGTCTTTCTCAGCAAACTCTGGATGGAGGAAGGATTGGTATTGCCTCGCAGGCTCTTGGAATAGCACAGGCAGCTCTGGACTGTGCTGTGGATTATGCTGAGAAGAGAATGGCCTTTGGGTCACCCATCACCAAGCTCCAGGCAGTGCAGGTATGAGCTGGGCACATGGGGCAGTTCCACACAGTGCTGGGGCTGGTGGAGTCCGTGTGTGCTTTGAGGTGTGGTGTCAGGCATACAGTGCACTTTGAACTGTCTGGGATAAACAGGGTAATAATTTGTTTTCAAACGCTGTTAAAACTGGTTGGTTGGATGGAGGCTCCTTTTCCAGCAACGCTGTCCTCAGGGGTGGGAGCATTCAGCTGTGTGTCCTTGTGCGGGCAGAGGCCCTGGGCCAAAGGCAGTGTTTGTTGTTGCAGTTCAAGCTGGCAGACATGGCTGTGGCCTTGGAGGGTGCGCGCCTGCTGACCTGGAGAGCTGCTATGCTGAAGGACAACGGGAAGCCCTTCACTAAGGTATATTTGCAGTTGTCCAGCAGTGACAGTGCCAGGCACAGGCTTAAGGCCAGGGAATCACACTCCTGAACAGTGTCACTGTGCTCAGCGCTGCTTGTAGCCGAGGAGAGAGGGGTGGCTGCTCCCAGCTGGCACCAGCATCAGGCCTGTCTCTCTGTACAGCTGGGCTGTGAGCGTTCAAGCAGGTGAGGGGTTCCTTTTTGCCACAGCTGCACCCTCAGTGATGTTTTCCTTCCCCAAAGGAAGCGGCGATGGCCAAACTGGCTGCATCAGAAGCTGCAACGGCCATTGCTCATCAGGTAATGACTTCAATTGACACCTCTGATACACAGCAGCTGGAAAGGGACTGTGGGTTGTGGCACAACCCAAGTGCTGTGGGAAGATGGGATGGAATGTACTGGTTTGTTTTTTAAACAAACCAACCAACTAACCAACCTCTGTGGCTGAAGCTGGTTAGCACAGCCATCTTCCTGGGTTGTGGAGAAGTACGATGAGAGCAGGGATTTATACTGGCCTGTGGCAGCTGTATTACTAAAGGGATTGGTGCCTGCTGCTGTCCCAGGCAGTGGCACTTCTGGGCAGGTTCAGCTATGGGGGAAGAGAGCACTGGGGCACCAGTCAGCACCACTGGACCTGGAGTGTCTGTTTTGTGTCCCTGGCCTTTAATAAAAGCATCTTAGCTGAACCCACATTGCTAACAGATACGTCTGAAGTGATTAATTCTGTCTGGGACATCAATATTGCTCTTACCCAGCTCAAATCCTGTTTATTGCAAATGAGCTGCAGCCATCCCCCTGTGTCCCACCCCTCCCAGTTATGCCTGTAGTGGGCTCATCTCCCTTTAAAGTGGTTGTGTTTATGTTCTGTAGAAACTAGATTCCTTGATGCTGTTTCCTTTCTAACTTGCTGCCTTTGTTTCAGGCCATCCAGATCCTGGGTGGGATGGGGTATGTGACAGAGATGCCGGCGGAGCGGCACTACCGGGACGCTCGGATCACTGAAATCTACGAGGGGACCAGTGAGATCCAGAGACTGGTGATTGCAGGCCAACTGCTCAAGGCCTACCGGGGCTGAGGAGGCCCCGAGAGCAGCACACTGCCCCCAGTGCCTTGTAAGGGTGCTCAAGTGATCAAGTTTGACCCTCTCCAGTGAGGCCAATGATGGAGGTTTTCCTCACCAATGAGTAACTGACCCTCTAGTTAAAAAGTGGTGATTCTTCTTTGGACACAGTATGGCACACAGAGGCTGGACTTAGATTTCTAAGCTGTCAGTGCAAGAGGGAGGAGACAGTCTCTGCTGGTAGGGGAGCGTGGGGCTTTTCCTGGAGCCTTGGATTGGTTTGGTAGTGCCAAAGTGGCTTTGCTGTTCCGTGAAGGCAGCAGCTCTCCTTGTGCAGTTCCCAGCAGTGTTTTGGACAATTTTTCACTACATGTGGCACTGATAAACAGAGTTAGAGGTGCTGGGAGCTGTGACCCCTTTGCCCTGATCTATGTTGCAGGTTACAGTGCCTTAATTTTCAGGTGTGAGATGCAGCTGTTTGTGTGCTTCTATTTGGATACAGGCTGTGTGAAGGTAATCGTACAGTTGGGGGCTTCTCCCCTTTTTCAGCAGGACAGGAGTCAGACAGGGAATCAGGTACGCACAGAGTCTGAGCACAGGCTGTGGTTACTGTCTGTGGAGATGTGAAAACACAGATCAAATAATCCCTTGAACTGGGCCAGCGGAGCCCAGCACCTGCTCACTTAGCTGCTCTGGGAAGGAGGGAGAGAAGCAAAGAGCAGAAAAGCCTGAGACTGAAGAAAAAAAAAAACAAAAAACCAAAGCCAAAGAAAACTCTGCTCCCAAATCTGCTCCTACATTATCAACAGGAAAGGAAGTGCATGAAGGGGCAGTAACAGGCTTTATTCCCTATGTGTTTGGGAAAACAAGGAGGAAAACAGATGACACACAAACCTTACCTGGAAGCTTCAGCAGCAGCACATGCCCGCAATCCGTGATCTTTGGCAAGACATTACCTTTTAGAAGATTCAACAGCCAAAGGAAAGGCTCTGACTCCAGAAAAGATGGAGAGGATTAAGACTGCAGCTTGTACTGGCCAGTCCAGCCCCTTGTCCACGTGACTACACTAGAGGTAAAGGGTTATTTTCCTGTGGTGCCATTTATTTAGACTTTTGTGGGGAGAAGAGCAGGATTCTGCTGTACGTAGGAGAGCAGAGAAGACAAATAAAACCTGATTTTAAAGGACCACCTGTCCCTCCCCTATTTTTTAATGCAAATGTGAATTTAGAGTATTTTCTTCCAGTCACAAGACAGAGAAGCAGAAAGCAGCAGGGCCTGCGTGTACCAGTGAGACTAGCCCGCAGTGATGTCAGTAATCCCTTTGCAGGGCGCTGGAAGGCAACAGCATGTTGGGGCAAGGTCCTCAAGTGTTGAGTTGCTCTTTGCTGCTCTCACCAACATAGGGATTGACAGAAACAGAGCCTGACTGCATTCAACAGGAGTATTCGTACTGGAACACCCTTCCCAGGACTGTGATTCTGTTGTACATTATGGAGGAGAGAGACACTGCTGTAGCTTGATTTCAGCCTGTGTCACCACTTTGGTTGCTGAAGGCACATTTCTGATTGTGTGGAAGGAAGTGTGATGTTATTTTGCACAGATTTCTCCTTGCAGCCACTCAGCTAGAACAGGAGCTGCTGCAGGGATGTGAGGACTTTTAAGAATGCTGAGTTCCTGCTCAGTGCTCATCTACACTTACCTTGTGTGCTGAGCTCCTGTGGAATCCCCGGTGACACAGCACAGTCAGTCACTTCATGCCACTCCCTTGCCCTGTTCCCCTCTCAGCCAGCTGCTTCTCTCAGCTCTGCTTTGCCCTCTGTCACCACTTGCCAACTGCTCCTCTCCTCTTCCCCATTGTGCCTCCCTCATTACCAGCTCTAATTTGCTGCAGCTTCTCTCCAGAGCCAAGTGAAGCTGCTCCTGTACACACGCCATGGTGAAATGACTGTGACCACTCCAGCTGACACACAATACCTGAAGAACCTACACCCCTGATGGACTAAATCCCTTGTGAGCAGAGACTTGGAGGGGGGCCTGTTTTTGGGAGAGTCCTGCTGCTGTGCCTGTGAGCAGAACCTGCCTTGGGGCATGCCTGGATCACAAGCTCCTTGCTAGCTCTGACCTCAGCACCCCACCCAACCCTGCTCACACCTGCATGGCTGCTACTAACCTGCAACTGCTGCACCTCTGCCATGGTCCCTGTCAAATCACAGCCAGGGGGAGCTGCTCAAACATCACTGCTGAAGGTAGAGCATGCCAGTCAGGTTCCTGAGCCTGGAAACATCTCAGAATAGTCTAATACTAGAGTTCCCTTGTGTTGTTACCTAAAAATGTGGGTTAAGGGTGCAAAGGTTCTCAACCAAAAAGCTTTCCAATACCTTCCCTGCTACCACAGGTTCAGAGAGAGCTCAGTGACCTGACACTGCCTTGGTCACAGCAGTGCTTTGGGGTAAAACAGTACAGTTACACAAAAAGGCCCAGAGCTCCCAGAGCAAAGCGGTGGCTTTTCTCAAAGCAAGGTATTACTCCTCACTGCTGCTGCTGGCTGAGAGAACTCTGCTTGCTGCATGTGCCTCTGCTCCTCAGGGCTGTTGCAAAGGAACTGCTGAAGGTGCAAAACACAAACGAGTTTCACAGCATTAAATCAGGAGCTCTTACCCAGCCATGCCCAGACAGCACAAACCCAGCCAGGTGTGGGCAGGGCCAGGCTCCCCTTGGAGAGAAGGGCGTGTTCACAGGTGAAGCCAGAACTTGTTATCAATTTACAAACTCAGCCAACATCGCAAAGTTGGGGCACCGACATGGCAAGATCAGGTCATACACAAATTAGAAACGAGGGGAAAGAGAGAAGCCACTTTTGAAGGACACTGTGGGTTTTGCCTCACAATGCTCTAAGTGTACTGGTTAGGAGGCAGAGTGCTGGGGTGAATCCTTCCTTAGGAAACATAGTTACAGTAATGAGTTATTTTCCACCCACCTTAGAATTGATAGATTTTATATCACATATTAAAAAAATCACAGACTTTTCCATGTGCGTTCCCAACAGACCAAAGCAAGAGATGAACCATTCTGGGCTGTTACATTTAAATACACACAGGTGAGAAATACTTAACTCTTCCTGGGGAGCACAGGCACAAGCCACATCCTTTTTGTCCCATCCCTCACCAGGAACGAGGAGTTGCCTGGACTCTGGCTCCCCTTTGGAAGCATCTACCGCAGAGCACAGCAGGACCAGATTCATCTCTCCCATTTTCACACCACTTCAAAAAAATCTGTAAGTGCCATTTCAGCCTTCCATGTTTAAGCAAGCAAGTTTTCCAGGGACTCAGCTGAACCTGCTGCAGTACTGCTTTCACATCAGAACAGTCTCCTCTAGCAGTCTCTTCTGACAGTGTTAGCTGTAAGTAAAAAAGGACAAATTTATTTTGATTTTAAATTAAAACTGTTTTGCACATGTTGAGAGCCCCCAACACAGACCACACGTTCCAGTGATGTTGGGAATTCTAAGCTGGGGGAGCCAGCCAGCCATCAGTGTCTGTTTCCCAATTCCCTGAGTGCTTCCCCTTCTCTCCCAGAACACACTGTGCTCCCAGGCAGCGCCCTGTGGCCTCACACCAGCTGGGTGAGGCTGTGACGACTTCCCTGGTTGCTCCCAACAGGCCAGGACTGACACAGGATGACCAGCTTGCACTTCTCACACACTTTGCCCACACACGCTGGCCAGACAGCCCCAGGTCATTTTAGAACTCATCATGTTTGCAAGGCTAAGTGTGACCTTAGGGAAGTTTCAGCATAAAACCAGTGCCATTTCTAAGCTGACTTCCCAAAGACACAGCAGAAAAGTGACTCCAGACCTCTCAGCAGATTGGTACAGTACAATTCTAGTCTCTATTCTGACAACTGTGCTATAAACAACGCTCTGGTATCACATTTTTGCCAGCCTCATTTTGCCTTCCTGGAGGAAGGCTTATGTGAGTCAAAAAATACTAAGATAACTCTTTCTGACAGCTTTTCAGAAGAAAGGGCAGGGAGTTTGGCCATTTCGCCTGCAGGACTTTTTGTCAAATAGTTTAAGGAATTCAACAAACTGTTAAATGAAGAAGGGCATCAGAAACCGGACCAGACCCAACAGGACCCAAAGCAGCCTTTTAGTTTGATCCTCAAGCAGAGGAGAACTGTGGTCAGACTGGAACCAAGGGCAAAAGATCCACCTGTGCAGGGAGGGCCCACAGCCAGGTAGGAGTCATTTTTAATCTCCCTGAGGGCTGAGGTGGTTTGGGGTGGGAGAGCTGTGGGACAAAGCTTTGCAGCCTTAACTTTCCTTAGGACAGTTACAGTTCAGTGAATCTCTGCAAAGCACCAATATCCTCCTGGCAGCTGAGGGGGCAGCAAACACCTTTCAGTGCTGTGTGTACTCACCTGGGCAGTGCCAGCAGAACTTGTGGGGCAGAGACAAAGGGCTCAGTTACACCACTCTGGTCTCCTGGTGCAGGAGGGCAGCACAGCTTAACAAGGATGGCCAAGAATTTCCTGGAAGCTAAATTAATTCTCATTAAGCATTTATCAATTAGCATTTCTAGAGCTTTTTCCAGAATGTTGCTAAGTGTAGAAATCATTCATAGGGATGCTTTCCTGGCAGGTTCTAGAAATGCCACTGGAAAATAGACAAAGACCTTGTATGTTAATTCCAGAGGCTGGAGGGAACTGCTGTGAAGCCCGTGGCACCTGAGCTACGTGTGACTGTCAGGCCAGGGCACCAACTGGGCAGATACAGCAGCAGCAAACTGGATCTGAAGTTGTTATTCCACTGCTTGGAGCCTCTGGGCAAAAGAAGCCACCACAAAAGTGTTTTGTTTTTGGTTTTTTTTTTTCTTTTTTTCTCTGAATATCCTCCTCAGTATTTTATCCACTTCAGGTCCGAGGTGTGTAGCTGAAAACTGGTGCCTTTCTGTTGTCCCTAGCAAGTCTGGGATCTAAGACCTGCTATGGACAGAAAAAGCAGGTTTTTAGTGAAAAACTATTTCATTTAAAAGTGACAGGTACCTGATGCTGAGCACTGCAGGCACATGCTGGAGGGAATGCTTTCAGCTAAGTGAGAGAGAGATTAATTGGGGAGGAACATGATAATAAATAAATAAATAAATGAAGTCACAGCATCTCCCCTGACACACCCACCCACACCTCCTAAATCTCACGGCCTCCCCAAAGGGCTGAGCTGCTCTTACTGTTTCCTGGGATGTTCCAGCTGTCTTGGAGCTGTGTCCCAGCCAGCTCAAAGGCATCATCAGCTCCTCTGCCACCAATGCCACACCTGCCTGAGAACAGAGGAAGGTATTAATTAATGACATTAATTAACAAGTGCACACACCTGGCTGGACAAAATTTCCTTCAATGCCCAATATGCTCTTGTTGTACCACCCAACAGGTGTTTCACCAAACCCTCCTCACCTGCTGGAACAAAACCAGACCCAAACTCCTGTCACTGATCAGAGTCATTCTTGAACATTCCTTTTTCCCAGCCTACCAATAACTTTCAGCTTCTGCCAACTAACAAGAGCTGTGAGCTTTCTGGGAGAGCTCCCCAAGCCCAGCTTGGCACAGTGCTCTAAAGGAAAAGAGTTTAGTTACCTCAGGGATACCTTTCAGTCAATAAAATAACAACTGGAACTGCTGGTTTGAAAAAAAAGAATAAAATCCACATTTTAACAGGCTACAGGTACAAAGCAGTCAACACACAAACTCCAACCAGTCACAACAGTAAAGGACAGTTTTTCTTTTTTCCTTTTTTTTTTTTTTGTTTTCTTAAGGGGGCAGGGGCATGGAAAAATACAGCACACTAATGAAACAAAATGCAAAAAATACAAAAAAATAGAAAATAGAAAAAATGTATTTACAAGTGATACATTACTATGATCAGAAAGCACAAAGACAATTGCTGCTATAATACATGCACTGGGTCAAGAAGGAACTACTAAAAACCTGCAAGGGAGCTGTTTGTAAAAAAAGAAAATAAAAAGAGGAAAAAAAAAAAAAAGAAAAGAAAGACACCCCCACCTCCTCCCCCCTCAGACACACAGGGCTGGGTTTGAACTTTTTTCTTCCCTAGTTTGCTACATTGATCAAACCAAATATCCCCTAAAGTCCATGGTACAACCAGTACAAATACTACACTTGGTTTTAAACTGCAGGTTCAGTTGTAGGAGGGGGAAAAAAACAGCAGCTCATTGTAGATCCATATACATAAAGCCAGAGTAACTGTGCTACATGCTAAAAATTACAGCAAGCCCCTGTCTGCTACACAGCATGATCTTAGCAGGTTTTCCTTTTTATTTATTCATATATATATCTATATGTGTGTATATATATATGTATAAAAATCGTGCCCTTTTTCACTGCAACATGACATCTGGGTGGAAATGTAACTTGTTACAACAAATTTTTATATGTATACTGCAAGAAGTCACTCAATGTCTGTGGATTTAATAAGTAACCTCACACCACAGGAAATAATTAATAAATCGGAAAAAACCCAGTATTGTGACAGAAGACCTTCTGTCTCAGTTCTTTTCAAAACCGAAGTCCCGCAGGAAACTGGTCCCAATGTCCACGAGGGGTTCTCTGAAGAAGCTTCAGTTTGCGTAACGTTTTTGTGTTTAGTGTTCACAAGTTTTTGAACGACTTCAAGCCGTTTTCAGTTTCAAGTCTGTCTCTTCCTCTCTCACAAAGGTAGTAAGTCTAATCCATCCAAGTGAGGAAAAGAGGAAAGTGGCTGCAGTTGCACAAAGGGTCCCCAATTCCACATCTGCAGGGAGATACGGAGTCACACGGAGCTCCGGGATCTTTGCTTCTGTTCCTTTCCCTCCTTTAATGCAAAGTCCTTTCATACAAGTCCCATCATTGGTACCTTCCCAAGTACCAGCCAGTCCAGCTTTAGGAGACGACAAAGCCACAAGTTAAAGTGAAAAGGACCAAGGCAGAAGTTCAGGTCACTTCTTGTCCGTTCCATCATACTTCCAGGAAACGGGAGCTGCTGGACTTGGAGTGGAAAGGCTCAGACCACATGCGACGTAGATCGCCCTGGGCAGGGAGACAGCACAAGGACCATGCCCTCAGAAACTCTGAACTCTGCTTAGAATCAGATTTTAAAATGCACACAGAATTGAAAGTGTGTCTTAGAGCAAACCTATTCTTCACCTGTTTTGCAAATTACAACAAAGACAGTAAAAATAAGTCCTTTCCTTCTCAGACCAGAACGAATTATTCTGGCAGTAGATCGACCCAAAATGGGTTTCTGATGGGAAGGAAATAATTATGCAGGTGGAAAGTCCTGCCCTCTCTTATGTCCTGTTCTGCAGAGTGCCAGATGTGTTTAACAGCAGCCCTGGAACAAGAATGGGACACTTCAAAATTTCTGTTCAGAACAGGTGAGTGGGAACAGGCACACAAGGCTCTGCCTGTCTGATCACTGCTCAGCCTTTGTACACGGGGTATTTCATGACCAGCTGGACAAGGACAAATTCACTTATTTTAATTAAAACAGAATTTAAAACTTAAGAATTTAGTTAGTTTATAATTGCTGGTACTTTATGCACAAAAATTGTCTTCCATTTCAGGAACTCCTCTCCCGTTGCTCAGTCCTCCAAAGTGATGAGCAATGGTCCCTGAGCTCCAGGCCAGGGCTGTCAGGGATAGGCATGATCCTCCTGAGAGCTGATGCCACTGCAAGGACACTGCCCCCGCTGCCAGCTGGCCCAGAGCTCCCTGCTGCCCACAGGTCACCCCTCTTACCTTTAAATAGGCCATGGTGAGGAGCGGCAATAAAGTGAATGGTACCAAATAGAGCAGGGCAGGCTGGGCTGCCCGGTGAATACGAGAAGCTACTGTTGCAGTTAATAGACCTGCAAGAGAAAAGAGTGACTGTATCTCCAGGTTGCATGTGGATGATCTCAGCATTTCATCCACCATGGCTTCCTTCCCCACCATTTCAAACAGGTGGAGAAAAGTCACTTCTCTGTGCTTTGCTCTTCCTGAATGCAACTGAAACAAAACAGTGAAAAATGACTCTATTTTAACACTGGGCTGCGTTGGGCCACTTGCTCTAGTTTTGACTCTTGAAACTAAGCCAAGAATAACTCAGAGTGCAAGAAAAGGCAAGGGGGGAAGCTGGTTGCACCACAATGAAGTGCTGCTCCTGGGCTGGCACCTCTGGAGACTCACAGTGAGGCCCCCGGCCTGAGAATGGGGCCTCAGAGGAAGGGCTGGACACACCAGGAATGACTTTCCTGGATATTTGCCAAAAGGGAGTGTAGGGGGAATGATGGGTGGGAGGAAGGCTATGGGTAGGAAGTTAATCTTTGCTTTTCACCCTCAGAAGGAGTGCAGGAGGTCAGGATATGCACACATGTCGACCTGAGGGAAGAGCCTATTTTATGTTAGTGAGCAGAGGGCTGGCTACAGCAAACTATAACCAGCATTCCAGTTGTGCTACTGATGATTTTCTGTATGTACTACAAGGTCACAGGACCATTAACATCAGAATACAAAAATGCAGAAAGCATTTAGATGAATTACCTAGACGTAGTATGTACTTTGCACAGCATAATTACTCTGGAAACTCCCATATTTTTCCCATAACCCAGGTATGAGCTATGACACTTTCTATGCTAGTGAAGCAAAATATATCATTGTATTTTTGTTAGCACTTAATCTCTTTAATCCCCTAAATAAAATACAACAACAAAAAAATCTTAAAAGGAAGATTGTAGAAGGGTTTTTCTCCCTAGACCATGCCAATAAACCCAAATAGAGGAGGATTAAAAGAGAACATAACCAAGCGTCCTCTTAAAGCCTCTTTACATTTGCTTTCATCATCTTTTAAACCTACTACCATAATCCCATGTCTGCTCACTAGGCAGCTCTCCATATTACACTAATTACTCACCTACAAAATAGCCAATAAGTGTGCAGTGAAAGTAAGAGACCTTCTGCATCCGCCCAGAGATGTTCCCTGGTCCTGGGGCACCGCAGGAGTCACTGTTGGCTTGTTTTTTGTAGTTATCGTAACGCAGGACGAAGCAGAGCAGGAGCCCCGGCATCACAATATCTCCAATCCCCAGCATGGAGAAGTGGCTGCCTGTGGAACTGGAGAGCAACTGGGATTGGGTTCATGGCCAGAATACAAAGGGACAAGCTCTAGACTCCTCCACTTTGGTTCTGAGCTTCATTTGGCACACCCCCTCTTTCTACTGGCGAACTTACAAATAGCAGGAGCTAAATGCTGGCTACTGAGGTTTTCCAAAGTGATTTCTCCACCACCTCAGCTCAGCTTTACACAAATCCACTTTGGCAGAGATGACATGTTGTTCCAAACCAGCTTCCTTCCCCCAGCAGCGTTTAAACTGGTTTTGCCCTCAACTCACTCAGTGAAACACATCCATCAGTGCAGTATTTCAGTCCTCTCTTCTCAGCACTGATGGGAGGGACCAGCTGGCCCTTTTAGCAGACACTGGCAGGCACTGCACCTTCATCCCCATGCACACAGAGATAATACAAGGCAGCACACTCATTTTTTGACTTCTCAGACCTTTGGTCTCATTCAGGCAAAATGGAAAACTACAATCTCACCAAATTCCCAGAAAAGAGCCAATTGTGGGGCAGATTAAGAACTAAAATCATCCATTATCTTAGATCCGAGGTATTTTTCATGAAAATGAAGGCAAATTAAATAATCACAAAGTTGACAAAGTGAATAATCTCGTTTTTATCATTGCAAACAATCTTAACTTTTCATCTCTGTAATTTCAGCATCCCAACATCTAAAGAAACAGGAGCAGAATAAACAGGCCAACAAAACCCACTGCCTGACTGCTGCTGCACGGAGCTGCCCTATCAAGGCCTGCACATGTCTGGTTACAGCCCTGGGCCCTCAAGGAACCCCTGGAAGCAGGGAGATGTGGAATCATCTCCCCCCAGCACAGCTCTTGCCTGGTAAGGTGCCCTTGTTTAGATCAGTTTCTAACCCTTCCCAGTCACCTGCAATTATTCAGGGAACTAAGTTGATAATTTCCAACAGAATTAATTCTACTGAGTACAGGGAGGGAAAATGTTTCTCATATAATACAGTAAAAGAACCACTGATTTTACCTTGGGAATACAAGTTTACCCGGCAGCGACAGACGGGGAACATCCCTGCCCACATTTGGTCCCAGGTGAAGTTTCCGGGATAACACATCCAGGGGATTATCAGCTGGTTGTGTTGCCACTTTCACCATAACATTGCTGTTAAAGATGTAGGCAGAAAAAAAGACCTGTGGAACAAGGAAATCAGAAATTACAAACTCCAATTACACAGCAAAGCAAAGGTGCATCTATTTTTGCTCTGCTTAAATGGAAATTGTCCAAATCTTCCATATACATATTGTTGTATACATGTTGTATATGATGATAGAAGGCAAAAGTATTTCAAAAATTGAGATAGAGCTTTTTACACTTTAATCCTCAAGGATAACTGGAATATACTTTCTGATATCAAGACACTGATTAGTATCTTGAGATTCTCTGCAAAGGATCTGTTTGGACCACAAGCAGGTCGTGTGGGATGACCGAGGCAGGGAACAGGATGCTACAAATCGGAGAAAGCTGGAGAGCAGAGAAGAGGTGAGTGTGGTGTTCACTCATAAATGGAGTGAGGCAACCCTTGTCTTCACCGGGCTCTTACACTACAGCTCATCCCACTGGAAAACTGCCTGGCTGCAGAGCTGTCAGTGGGTGCTGCCCTGGATCAGCACTCAGTGCTATGCAAAGGTGAAACAAAACCCTTTTGCTATTACAAAATACATTCTGTCATGTTTCTCGTTGAAGCGTGCTAAGATTCTCTGCCAACCTTTCCGGCTCTAAATCCGTTTGCATTCTTGTTTTGCAGATTCCTCTGCTAATCAGAAGCTGGTACATTTGTCCTGTGCAAGTGTGGCTACGGCTTTGTGTAGACTTGGAAATGCTTGTTCTGATCTTCAGCCAGCTTTCAGAATTTGAGGTCCCATTTCTTTTTCTAAATAATATGCCAAAGTTTAAATATTCTAATCATATTTCTGCTTTTGTCAACTAATTAGCCAGGAAATAATTCTGTATCCTGCTGTAGAATTCAACATCTCAGAATGGAGCAACGAAGCTGATGATCTAGCTTTGCCAGATTTCATCAACTTGGTACCAGTACAATTGATGGAAAACTGGCCCAAGGCCTATTACAAATCCAAAGGATAAAAACAGTTTTAGCGAAACCAAACCAAACACTTACCCAAAAGACATCATAAATTAGTAACCCAGAGAGCAGCAAGCAGGAAACCTTCAGGCTCGGCAGCCGAACAAAGGCTATCATTGCAACACACAGGCCCATAGCCAGAGCTACAAAATGCAAGACATCATTAGTTCATTAAAAATAGCAAAACAAACAAAAAACACCAACCCCAAGCCAGTATCTCCCCCCCGAACCCCAAGGAAGCCCCTCTTTGCACCTGTGCAGCTCTGCATGCACTGGATGACAGTCTGCTATTTCCAGACAGTGAAATTCTTGTTACTAAGGTTAAGAAAAGTCAAAACATGTTCAGTAGCCAACTGCAAACATGTCCCCATGGAAGCAGAGATCCCTGTGCAGGCACAACCACCCAACTTCCACCACAAAGAAATGTTCCATGTCCTGTGTCCCAGAGACTCCACCTCCCATGTAAAGCCCTGACTACCCACTTAAAAACAGAAGCAACAAAACAACTTTGAATTCTTTGTGCCCCAGACATAAACCTCTACTTTTACACTATTAGGAGGTTTTCTAGTAAATGCCCAAAATAAGTAAAAAATCCCTGACTCTTAATTCAGAAACAGCACAGTGATGTGACATGTTAGAACTTGGTCTGACAAAAATCCCTCAAACTAACCTTCTGCTTGGGCAGGATTGGGCAAGACTGCCTTAACACCACGAAACATCATCATTTAGATATCCAGGGATTTCCCAAGACCTGTGTGAAAGCCGAACTACTAACACGGAAGAAAACAGGGGTCTTTTCCTAAGCCCTGTCCCAAGGGTGAGTTTCCAGCCAGATCAGTGAGCTAAATGACACGAAGCAGCTCAGATGTTAATTTTGTTCTAAAGGGAATTTTGTTAGGGTAGAAAGGCAAGATGTTAAACCAAAACAAAAATCCCAGTCTTCACATTTGTGTCATTTCCTGCTTCTTTAAGCCGAGCCTCAGCTACCAAAGATACTACACTGACAATTGAATATATTTCAGCTAGTTACAAGTAAATCCCTAAAGAAATACTCACAATAAAACACATTAAAATAAAACCTTAAAAAAGCAAATCAGCTTTCATCTATGATATCAGTCTATTTACAAGGAATAAAGGAGCCCTGCTGGGACCAGATTACACTCAATTATGCAGACATTTGTCAACAGAATATCTTTGTCTAACATGGCACAGAACTTGCAAGAAGTTACAATCCCATTTGGCCCACTGGAACTGCAGGGAAAGCTGATCCATTACGTGCATGCCCAGCAGTGGGACAGCTGGACTAGGCCAAAACATACAGGCTAACCTTTGGATTCTCACGCTGTAATTTGGGGATGTGAAACCACATTTCACCTGCATTTCACCTGAGAGCTGGGGAGTCCTTCCATCAGCACACTAAGGAAACACATCCATATGGATTCAAGGGGAAAACGTGCCCCCAGTGTCCTGCCAGCGTGGCTGCCTGCAATGCCCAGGGGCTGCACCCCCAGCAACTCTGTCAAACCCACCTGATCTTTGGAGAACTGACAACCTTTGCACAACACCCAGGGTCACAGCTGCCAGTTCTAATGAAATACTGGGATTACTCAATAAAAGTGTACCCTAAATCACACTGCACAACTGCAATCAGCTGCAAAATGTAAGCAAGTTATTGAGGTTTAAAGAATTTGACACAGCAAAGCAGCAAGAAGAAGAACTGCATTCAGTAATTCAATATAGCCCTCAGTTACAGACTTCCTCTGGCAGAAGAGAAATACAAGGGAACAGTCTGTCTTAAATCAAAGAGGTTTCTCTAAAGCCAATGTTAATAATAGCTCAAGCAAGCCTGCATTTAGGAGAGGATTTCCAGGTTATAATTAACCAGAAGTAGAAATATTTTAACCAGTGAGAAGTTTTATCTATTGTTCACACACTCTATTTCTCTATCACTGAAATGAACACAAGCACAAGGCACTTCCATCAAACTAAGCAAATACTGGGTAGAAAAGGAGATGGAAAAAGTCCTTCAGCTGACAGTGAAATACACATGCTAATAATTACAGAGTTTTGCAACTGCTTTAAGAAACACTGGTAAATCTGAAAAACAAGGGGAGCAAGAATGCCCGAGAGCAAGTGCAAGGAATATGGGCCAAAGTGCAGTGAAACCACCAATGGGCTTCTCTAAATGGAGGCCAGCTTCCTTCTCCAGTGGAAGAGTCCCCCTATCCAAGCTTATGGATGGTGCTGACAAACAATAGAAGGCAGATCTTCATTGAAATATACTCCAAATCATAAAAAAAAAAAAAAATAGAGACAAAGAGGAGAGAGAGGTAGAGCAGCCACACAAAGGGCAGCTCTGGTTTGGAAGTGCTGGGCAATGGCTTAACAAAGCTGAGTAAGAAAGAACTAACTGGAAGAGTTAACCTTCAATTAACAGAACTAATTAAATCCAGAGTCCCTGCAAGCACACTCCTTACAGAACAGGGATATTCTGAGGATTAGGAATATTCTTGCCTGTGTGATCAGACTCCGGCAGCTCCCCTGCCCTCCCGCGCCCAGAGCAGTGAAAGCTGGTGTGGGGCCCAGTTTACAAAGCACCACGTGAGCTGGGGGGGATTTAACTTCCCCCATGGGCCACCAGCTGACCTTTGAAGGACGCAGGTACTGAGGTTCTGATCTGACCAAAGTGTGTTTTGAAGGGAGGGAATGACAACACAGGCCATGAATCTGCCTGCCTGCTGCAGCAGTTCCCGGTGTATCCGTGACCATGCAGTCCACTCTGGCACTACAGACACTCCACACATTTCCAGCATTCCCACTGCACATCTCCAGCTCTGCCCACTGCTTAGCAAAGCCTTTAACCAAGGTACAGTGACCATCCTTGGTGATTCTATCATCAATCTGCTCTGAGAAATAAGCATTTCAAGACCTATAAATGTGCATCATCACATGCCAGAACACCCCCCAGAGACAACACCTGCTCACTCTACCCTGTAACACATCCCTGCCTTCAGAAGATGTTTGACCACCAGCTGGGGCACAGTGGGATTTGGGCAGTGAAGGCTGTTCTGGCAGGAACTGCCACACCTTGATTTTGTGAGACAGGAAATCACCACAGAGTATTTCTCCTGTGTTTTGCGAAGCTCTCGAGCAGCGAAGCTCACACACACACACACAGAATCAACCGCAGGGCCACGAGCCACACCCCCAAAACTCTGGGGTGCTGCCCAGGAGCAAATCCACCCCACCGCTCTCCCAGCCCCGGCCGGGCAAGAGCACTGTCCCATCTGGGGCACTCCCTGCCAAGCAGAGGGTCCCCCTCCCCGGCCCTGCACACGCAGCAGCTGCAGGCACTGCCCTCAGGCCAGCAGGGCTCCACCTGGGTCTGTGTGCTGACTGCCCGCCCTGCCCTCCGCACAGCAGGCACTGGGCTCTGCAGTCCCCTGCCACCCAGCAGCAGAGGGTAAAGGCAGAGGGGACGGGATCCCACCTGCAGCAGCACATACAAGGGGTAAAGATGCAGAGTCTGTTTCCCCGAAAAAGGTCAGTAAACGCTGTTCCCTGTTCAGTGTCACTGGCAAACACTGATTTAATTGGGTTCGAACAAATGACAGGAGGATCACCTATATACTTCAAGCTGCCTTAATATAAATTACGTAAAATACTTCAAAGCAAGACAGCAGCAACACAATTCAGTAAATCAAAATCAACCTCCAAAAGAAATAAAAGCCAGGAACCACTCTACACCAGCAGCTCAGAGCTCTGCAGATGAATTACCTCGATGCCCAGGATGTCAGACTGAAGCACTCACAAACACAACTATTTTTAACTAAACACTTCTGCTGATATCTCAGTGTAGACAACTCTTCTGATTCTGCCAAAATCCACACTTGACATTCCATTTGGCTTTGCAGCTACTGCAGATCAAAAGTCACCCTTGATTTCATGGTGGGCTACTCCGCTTATCACAAAACAAACTTTGTCTGCATTTTTTCATTTAGTATCTGGTACTTTGAAAGGTATTTCCCTTCCACACAACAGGTGAGACTTTTCAAGCAGCAAAAAGCATGAATGAAGCACAGTGTCTATGTACAAAAGAAAGAATGAAGGTTCCGTGAGAGGCTTCAGCACTAAGGACATGCCTGGGCTGCTGCCTCATTTAGGAGGAGCTGGAAGCTGATGGGATCAATGTTTTCTATCATAATAACCAACTTCAGGGACAGGTAATGTTCTTCCAGCAGTTTTTCTTCAAGCAATCACAACCTCCGGGTGCCATTGCGTGATGTCCTAAGCCAGTTTAGCTGCCTGACACTGCTGAGGAGCAGAGGTTCTGCCTTTGCTGTCATATCCACTCCATGCCCTCAGACCCCATCATGCTGCCACATACCTTTTGCCAAATTTAGCACATACCTGACTGCACAATAATCCAATTCATCTCACTGCAGCAGCAGAAAAACAGCCTGGCAAAACCCGAGTACGCTGCCATTGTAGGGAGCTGAATCAGTTCACCATGTGATTAAGTGAGTGCCAGAGCCAGCACAAGAGATTTGGAAGGCAGGAGGGGAGGAGGAAAAGCTCCTTTTCGGAACGCTAAGCTGTGAATTCAGTTCAACCAGCATGAAAAACCCCCAATAACTCTCACTTTCGAGCCAATTGGCTGCCTGCCAGTTTCACCATCTCACCACCCATGGCAAGCACAGAGAGATCAAAGACAAGCAGCTACTGTGAGCTGCCTCACAACAAATTATTTGATCATCTGAACCAATAAACAACAAGATGCACAGCAAATATTAACCAGATTGCGAAGATTAAGCTGTGAATCATAAACAACCACTGTCTCCACACATCTTCAACTCAATCTGGCGATTCACCCCACACCACAAAAGGGTGGAATATTTTTCATGAGTGTTCTGGCACTTCCTTGGAAGCTTTTATAAACCAGAAAAACAGGTGTCCTGAGCACTCCCCTGGCATGTTCCTGACAGTGGCTGTTTTCAGGGACTCTGCCACACAACTCAGCAAGCCATTAATATTAGCGCATTTCGCCCATCATCACCAGGTGAGTGATGTGTTAGAACAGGCACAAAACAGCAGTAAAACCCCTTAATTCACATACTTACCATCCATAAGGAGCCAGTGGCCAGTCAGGACCCAGATAAGGACAAGCATCACAGACAGAGAAAACGAGAGCAACTCAGCAGCAGTGAAACGCCCACAGCAGCCAAAGGAAATCCTGGGAACAACACAAACATCAGCCAGAGGACTTTATGTTTCCATTTAAAGAACAGAAAATGGACACTTGGAACAAGGCTCAACTGCTGATGAAAGATGCCAAGAACAACTGAAGGGAAGTTCCTTTGCCACAAGTAGGTACCAAAACAGCAACAAAATAAAAGCTTTCCTTACATTCAAATAGTGTGTACAGAGCATGAACTGCAGAGATGGAAAACACTCTGTAAATCTTGGCACCTCTCTTGAAATTGTGACCATGCTATTTCCTAGCACCACCTAAGATAGTGCTTTTAGCAACATGAACTCCAGTCACAAGGTTAAAAAATGAAATTAGTTTCAAAACATGACATTAACAGCTGTAATTTCCACTGGTGTAACTCCAGTCTCCAGAAGAGGCAGCATTAAAATCCAGAGTCCAGTGTTAACAAACATCGAAATCCAAGAGCAAATCCCAAACTCTGAAATCTCAGCCAAAATAAGCCAAGCTTATTAAAAACCACTGTTGGGAAATCGAGTCCCCTGCAATGGTATTGCACTTCCCAGGTTGGCAAGTGCCAGCGACTTGCAGAAATTGTGCTTCCTACTTTCAAAGTGGAAACACGGTGTTGGCACAAAAAACAGGCACAAACACCAGCCCTGAAGCCCTGAGGTTAATGCTGATTAAAGAATTCTCTTTAAAAGAAAGAAATACGACACACAAGAAGAGGAGCAAAGGATTGCTCAGGTCCTTACTTGTTCTGAGGTGAGCAAGGCCGTGTTAAATACTGGCACATCGGGAGCAGAAGGAAAGCAAAAGCTATTGTTGCAAGGACTACAAAAAGAAGAAAAGGTAATATTAGGACATTCAGATCTAATTTCTACAGTACACAAACAGGCTTCTCCAAGTGGAAAAAGCTCTTGCAACAATGTCCTATTATCATATGCTCAGTGTTATTACAGCAAGAGCAGCTCAAGGCTCCGAGGTTTTCTGCACAACAGTGGCTTTCAGACTTCAATGAAATGAAAGCTCTCAAAGGAATGCAATGCCCCATCCTCAAACCTTAAAAAAAGTCTTAAATCTATTCATGATCACGTCACAAGAAAAACAGTTTTCATACATTCTGAGAGTTGAAAAAGATCTTACTGCAAACTGGTTGTGAGATTCTTTGAAAATCCTTCAACATGCGATACAAACTCAGCATAATAAAGATTCTTCTTCACTTTTTAACTCAGACAGTAATTATTTCCCCTGGCTCACTCAAAACTCTTTATTTATTACTGAAACACTGTACAACTTCAAATAAGTTACGGCCAGTAGCTGGCAACTTCACTTTTCTAAAATACAAAGTGCTTTAAGCTTTTGAAACCAGGATGATAAAAACACAAATATCCAAACAGACTATTTCCATAAATATTTTCTTTTTCAAGCAGCATACTTATCCCACCCACACATTTGTAAAAGCCTTTAGTAACTGCTGGTATTTATAATCATTTTTCCTTCCAGTTTTTTTTCAAGGGCTGTTTAAAAGGCTGGAGCATGAGGGCGTGGGGACACAGACATGTCAGCAGCACAGCCCAAACTGCTGCACCAAGAACAGACTGACATGAAAATGGAGGGCACTGAAACTTTTGCATCCTGCAGATCAGATCTTTGTGCTGTCCTCTACTTATTCCTTTAAAAATCGGGATGGTTGTTGTTGGTTTTTAAAAGGGATTTTTTTCTCTTCTCAAGTGAAGATAATGAGGAGTCAAACATTCTCGTCAGAACAGAGTTTAAGCCAACTGGAGAAAAAGAATTGGTTTGGTCAAACCACATCTTTCCTTTCTGGTGGAAGATTTAAAACAAAACAAAAAAAGGAGATATCAAATAATCAAAAGAGAAAATTTAAGAAGTGCCTGCATGCAAACAGCAGTATGAAAACTCACAGTTCTATCAATATTTCTGAGAGGGAGAAGAAAAGCAGAATGGGTAGGAGAACAATGAAGAGTGTGGCAACTCTGCACACACTGAACTAAGGACCCTCTCCAGAGGGGCTTGGCAGAGAGCTCTGCACACAACCCCTGTGCCCCCAGCCCTGCCCACCCACCCTGCTCCCTAAGCTGCCTCCAGCACAGCGGGATCGGCTGACCTCCTCCAGGGATCCCTCCTTCGCCTCCGGCTCTGCCCAGCAGGGAACCCTGTGTCTCCTGTGCTGGTGTCCCCTGCTCTGCACGCCCGCAGCTGGGCTCATCCAGAGAGGACAGGAGTGGACCTGCAGCCACCCCAGTGCACAGAGCACCCGCTCTGCATCTCACTCCTCACTGTGCAGGCCTGCAGCCACAGCCCTGCTGTCCCCTCCAGCCTCAACACCTCCAACTACCCAGGAACCCCTCGGCTTCCCTCCTGCCCGCAGGACACGCGCCAGCCCTCGGCTCTGCCCCTTCCTGAAAGGCAGATCTCTGTGTGAGGAAGATTTAAGAGGGGTTTAAGAAACCAGACATCAGCTTTAATTTAGAAGTCCCCCCCCATATCAGTCCCTGCTGTGTACAAAGAGAGGATGTAAAACAGAACAACCTGAGCTTCAGGGGACAGAGGGGCCAAGTCCCACAGCCCCAGGCCCCCATCCTGCTGCACAGCCTCTAAGGACACTTTCCATTTCAGAGGTTCTGGTCTCTGATGCAAGCCCAAGGAAAAGCACTAAAGTACATAAAGGCAGATTCAAGAATAAAGATACCCAGGAACACTGAACCCCAGTCCTCTGAAACCTGCAACAAGCCCCAGCTGATCCTCCAGTTACACACACAAATGTTACAACTGAAGTTACAAATGTCAAGGTCATTCTGGAAATAAATGGACCAAATAACCCTGACAAATTACAATTTGTCTTTTGACATAGATCTTCCCTTTAATATCTTGTATATTTGTGTGTGTAAATTCCCCTATATCTAGTATGTAGCACAATTTATCTGAAGTAATTTTTTTAAATAGGAAAGAACGTGTGTGTCATAGGTCAAAGTTATAAAAGCAGAATTCAACAGGTCTCTACACGATGTAGAATTAGTCTCAAGACTAGAGATTTAGGTTTCACTCATTAACGTCAGCCCTGTTTAGGAGGCAGGAGAGGATGCACAGCTCAGGAGTTAAATCATGAGGGAAAAGCCTGCAATGCAAATACATGAAAGTAGGAGAGGATAAAAGGCATTTAGGGATATAAAAGTCTTCCTGGACTTGGTATGTGCACTGACTACAACTTTTAGAAGCTGCTGCATATCTGGAGCAGTAGGAAGAATCTTGCTACTCTCAACAGCAGCTGGTCTCTTGAAAAACTGCAAAAAGATCAAAAGGCCAAAATTTTCCAAAAAGCAAAGCCCTGGTATTTATTTAAATGACAAAATGTAACTAGTAAACAGGATTGGAGGATTTGCAATTTATTTGCAGATAACAGTTTCTATTTTGTTCTAAATTCAAGCAGTGCAAAGACTAATACTCAAATGCCTGTGAGACCAGAAATGCTCCTGAAACACATAAACTGCACCAAAGCAAAATTAAAACAGGAAAAGAAGTCCCTGAACAGGATCCCCAGAGTTATTTCCCATGAAGTACCTGAATTATGAAATACCAAATATAGTTCTGAGCACCGATTTATAAACAAGTGAACTTCAGGCAAAATAATACATCTGGCATCTTAAAATCTCTGGCAATTTATAGTGCAGTAGGTTTAGCAAATCTCTAAGTGGAAAATACTTCTCAAATAATACTTGTCACTTTATTTATAGCTACAGAGACGTGAAAATACAACTGTGAAATCTCACAACTTTTTTTAACATACTGTGGCAAGCACTGCAATTCTTATCAACAATATTTAATTATATCAATACTTTCGGCCCTACTCCAATTCTTAGAAGTAAAACTTAGTCACCTGCTGTGCATATTGTAAAGACAACTTGAACTGAGTCAAAGAAGAAGAACATAACTAGGAGAGACACGGAGGCTCCGATGGGCAGGAACAACGCCTGGGTGGAGTCAATGGTTTGAATACCTGCAGGAGAGAGAAGGCACATTTCACTCGGGCTGTTCTCACCACACACACGCTCACAGCTGTCCCTCACCAGCACAAGGGAGGGCTCTGACTACACGTTCTGTTCTACTCTGAGATCCTCAAGCTCCATCACAACCAGGCACAGGTGTCTGTGCAGAAACACCCCAGCTGGGTGTGCACAGAAACAGCAGAACCCAAGAACTGGAAGTAGAAAATGTATGAATTTTCACTTGTGCCATAGACAGAATGAGCAACAAGTTATGAAAATTCACATTACTTCGGGATTAGGATACAGCAGTTACACGTTCGCTTCACTTTACACTGAGACACACAGACGTGTTAGACAGAGCATGTGAAAGGTTTATTTAACTCTCAGCATGAGGTGAAGAGCCTGACCAGTGTTAGGCTGACCCAGCTCATGCAAAGGGTGCCACAGCTTCAAATTCCGCTTGGGTGAAGGCCACCAAGCACTTCAGTTGCATCACAGGCTGCAATCACCAGGTCACATCAAGCCTGGCAATAACAGGCAGTTTTCAAAAACCACCTGGGTCACTCAGGTGTCTGTGAAACCCCCTCTGAGGGCACCACTCTGCAGTCCCTTTCTGGTAAAAGCCAACACAAACCAAACCCAGGCTCACATTTTACGGCTGGCAGCAACTTCCAACAGATGCTGAAGTATTATATTATTTCTCCCACCTCAACCCTGCAGTGTGACTACTGGCGATGTTAATAATGGGACAGGACATTTTTTACGGCATTTTACCATGAGTTTTTAGACTTACTAACAAGCTTGGGAAGCCCACCTATGCCCACACAGTCCAACACTTCAGCACTCTCTGTAGCTGTATTTGTATTTGACCGCAGGAGGGGAAAGAAGCCATAAGCAATAACCCAATTAAAAGATACACTTACACTTGCAGAGCACTAAAATAACAGGGAACATCTCAAATAGTCACTTGATAAGTGACCAATGAAGAATAATACAATACTCAGACCTACAAGATATTAAAACCAGTTAACATCACTGTGCTATCCCAAAATAATTAGACAGTGCTGTATGAAGGAAGTTTTACCAGTCCCAGGATCTTAAGGATAAGACTTTAGGTTGTCAGGCAGAATACAGAGACATACCCACACAAGAAAATATACACACATACTGTTTGTGTGTATTTCTGTGTAAGAACATGTCTCATTTTATTTTTTTCCTGTGGAATAGTGGCAAGTCGTATAAATAACGGATTACCTGCACAACTCAGTTACTGATGTACCTGATTACGCTGAAAAACCTCAAACTCACACAAAACACAACAACTTATCTGCCATAAATATCCAACCATTTTCATAGCTAAACAATGAGCATGGAAGTCATGACACCTGCACTGTGCACTCATTTATTAGTTCACATCACAATCTATTATTCTTAAACATAAGTAGCACAATAAATTTAAAAATAAAAAGCAGAACTCAGTCCCTTGGGATTTCTGTGTTGCTGAGCTCTGGTACATAAAGGTACAGTGCAATACAGACAGGCCCATGATGACAATGTGAAGACACATAAATTCTATCTGTAACTTAGATCTAGTTCTCCTGCTCTCAGCAAGAACATTTATTCACATGCCCTTCAACTTCCCAAGGGAAAAGCAGACCAAAACAAATCCCCAGAAATGACACACTACACACCACCTCAGCATCTGGGAATTAGTGCCTGCAGCATTAAATGTCAGGGCTCTTCATTTCATTTCTGATCATTTTGACAGCTAATCCCCTTAATGTGCTTATTCTCCAGCCCCAGACTGTCTTCTCTTACTGCCCAGATGCCAAAAGCCTCAACTGTTCATTGCTGAATCACCAAGCACAGCAACCTCTTTGCTCTGTGCTGCCAACAGAAGCAGTGTCTGACAACTATGTAAATTCCAAGAGTCTATTTTAAAAAAGGGAAAAAAAAAGCAAGAGACACATATAACATATGTTATTTAATTTATAATTTTAAAGCTATATTTCTTACTTTAAACAAAACAAGCTTGGCATTCAGGGTTTCATGCACAGGGTTTCTCACTCATCTCACTCCTGTCTTCTACACTTAGGGAAAATATTTCATTCTAGAGCCTATTCTCAGAATATGGTGATATACATTGTTTTAAGTCAAACTCAGGTGTGCATTTACAGTACATTGTGCACACGTTTTCCACTCTGACTGTTCACTTACATATTTCTACCTGCAAAACACTGCATCTCCGATGGCCAAGCGGCCTGGAATCTATTTATAGATCACAGAGGGGACAGTCACCGCGCAGGAGCTGACACGTTCATCCCCACTCTGAACAGACGCTGTGCAGACATGTACTTTGTTGTCCATTATAAATGAGTTGCCCCAAGCCCTGTGAACTCTCTGCTTCACTTTCTCTACTGATAAGGCTGAATCACCCTCAGGAGCTTGTCAGTGCACCCCACAGTCTCTCCCTGTCCCCAGACTGGCCAACACCTCACAGCGATGAACTCCAGACAGGAAAAATCACATTCCCTTCTCCTCACTGTGGGGTGGCTTTTTTTATGTGAAGCTGTTTTCACTTCCAATAGAATATGACAAATTTTGCACATGCAATTTTTATGCATTATGGAAGTGCTGATGTTTCAAATGCAGCTTCCACAAGGCAGAGACAACAGTGGGAGGGCACGGCGAGGTGGGATGTGCCCAGGCCCAACAGTTCCCTGGGAACAGGGGGATCTGCAAGGCAGCAGCTGGAGCACAGGGACAGGTGAAGCAGAAGGGGCAGGACACTGAAGTGAGGGAAGGAAGATGAGGAGTAAAGCTGACCCTTACTGTTATTGGTGCTGTTGCCATTGAAGGACCCAGCGGTGCTGCTGTTGTCTTTCTCTTTGTCTTGATTCTCAAAGTCCATGTTCAGAGACCTGCAGGGAGCAAAGCAAAGTCACAGAGACGTTCCAGACTCCTCTTTAGGCTCATTCCCATCAGTCTCATTCTGACACAGCACCTTCTCCCTGAAAAAGCCCTGCAATGCTGGTTATTAGAAACAACACCAGACATTAAAATAAATAAAATGATTAGTTACAGATGAGGCACCAAATCACAGGTTCTGACAGTGAGACCAGTCACCAGTGTCTGCACTGGGGAGTGTTAAATATCTTGGTGTGGTTTGTTATTACCTGCATTTCTGGGAAGTATGGAACATGAGGGAAGCACAATAAATGTTTCAATTCTCTGGTGAATTTGAACTCTTTCCAAGTTCTCATTTTGTTCCTTTCTATTTTGTTCAAATTTAACTGCTGGTTTCATTTTTAAGACATTATTATTTCTTCCCTCTAAATGTTGTTATGAACGATGACCGAAACTAGCTTATAAGAAATTGTCTGCTGAATGTAAGGTCTTCATTGAAAAAACTTCAGCAAAGCCTAGATTTTATATCCAGAACAGATGACTAGAGGAAGCCCTGAATAAATAGCACAAATTGATATAATTTAATTAATCCACAGGAGCTGACAACACTCTCCTGCGTATCCAGCTCAGCTGTTATTGAGTCATCTTTTCATTTTGATATACGCATGTCTAAAAAGTTCCAAAATAACACAGTATTCTACTCCTTTTGCCACAGTCCTTCACTTTGATGCTACTTGCAAATTATATTCTACCAGATTTGGCATCACTTACTGAAATGGGGGAATTTCACTTCAGGCCTATTTTGACCAACATCACCTTCTATCATTAAATTCTATGCGCTTTTTAATACAAATACCAGCAATCAAGCTCACAATGATAGTTTCCCATTCTGATGCGTGGATGTTACCCATGATTTAGCTGCATATTTATTTATTCAAATAAGCTATAGAGAAGCACCAGATGCACCATACAGCTCCTGTCTTAAGTGTGCAGTAGCATCCAAGTATTCCAATAAAACTTCCAGGTCAACAGGCATTAACTCCTTTTCAAGTTTAGCTGTAACCATGCTAGCAAAGAAATTCTATTAATTTATCAGACAAGTGATAAATACACCACGATCTTCTAAACAATTCTAGCGGTGTCAGTTATTTCATTTCAGTGCACTGATTACCTCCTGCAACGCACGGGTGAGTAAGTCCGTGCTGCAGCCCCAGAACCAAACCCCAGCACATGCAGGTCTGTGGGACCAAGCCAGGTGGGGTGTGTCGAAGACAGAGCGTTGAGCATTTTCACTGCGTAAAACAAAACCAAGAGAAAGGCTCTTCCAGTATAGAACTGGTTTGTTTCCTTTGCTTCCATTAAGCAAGTGCTCCCCCCCAACAGTGATGTGAGATTAAAGCAGCTTTTGGGTTCAGGCTAAGTATGAGGAAGCTTCCACCTCAGACATACAGTACTTGTACACAGACAATGGATCATCACCCAGAGAGTTATCAAAGATACAAAGAGGCAATGGAGAACACTCAAATTCTAACAAATTAATCTGTTGTTCTAAGCTTGTTCTTCTAAAGATCTCTCTGCTCTGCCTCTTGTTTGGAGTGCCTCCATCCCTCATTCACACTCCCTTTTTCCCCATTATCTATTGTAGCTTCGTAATTTTCCTCTCAAGCTATAAAGATCTGGGAGGAGGCTGACAGCCCTCCAGGACTTCATCCAAGATTCAGGCAAACAAGATAATTCTTTTCTCAGAGCAGCGTTTCATTCCCCTCTGAATTAGCGCAGTTTAGCAAGAACTTCACACCATCATTCTCCCAGTGGCACCAGGCAACTCATAATTTAAGGGATTGCTATCAGCAGAGAAAACTGGAAATCAAAACTCTTAGATCTACTGCTCATAAACAACCTCAGCCCCTCTCCTCTCACTGCAATAGTGTCAGCAATTATTATTACCTATAAACATCCCTGCCTCACAAGTAAGCATAAATTAGGAAATTAAGTTCACTTAGCAACACAGCTGCTGATCCAAGCCAACTCCTGAATAATCTCCAACTGGTTTATGATTTGGCTCTTCCCTCTGCTACAAATTATTACTAATAAAAAAAAAAAAAAAAAAAAAAAGAGAGAAGTGATCACTGAAACACCCTCCAAGAAAGCTAAAAACAGTATTGTAAAAAGATATTCTCAAAACTACTGGACTGCAGAGAAATGGCAAGTTGGTAAACCTATGCTGTTCTGTTCAAGTTTCTCCTGGGTTTCCAAAGGGAGTGTTGAACCAACACCTCCCATGGGGCACCAAACTGCTCCACGGTTCCTTCTGTGGGTCCTCCCAGCAGGAGCTGGGAGGATTTCTAGTGCAGTGCTTCAAAGCAGGCAGGAGTCCCTCCCGCAGGGAACCGCTCCGGAGGGTCACGCCAAGGCCAAAGGAACGAGTAAGCTGCTGGCACGTCACTATCATGAAAGTTCAGATTCAACTATGGATCACTTCCGTGGCACTGATGCCTCAGGGAAACCCCGCAGGAGATGTTCTTATGGAACAATGGAGGCAATGGGAGAGCAAGGATGCATCTACAGAGGCGCCTGCAGATACAACACACTGACAAGTTCCTTCTTGCTCTGCTAGGGAGGACAGCCACCATCTGACAGCCCTGGGACTATGGCAATGCCAAGCTCTAAATCCACCCAGAAGCACCCCATGTTCACACGGACACCATAAGCTCACCATGTGAGATACTTTCTGTTGACAAACGCTTTGGATACCCAAAGCCTGGAGACAGAAGACCCCAGTTTCATCCCATACTTTGGTTTGGTTTAAAAGCAGGTACTTGAACAGGTACATTCTGGGTTAAATCTGGCTTTACATAAGCTGAGAGACCATGTCTAGGTAGGTGATAGGATAGAAGAAGATTTAGTTGTTACCTGCCTGCAAAGTAACCCCAACATTTAAGTCTCAGAGAAGCATTTGGACAAGAACTAGTGGCTGTCCTGCCCTAGGAAACAACCTGTTTCAAGCTGAGCTCACCTCTTTAAAAATCCATAACTAACACACATACTTGCATGCTCCAGTTTACAGCTTGTAAAAAGGTTTAAAGGATTAGTCTTGCCCCTTTGGCGGTCAGTAAAAAAAGTATGTCAAGTTCAAGGACTGAGAGACAAGAGTGTACATGGGAGAGACATTCCAAAGGGCTGGATGCGAAAACTCCTGACCCGGCACAAACGTTGGAAGGAAATGCTCGTTCATCCACAGTAAGAGAAGGGCAACTCAGCTCTATCAACTGCACTTCACTCTATATGTGGGCTTTACCCAGGATTTACTAGACATTCTTCTCAGTATATTGAGGGCTTGGGAGGTTTTGGTTTGTTTTGGTTTTGCACAAATGCTGCCTGTGTCAATTAGGACACTGGACCAAGGCTTTCCTTCACTGCCCCGAAACTTCCTGCATTAGATTTAGATCCACCACGCACGTGGCCTTTATCCTAATGACTCATCCACCCAATTCTTCCTGATCCTATTACTGCACTTCTGCTTCAGTCACTTGCCAGCAATACTACCACAATAGCTCCACCTGAAAATCAGACACCAAACCCACTTTCTGCAACACGAAGGTTAACTGAGGAGTGCTATTTTCTTTTTGTCTTGTGACAGCTCCACTGAAGACAAAGCACTCAAGTCTAGATGGAGACATCACTGCTGTCACCCCAGAACAAGCGCCCTAACCTGTAACTTTCGTCTTTCCAGCAAGACACTTTTCTAAGAAAATTCACCCCCTTCGCCAGAAGTTTTTATTTTACCTTTAGTAATTTCCAGTGGAATATAATTTTGTAACTTACTACCGCTCTAAATAACATAATTGTATCTCAGACCTCTTTGTTGGCACCACTGTACAATTTTCTGTAAAAAAATGCTTTTGACCTCCCTCACTGACTGAACAGAACTGGAGATTGCCCAAGTCTCCATCACAACTGTGCATTTTAGCTCAGACAATTGCTAAAGGAACTGATAAAGGAAATTAAGCAGGAAAGTAATTTTAAACATGCTGGGCCCTATCTTGGTCTGCAACAGGTTGCACTTGGGGTTTTCGGGATATGTGCAAGGATGTGGACTAGAACAGGACATTTCCTCAAGGGATTTGTATCCATCACCACTACACTACTTCATCCAGTAAGCTGGACTGCTCTGAGGTTCAGTCCTTGCTGTGTGAGTATTTTACGTGTAAAGCATAGGACAAGATGGTAAAAGACGTGTAGATACAAACAGGATGGCAAACAGCACTCCTGCTGTTTTATATTGCATTATGTTCTCATAATTGAATTTTAATAAATGCTATGGCTTCTTGCAGCCAGATGCATAGTTCATTTTTACACAACTGCATAAATTCCAATAGTTAAAAATATAATTAGTCCCACAACCACATGCTAATCTGACTCAAAATTTGAAGAAAAAACTAAACAAATACAACCTTTTATTACTTTTTTACTCTGATCACCTCTAGATTTTGTTTTCCTAAAGCCTTCTATTTTAATTCCACCAGCAGTGCTGTTATCTAATGCTTGCTATCAACAACAGACAGCTCTTGCGAAAAATTGGCTCTTTCCTTATATGATTTTATTAACTTATTTTGGTGATATAAAACCTCTTATCCTGACAGCTGCAACTTACATCATGTGCATGACCACAGCTCTCATCTATTTCAGGAGTACTCACAGCAGTTCAGACACTCTGCAGTGAGCGTGTGGCCTTTTATCACTGACTTGTGAAATGAAACAATGCTCCTCAAGGACCAGAAAGAAAAACATGCTGTATCTAAGTTTTTTTAAAATGATACTTACATGCTGTGATTATTTTTTTAATATGTCAGTATGAGCCTCACTCCTTATGTGCCACTACAGCAAAACAAACTGTAAACCACAAGTCTAAAGGGACGACTGTGTTTTCTCTAAACTATATTCAAGTCCCCTAAAATGAGGCAAATCTGATTTCTGAAGATTCAAACTCATCCTGCAGCAGTTCTCAGATGCTCTGCTGGAAGTGTTTTCCCACTCCCCTATTAAGCTGTTACCCACACTCGAGCAAACAGCAGCGGGACCTGGGAATCTCCGTGTTACAGGACTTGTCTGCAATCACACGAGGCCATGCTCGATCAACCAACACTGAACCACAGATAAAATCCTGCTATCAATACTATTACCTTCTATCTCTACCCTCTAAAATACAATTTTACAGAGCTGTCTTCAAGGACTGACTTTTCAATTATCGCATGTGTTTGTACTGTGACATACAATCACATCTTTCAGAAACCCCAGCTCACTACTATTTCTTCCTTTTCCATTTCCTTTTCAGAAGCAAAACCATTTCATTTACATCATAACCACCAGTGTGACAAAGATAAAATAAGACAAAAGGCATAAACTGTATTCAATCACATGCAATATTTCCATTTGAAAAATAAAATTTCTGCACACCCTTAAGGAAAAATCTTACCTGAAACTGCCATAGACTATGAGGAGAATAGAAATCAGGAAGGTAGACACTTGACTGGAATCCACAAGGGAATATGCCCTAGAATTAGGAAAAAGAAGGCAGGTGTGTCATCATGAGTGTCCATTTCTCCAGTGCCATTTGCTAATTCTTTTTCCTATTATAACACAAATAGAGCCCTGGATGACAAATCTTTATGGCAGTGCCCTCTGAAGTTCTTGTTTCATCTAGGAACATAAAATCTGTACCTTGTAAATTAACTTACTATATTCAAGACAACAGCATGTAAAACCTGTACAACCACCAAAGGGCAACTCAAAGCCTTGTGGTAATTTATTCTGAACTCACTGGATGCACACTTTTTCCCCTCAAACTCATTAAAATTGCTACATTGCAACTACTGCAACCCTGCGTGTCAATGACCCTCCTGAGTTTGCCACAGACTTACACCGGAGCTGACCATGGTTAAGTGGCAATAAGGCAGTTGAGGCTCCCTTAGGTGGGGAGAAAAAACCAAACAAAAGCAGCCCCCAAAAAGCAAAGCTCACAACAATATACGTCTGTTAAACCACATGCAATTCCCTCCCTACTCCATCTTGCAGACCTCTTGATATGGGATTACTGAGGGACATTTCAGCAGGAGGCTTAAAAACCAGCTTTATCTGGATTGGCTTCCTGATATAACACGCTGTGGTGAAAGCATGGAAACAGGAATATTAATATAGCAGAGGATCACCGTGCTGGGAGGGCACAGCGGGCAGGGAGAGGCTCTGGGAGCCACTCCACAACTCCCAACAGGTTACCCACAAATTGGAAAAGAACAATGGTAATTGCATTAGTCTTACCCTACAAAAGCAGTAACTAAACATTTCTGAAAACCATTCAGAAAGCCTAATTTCAATAAGACTATGGATATGGAACAAAGATAATTGAATTACATGATGATTCCAAATTAAGTATCACTGAGCAAACAAAAAATGAAGATACAAGACAGTTACAGAATCACTCATCCCATTCCCAATTTAAAAGCAATTTAGAGAAAATTACCAAACCACTAGACACACAGTTTAAAATACTTTCTTTTAATACATAAACACAAATGTGAATCTTCTACTACAGAAATTCAACATTAAACATCACTGACAAACAGACTGCCTCTTTTAGATGGAATTATATACTTGTGGAATAAGCTTTTAAGAAATTAGAAACTACTCTGGCTAATTACCATAAATAACTTCAACATAACCCCACACTAAAAGTGAAAAACAGAGATCTTATTTGCTCATAATGTTGCCTAACACATAAAGAGAATCCTAAGCTTGATATATTTAATTTTTTTGGTCATGTTTGACCTTTAGTTTCCAGGCTGTGAAACAGAAGTCTTAAAAGGATCCATGAAGATCAAGATACTGAATTGCAAATACATGCAGCCTGTAACTCAGCACTTATAACCAGTGTATATATAACATTCAGGTTCTACACCGTAAGAGTTCACAGCGTATTACTTTTATCCAGTGGTTACAGCTAAGCCCGCACCAAGAAGGAACAGCTTAAGGATAATCACACTAGTTTTATGTCCCTCACCCAACCTTGTGCAAAGGGAAGCTTTGTATTCTGTTTGGATTTTAGTGGAACTCCACTATTAAAAGAATATTCAGAAACTCCACATTCATGAGAAAAACAAAATGACTGAGTGGAATTTCAACTGGTAGCAAACATGTCCAGGGTTATGCACTGAACTCCAATAACTGATGTTCATTAAATTGTATCTTCGCAAATTAGCAAATACTTCTGAGATAAACAATGTTTTCCATGTAATTCATCATCCAGTGACAACTTTGGAGGCTAGGATAATTAAAATGTCAGTTCACCATAATTACTAAATATTAGTCAAAACAAGGCTATAACTGTTAAAAATATTCATAAAACAGATAAAGTAAGGGGATGATATACAGAGGAGCCCTTTGCACAACCCAGGAAGTTTTGTATTAGAAACTCAGGGCCCTTTGGTACAATGAGAGAAACTGAATAAATGCAAACTCATTTTCAACACTGACCTAACACACCACAACCTGCTGACAGGCTGCAGTGGCAAGCAGGATTCTGTGCAAGAGGGAAACGGGAATCACAGCCCTTCCATCCTGCACAAGAGAAGTGCAATGGTGTAATTAAAACCTCATCACAGGCCAGTGATGCTTCCTGACTTCTCCCCATTGAGATCTTACAGCATGACATCCTAAAAACCTGTCACAATTATGGGCTGGGAAAATTCATATGCACTGATATTCCAGCAAACAGGGCCAGGGAGATACAGTCACACTTTCCTTCTTCTGAGGCAGCTGGAAAAAGAACAAGGCAAAACACACACTGTATGACAGGCTGAGCCAAGGGAGCAGCTCGGGCATGTCCAGATTCCAGCCAAAGTTTCCAACACAAGGAATGCACAAACAAACCAGGAATAATTTTACAATGTGGAAGCTCAGCTCACTGTAATAAACCCCTGCATCTTTAAAACATCTACTTTCCCTACATTATATAAGGTATTGCACAAAACCTGAAACCAGAACTGCTTCCTAAAATCCTAACCCGCTGACTAGATTGACAGTTCATTAAGATACTAAAAATTCTTCATCCCAAATAAACACTTCCTAACACATTAATTTAGGCTAGAGGTAATAAGCAAAGGGCTCTCACACAAAAGAATCAAAAAGTAAGATTACTTCCAAGTTTTAAATATTGTTCAAAATGACAGTGATCTGCAAACCGACTTGTAATTTTAACTGAAATTTAAATGACCCTGTACAAGTCTAACAGATTGCACATGCACATAACTGGATTCTCCTACAGACAGATTTCAAGTATGCAAATTCACACACTCTCACAGACAAACACAGATGGCATGAGGGCCATGTTCTTCTCTAATGGGATCAGCCAAAACCAGAACAAAACCCCACAGTAATGACGTTTTTCAGAAGTTGCAGAAGGCTTTGTGCAGTCATGTTTAACCAGCCTTCCCCTGCACATATAAAAACGAAATCAGCTTCCTTCTAACAAGGTATTTCTGTAAAACCATTTAATCTTGGAACAGCAATGGAAACTTATGCACAAAAAATGCTTGTAGCAATCCCGTGCAGTTGTCCTTTGACTCAAATACTGATTTTAGATACAATTCTTAGTACTTACTACATGACAGTTCACAAAGAAAAGATTGTTGTTCTTCATCCTCAATCTGAAATTAATACTGGCTAAGGCCATGCTAAAGGCTCCTTTGAAGACTGACTGCAGTCAGTTCCTGCGTGTGCCACGTTTCAACAACAACTACCAGCCCACTCCTGAACTCCAGTATATATGCAGGGCACTGCTCAAAATACAAAGATAACACCAGTTTTCCTGGGGAAGTACATTTTTTAGGATTCTTTCGCTACCACGCCTGAAATTCAACATCCATGTAAGGAAGCTGGTTTAGAAGTTATTTAATCAGGCTATCAGATTCTTACTTAGTCAAGTAACAAATAACTAATTATTAGACCCAAGTACTTTATAAAACCGAGCACTCTGGTGCCTTCAGTCCCTTTTCTCAGCCAGCCACTGAGAGATGACTTGCCAAACACTTCTAGTTAAGATCTCACTCTGAACCTGCAGCTTTACAAGGCAGAGATCAATTTTCACAAATCCTCTGCCATTAGGCATCTATTTCTGGCAGCTTCATGGGCAAGTGCTCCGAGCACAGAGCCTGCGAAGGCGTGCCAGGGCAGAGACACAGCAAGCACTGTTCCATAACTTACTCTGGGTCTGCCCTACAGCCATACAGTGAAAGCATTGTCCGCACAACAATCCAGGCAGCGAGCTCTCCAGCCTGGCACAGACTGCTCCATAGACCTTTACCTACAGAACAATTCCAGGGATGCCCGGCCGTTGGGACACACCACCACTTCCAAACAGTAACCACACAAAACACACCACGCCAGTTACAGCTGGCGTTCCAAGCAGCACTCTCCCCTCTTCTGGGAAAACATGAATAACTTCTGTATTCCCAAGGGAACAGAGACCCACTTCATTCCCAGCTAGAGAAGATGGGAACCAGCTAATGAAAGATGCCACAACAACAGTAATAGTGCTACATTAGAGATACTTTCAAGTTCTTTTCTCTGCATCAGCAGAGCAGGTCAAGCTCTCTTCCCCTGTACCCCAGGTCCAAGTTCACTGTGTTTGGGAACATTCCCCTACAAGGTCTCTGCCATCTGCCCACTGTTCTCCTATTACATAATTACTTCTTAATTTCTCTGGATTTGTTTTTCGCTTTTGCACTTCCACTCAAGATTATCACTCAGTCAATGCAAGCACTGGTCTTCACGTTTCAGATAAGCAGTTTCTGGGTAACGGTCCTTCCAAACCAGCTGCACCACCCTCAGGCAAAGCCTGGTGCTTCTTTTTGCCCTCCCTGTTGAGCAGTAAGTATCTGCAACTCACTTTGTTCAGTAAAGACCCAGACGAAGACAGAACTAGGAACCAACGTGTCTCTAGACGACAGTGCAGACACTACCCTTGACACAACCTACCTGTCACAGGCCAGGCTGAAATGACAACACTGCCATTACAAAAGCAGCTTCTCATCTTTTCTAGTCTCCTGTTCTTCATACCGTGTCTGCATAACCATCTGCAAAACCACACACAAAACTAGACTGAGGAACCTGTCGGCCTGAATAATGATGAAGAATGAACTGGAAGTTTTCTCAAATGATTCAGATTCCAGACCTGGCCCACTCCTCAACACAAAATTGAAGAGGAAAGACTGTTCAGTGGCATCACTGGCTTCAGTATCCCCAAATTATTGCCCAAGACACCAGGGAAGTTTTATGTAATTAGACTGAAAATCTCTTTCAAGATGCCCACTAAACGTATGATCAAAGAAATTCAACCCCTCAGTGCCTTCAGGAGCAAATATCACTCCCCTGACTTCCAGGTACAGGAGATGTGATTGTAAGGAATTCTGCCAAGGAGGGAACTGCAAGCCTGTGCCCTGAAGTTTCCATAGCAATGCACGCTAAAGGCCTTGGACATGAATTATTTTCATACAAAAGCTGCTCTAAGAGCAGCAAGACAAGCCTTCCCTGCATTTACTGTACATATAAAAGAACGCAAATAATAGAGTAACAAATAAATCACATCAATGTGGGAAATGCAGCAGATGAACGAAGTTCACTAAAGGTCATGTGAAGAGAGAATATTGCATTTCATGACATATTTTCCTTTATTAGTTATCATAATATCCAAGAGTTTACAAGATTAAAGAAAGCAAGACTATAAAAGGAAGGTGAACATACTAGATAGGTTGGAGTAAGGATGGATTAAAATAGAAGAGCTTTTGCATTGTTTAATGGGACCAAATCTACAACTTGCAGACATCTATCAGAGAATCACAGAAATTCACCCTGATGGGAATGTAAGGAGATCATTTAATTCACTGATCTTACTCTGGGAAAGGCAATCAACCATTCATGACAGGTATTTACCTCATCTGTTGTTTTCACACACTCACTGGAGAAATTAGAAGACTTTCTTAACATATAATGTAAATCTTTCTGACTACAACTTTTCAGTCCACAATTTTTCTCCTATACAGAAGGTCCTTCAAAACTCATGGGGAGCTTGTCATAACCAGCCACGTCTGAGGTAAAATGGATCCATTCATGAATTCACTTGCATCTTTCAGTTTCTGAAAGATGTGGTTGCTTGAGAAGTGACCACACAAAACTTCAAATACTCTTCAGCCCACATTAAAAGCCATGACTATTTACTCAATCAGTCTGGTACTCTTTACTTGCACTTCAAATATCCCTCTTATTATCAAATGGCCACTGTCTCCTCCCAAGGTGAGTATAATCCATGCCCACCCAAATACGCATCCCAATTCTCTTTGAAAGCAAGCTCCTCACAGGCAGGCAGCGGCATTGGAAGGGTGATGAAGAAGCATCTCCCTCCCTGCCCTATTACTCATCATTCATTTTCAGAGCTCACTGAATGTACACATTCAGTGTGAGGGTCCAATCCGAGCAGAAAGTCAATTCTTTCCAAGGGAAACAGAAAGAAAAAAACAACAAAACCACCAAACAAGACCCAAACACCCGACTTCTGCTGGAAGTCTGGTGTTAAAAGTCAAACTCAAGGATGGACAGGGTTCCCACTTACCTTTTCTTCCTTAAAGATTTTTATGTACTTCAATAGCTTTTCAGTGTGTTTACTACATCAGTGATTGCTACAGCAATAGAAAAAACAAAGTCAGGAAATACTGGTTGGTAAATTCAAGGTAAGTTGAAGAGCATTTTGCACTTCCCCTGCTCCACCCCAGGTTTTTAGAGTGATCAACTCTATGTAGAAATTAACATTCACTGTTACACTGCTGCAATGACCGTTGGCCATGTGATTTTTTTTCATCACAAGAGTGTGTCACTCAGGGGGAAAATCTTTTCTTGAATCTACCTGCCCTGCACATTCTCAAAACATTCCAGTAACTATTTCATTCCTCAAAAGAAGTGTGAGGTAACTCACTGATCAGGGCAATGTATTGCTGTGAGCAGTTCATTTCTGTGTGAGCCACCACTGCAGAATTATTTATGAGGATGAGCAAATCAAACTCAAGGACTCCAGAGCACGGCCCTGGGGCACATGAAAGAAGAGCACTGCCCGTGGACAAGGAGATCAATTACAGCTAATTGCACAAATATTCATTTTGGTTGGAGGGTGGACTCACTCCATAGGTAAAACCAATACTACTTTTTTCCTTTACTGGATTCCAGGTCGAGGATATAACTAAAAAGCCTCTTTCAACTGTGCAAGATATATACATATTTAAGAGTCTCCATTAGGCTTGCTGCCAAACCAAAGTTAAAACCGAGTGTAACAGTTAAAGGTATAATTTTAAGCGTGAAGTCACGGTGCCCACAGCTGTAAACATATCTCAACACTATTCCATTCTTTAGTGTGATTCATAGGAAAAACAAGCAAATTGCCATGGCTTCACTTATGTTAAAGGAGTAGCTTGTTTTCTAAACGAAGGTTACAATTTCATCTCATTGTCACATGCAGATAAGGCCTGGTAAGTCTGAATAACTTACGGAAACATGGGTCATGTTAGAAGAAAAACTTACAAGTCTAAAGTGAAAAAAAAAGGAAAAAAAAAAAAAAAAAAAAACAAAAAGAAAAGAGAAATAGGAGTCAATTTAGATTTTACACGAAAAATAGACTTTATTAAAAAAACAGTTAGTTCTCGGGCAGGCATTTCAAACTGCAACCAGGGAACAGTTCTGCTGTTTATCAGGAAGGGGACTGAGGATGCCATTTTCACACTATTCGTTACCATACATATATTTTGACATATACCATTTAAAACCCCAATTCCCTCTTCTACCCTTGCCAGAAAGCTGCTTTCCTAAAATTCTCCCTGCAAAACCAAATTCTAAGTTCCTAACTAAATTGCTAAGAGCAAACCCTCCCCTAAGCTCACTTTGCTACGAAATTGAAGTGTGAGCCCAGCAAGGCATCAGGAGACACTATCTTGGAAAAAAAATATATATATACTCTGTTAAAAACATTATCTGAGATACTCTTTTGGTTCACCCAACAGTTTGCCAGCACAACAAAGAATTACATGTTTCACAGTGTTTAAGAATTACAGCCACTGGAAGATTTCCAGATTTCTCATGTTCAGCTTGGAGCACTCATTTCCTCACAGAAATGGGAGCAAAAGTTCCAGTACCTGTGCAGAAAAAACCTTTACTTGTTCAGAGGAGCATTATTGCAAATCAACACAGGAGAGTGTCCACGCCCCTCAAAGGTATTTTCAGCTCCTGACCTCCCCACTGGACCACTGGAACCACACTAACCAGGATATTTGGGAGCAAAATTCGCAATCAGTGACTCATGAAGAAAAAGAAGTTGTACTGGACACACATATAACAAATATTCAAAACCCTATTGATTATCTTTGACATTGCTGTCCCAGAGAATACTGCCTGTTTTATTTCAGACCGAATGGGAGCCTGGATACATAATTTTCATCCCTCACGTACACAAACACAAAAGAAATTAGTTTTTTGAGAGTCATTGTGCTGTTGAGGAGGGGCTGGTCAGTTATTTGGGTTGGGAGTTTTGCTCTAACTCAGACAAATGAAAAAAGACCTTGAGACTACCCTTTCTTTCTTTTTTTCTTTCTTAAAGAAAGCAAAAACAAGAAGTCATGAAAAGCAGGACATGCTTTAACTGCCAAATATATGTCACCACCAGCCAAGGAATCCTCTCCAGAAGCAGATTTTGAAACTGAATCACAAGTATTTGTGATTGCAAACATTATTTTTGAAAATGTGAACAAAACATCTGTGCAATGATGTCTGCAACAAGGGATCCCCATGGAAGCAAACATATCATTTCAATGAGTTAAATTAACATGAGTATGTGGAAAAACACATTTGCTATCAAAACACAGACTGAGAGAATGTTTTCTTCAAATCTGTATTTTATTGTGTCATCTTTCTTTTAATTGAGCAAGAAAGTCCAACAGGCTACACTGTAAACTGTATCCCCCTTCAGTCAGCTCACCTCTGACTGCAGCAGCATTAACAGAACTCTGCCAACAAAACACCCCTTTTCAAACACTTGCCATTACAACTAGCTTGAGTTTTGCTAGTTTTATTTTATTCATGGGCAGAGAAAGAAAAAAGAACTGGAAAAAATCCCTCCAGCCCCGTTTTTGTGTGGGGAGGGTTTCATCCAGGCCAGCAGCTGCACCATCAGGAAGCGAGGTGTCCAAAAGGACAGAAGAAGTCAACAAGGACAAGAAGGCCAGGGACAAGGTGGGACTAAAATCCTGCCAGGAGCAGCTTACATCTAGATCCGGTTAAGCACATTGTAATACACACACCTGTAATCCAAGCTCTGCAGCAGTTAATGTAAATTAAACAAAACCAACCCTCCTGTTTTCCTGTAACTAACCTTCTACGCAGAAGGAAGCACTGCTTTAATTACCTTAATTTTCAAAACAGACCACAGGTACTGCAGCTGCTGCAATAGATGACAACACTGTATACCATTTGGTGCTCTTTCAGTCCCTTCAGGTTTGTTTCACCAGTAAACCCTAAGGCTGCAGCATGCAGAAGTATCCACTGAAAACTGTCATCAAGTCTTCTGTTCCCACCTGCACTTTTATAACCCCCAGTTCTGCACACACCTTTGCTCCAGCTGCACAGTCCCACCACAGAACGACACCTTGAGGCACCAGTCATCCAATAAAGAGACTGTTTCTTGAGAATAAGATATAAAACTCATTTGCTGAGCTAATTAAAGAAATTGTATTGTCAGTAGCTGCCTTCATAGCTTATCGAAGTCTTCAGTGTACTGCAGAGGATAAATTCAAATTTTGCTGCAGTGCCACATAAACTGCCAAACAAAAGTATGAATACAATGTTTTTGTGGAAAAATTAGAATCAGCAAATGTCAGAACAAGACATAAATATGTAGTTATGAAAATGTACATAAATATAATGTATGAGACATCTGATGAGCAAGAAGGTTGCAGCTCAGCCGCAAGAACCAACTGACCACACAGGAAGCCTTTCCTCACGCAGAAATCTGTTTCCATGTTCCACAAATAATCAAAAGGATAACTAGACGGGAGGAGAAAAAGGAGGTCAAAACAAAACCTGTTCCACACAATCCTCTCTCACCAGAGCCACAAATATATTTCTCGGTGTAAATTTAAATTTTCAGATTTCAACAGACCAGTGAACTCTGCGAAGGTCAGTCCAATATTTAGCCTACCCCAAAGACTTGCTGAAACAGCTCTTCTGTCTAAATTACCACTTTCAACTGGAGGAATTTTCAAAAAATAGCCCTTTTTACATCAGAGAAAAAGGCAAATCAAGGGTGTGGTTACTGTAATTTAAGTCTACAAAGTACCACTGTGCAAACTGTCTACAGATTTATGCTAGAGAGCCTCACCATGATCCAAATAACACTGTGCTCTCAGGAAGGGCCCTTTGGAAATGTCAGTGGTTACCTAGCCCCAGTGCACAAAAGCTTTCTGCAATTTTCATGGCTAAGACCCTTTTTGGTTATAAAGATATCAATTTATATCCCAGTCAAACATGCAACCCGGAGTTTTCAATCACTTGGCAGCACAGCTCTGCATTAGACATGAGGCTGCCTAGTGCTGGCTTTCACTTTATGGCACTTATTTAGTTACAGGAAGATAAAAACTTCCCTAAAATGAGCTTCAAGTGAGACAAGAACTACCAGCATTGAATCCAGAAAACATAAGGTATGTTTAATTTCTTTATTGAAGCAGAAGCACTGACTGAGAAAACCACCCCTTCTACTTTGCTATAGAGGAAAGCAAGGAGATTAAAAAGAAACAAAACCAAAAAAAAGAAACTTTCCATGTAGTTAGAAAGAAAAGCTTTAAATAAAATCTCAGACCTGTAATATCATAATGGTCCCAGTACTTCATTTATAGGAATAATGCACTGCTATACACTAAACCAGAAATATAATTCTAAAATAAAAAAATCAAACAGCAACATAATTTGCTGTTTGAAAAGCAAATGCAAGGCAACTTCTTTATGTAGAATAAACTCTTTGAAACAGGCAAAAAAATTCAAGCATCACTAGGATCTACATTACCAGTGTGTCAAACTGCAGCTTTTCACTACTGAATGGATCCCACCCAGAGAGAAGGCACAAAGCTGTATTTGAACACACCACGATTCCCATGATTAGTTCAGTTACAACTGAGGCAGTATAGGGGGGAAATTAAGTTTAAAACTGGGATTTTCTTTCTATTCTGATGCAACTCACACCCACAAGCACAGGACACATTCCACAAAGTCTCTTAATCAACGGGAAGGAACGACTATTTTACTGAGTGCAGAAAGCAAACCCAAACAAGCAAATCAGAGAGCGATGTGTATTTATTACAGGAGGAAAATCCCTGAGCATAAAGCACCAAAACAACACCCCACACACAAATAGAGCCAATCAATGGAGTCTGCTCCCAAGGTACCTGTGCCAAAGGCTTGGTGACTCAGGGCAGCACGAAGCTTGGAAGCAAAACTCCAGCTTCAATTGTTAGCATGGCACTAAATGCATAAAAACAGACTCTAATGCAATTAACTTGTTAGAACTGCGTATGATTCAGTACAGAAGTCAATTAAGGTTTTACATTATGAGCATTATGATTTCCCCATACTACAGAGCCTACTGTAGGCACATTTTTTTTCCTGAGGTGTTCTCTTCATTTATCTTCCTTTTGATCATCCTGTGTAAGAGCGCACAATCCATCCAGCACAGGAAGGAGCGGAGCCTGTCCCTGGGATGAGCGCAGCAAAGATTTTCTAAGATGACTAGGAGAGATAAGAACTGAGTTTATTTAGACTACAAAAATACACAGTAAAGGGAGAAGCCAGCTCACAGGCAAAAGGAAACACCACATGGGGGAACTATGAGATTAAAACGACCTAAAATTGTGTTACTAACAATAGGGGAATTCACACTTTCCCAACACCAAACTGATCCAGTTGAACAATTTTTTTCCTCTCAAATCCAATTTCATTTTCCGATTAACATCTCCACAGTCACACAAAAACCAGTGCCAACACAAGAGGTGGCAGTTCTTTCATTTTCAGGCATTGTGCTTTTGGGGGGAACCTAAACGCAAAGAACACAAACCCCAAATGGACCAGTTCCAAATGTATTATCCACTATGCTTTATTTTATTCCTGAGAAACAAGAAAAAGAAGGAGAACATGTCCTACTGCTCTTTTGTACTCCCTTATTCCAAACACTTGAGGTTTAACGAAATGATAATGTTCACACAGATTATTAGAAGCATCTCACATGGTGAGCTGAGTCTCCAAATGCTGAAATGCTTATTAACAGCACTTGTTTTTACAGCATCTGTCATGTCTTCAATATTGCATCACATCAACCTTTTGGACAAACTGAGGTACACGAGTCTTCACGCAAAAGACCAGTTTATATTTGACCAGCATCAAATTACAGCCACTTGAAAATTCAACTCCTTTTATCAGGGAGAAATTGTAGTTTCACTATGTACCATTCTACTTCCACAAACACAGAATTGAAATGTACACCCCAAATCCACCATCAGACAACACAGAGGGTGAGTCTAACATTTCTGCAAGCCTAGCGATAACCAGGTTCAAAAGCTACTAGAAATCCCAAATGAAACTGAAAGATTATTTTGACTGGACAAAATGTTGACCTTTTAAAAAGCAAATTTCTATGTAAAGGCATATAGATAACATTACACAGGAAAGTAAGTTCTCTGCTGCTTCAGTTCATCCACTTTTTTGCACCAGTCATCCTAAATGTACAACTGACACTCCAAGGCAAAAGGACGCAGGTTCTTCAGTTCTGTTCCCATCCCCCCTTAGTGTAACATTCCTTTTATTTTATTAATTCAGGCTGTACTCATTTAATGGGTGTTGTGGGCCAGACAATCTGCAGCACAGCAGAGATCCACTTCTAAAGAGAAGCTTTTACTTCAGTATTCATTAAATCCTACATCAGAGTCAGATTAGATCTCCACCAGCCCAGCTCTAACCCAGACAGAAAGCCAGGCCAGCCCTGCCAAGAGCAGCCACATCTGATTTTTCAGGTGCTGCTGAAAATCCTGACAATTCCAGCCACACAGATAGAAAGGAAAACACATAAATACAAGGCAGGTTAACTTCTGTTCTTCCCATCTTCAACAGAACTGCCTTGAGAACTGCAAACTGACACCTTTGTATGAATCCTGAAGCCCACAGAAACAAGTCTCCAATTTTTACATTAACTTAAAGTAGTTTCCCTAATGATTAGGGAACTAATAGCTTGACACTTTTAGGAAAAGCAAAGCTCCATAGGGATGCCCGTGTAGCAGCAGGCTCAGCATGACTCAATGTATGCCTGGCATCCAGGAGCTACTCTAAAGCAAACACGATGTGGTTTTGAAGACAGGCTGCTGATGCCATAGCCCATAGCAGAGGACTCAGCTTTCCAGGAAATTTTACATGCTGGAAGCCTAAATGCTGATCCTTCACCATCTGTTTCAATTCACATTTTCATGTAATGTATGTAGTAAATAATGAAATACAAATCAAAGTTAGTGACCAGATTTAAGCATTTCAAGTAAACAAAACAGTCTTTTCAACTCAGCAACAGCCTCCTGCCACCACCATGCAAATAAGTGAAATGAAACTATTTGTGGGGAGGAGCAATCTCTTATCACACCAGCAAACACACAGCTGGAGAGGCAGAAGCTTTTCAGTACATAAATACAAGAGTGTCTGATATCCTCAAGGGGTACATAAAACACCCACACATCAGTTAGTTACAAAAACTGCCTCTCACCAGAAGTATATTTACAATTATATCAACAATATTAGAAGAGTGGTGTAGTAACGAACTAACATTTGAAAAGCTGAAGTTTCCCTGCTTAAGGAAAGAACAATGTATAGAGCTAATACTCAAAATGCATTAGAAAATGAAAAGGGGATGTCACAGTTATCTAAGCAGCGCTGGGAACTGCAGAGGGGGAAATATCCCCCTGAGCATCAAATGCAATGTTTCAGCAATCAGCATTGCTGAAATCTGGATTTTCATAATACATTAACGTATTTGCATAAGGCTTTTAATCTGGCCACTCAAGGATCCAGTGAGGCAGCCAGGATACAGTTTAAAAGCTGTAATCTGTATCATCAAGGGTGTAAGAGAACTCAAACCAGAAGTCTGCCTCTCTGTGAAGTTATTTAAGTTAAACATATTTCATTCATTTAAGTTCACACCTTTACTGAGATTTTTTCCCATACACATACAACGTATATGGCAACGCCTTAGAACTGTTACGTACAATCTTAAGTTTTCTATCCCAAATCCTGTATTGTACCTATAACACTTTAATTTTCTGAATCCAGAAAACTCTTTAACAATGACAGAGAACAATTTTTTCCAATCAACTGACTTCAATCAAAAATCTACTCCCCCACCCCCGTGCAGCTAGAATGCAAATATCTGGAGTCCTAAAAACATTACAAATGTATTCCCTATGTCCCCCATAACCATTCCTCTGCTCAGTTTTGTCCCTGTTCTGGATTTGAAGTCTCAAAGACACCTAAAAAAATACTACAGAGCTAAATCCTCCCAATATCCTTCTGTAATCCCTGGAGGTACCTTAGGCAACAGACCAGCCTGAAAATACCACAGTGCCCTGGGAAGGCAGACTGTTGGGCTGCATTTATATTTCTGATGATATTTCTTGCTCAGAAAAAAAATGCCTTCCTGGAAAAGATTTTGTAGTGAGCATCCAGATGTTTAGCCTTCTAAAAATAACTGAGTTCACCCTTGGAACACTCTTAACTCCAGAGCACCCTTCAGGCAAAAGAACTGGAAGAGCATAACTCAAGTCCAACAAAAGTTAAACTCAGGAAAATGTAGTAGCAAGATGACAAGGCTGACTCAAACATTAGAATTTTGGTTGATTGTTAGTTCAAGCCACCTACTAAATTTAGACACAATTCACAGTGAGTTTGTCACTTTGCTTTGATTCCTGTATCTAAAAACTATATGCTATTTTGAGTCCATAATAACATCAAAATGCTATTTCACTTTCACATTATTTGGACTTGAATGTACAGTGATGAACAAAGTAAAACCAGTAATTTAAAAATATAATCATCCTTAATATTTTATTTGAAAACTACTTTTGTATAAGAAGTAAAGCACCATGAGGATGCAGCTAATGTAAAGCTGTTTTTGAAACAATATTTCATTACTGTTTGGCATTTGGGGGACATTTAAAGTTAAGATTGTACGCATGAGCAACTGCAGCTTGTGCCATACAGGATTAAGCACAACAACAAAACAAAAATCACAACAGCACTACGTTTCAGACATTTTTCCTGCCTGTTTTGTTTCCTGTATTTTATAAGACTTCTAATTAAAGTATCTGAAATGCAAGAAAAGACAAAATTATGTAAAATGAACAAAGTTGGCCAATATCCTAATGTGAGAAAAAAACTGTAACAGAACAGTGACAGATATGATTTTTGGATGAAAAAATGAAAAGAACACTTCTTCAAAGCAATTTCTTTTTTTTTTTTTTTTTTTTACTCTGGACTTAACACTGGTTTGTCCAAACACCTTCCTCTAATCTCTCCTGGAATTACTGTAACAGTACAACTCTTGGAAAGCACATTTCCCACCCCGAACCAGCTCTAAGAACACGGAGCACATACAGAGCCAGGCTCACACACACCTAAGGCGAGGGCTCACGTGTCTGTGACGCTGCAGGACATGCTGAGCCTGCACCTTGTGCGAGTCAGAGCAACCAGGCCCTGCCGGAACCTCCGCAGGCACGCGGGAACATCTCCCTGCTTTCTGAGCTGCTGTGCTCTCCACAGACTTGGTTGGGATGGTCAGGCAAATGGTGCTGTAGCAAATGGATACAGAAATTATTCAAGTCCCTCTACCCAGGGCACCCGGAGCACTTCACTTCCCAGACCGTGCTCCCGACACAGGCAGTGCAGAGGGGTTTGCAAGTGTCCTCTGAGATATCTCTCCATTCACTTCAGGTATTTATGCAGTCCTGGATTTGAAGTTTAAAACTAAGGTGATGCGAATAATCACCATACAATTTCTGAAGTATATAAGAGTAAGAATTCAATTAACTATTTAAGTTTTGTGTGTTATTTTCTTTCTCTGATTACAACCTACTGTGAAGGCAAGAAACAGGGATTAACACCGAGATGATTTTAGAAAACTACCTACAAAACATGCTCACAATCCGCAAGAGTTTTCACTCAATTTAGCTCAAGACGAAGTCTTCATTCTTTTCTCTCTCACATATTATGTTCACCTAAGCAACCCCATGGGAAACCACAGACCTTACTAAATATTAGAAACTCTGTGGAAGGCAAATGCTGGATTTGACCAGGAATGTGATGACAAAGAGTTTGCTCTAGGCTTCTTTCATGTTTTAGAAAGCCAATTTGCTTTCAGTTCCTTTTAGGGTGAGAATGACATAGATTCCAGAGGCGTAGTCAGCTATATGAAAGCTTGTTTCACAAAACAAAGTATGAACCACAAAGTCTGCTCTCCTGGGAATGAAGGAGGATAAATATCTGATCACAAAGCAAAACATTATATTTTATTAAGAAGGTAGACTAGAAAAACAATCTCTTAATATGAGGTATTTAATTTTCTGCATTAAGTGCGTAACAGCAGCACTGCCCAGTTCCAGACACTGTGCAGTACAAACTATGACAATGTCACTGGTAAGGCCGATGACTTTCATCTTTTTGTATTAGACAAACTTTAGTAACAATTTTCTCTGAAGACAAGAGAGAATATACAAATTATCCACCAAAATTCAGACAACAAGGAATTTAATTTATGTTACTTTTAAAAGCAAGAAAAGAGGCAGAAGTAGCATATCTGGCTTGGGATACGCAGTCACAATGTACCACAAAATTATTAGTTTTGGAGTCTCCACTACTGCATGTGGACAACAAAGACACCACCATCAGTTTGCTTCAGTGGTGGTATTCCCCTGGTGTTTAGCACATACCTTAACTACTTCTCCTAATTTCTCTCTGAACTCTAACTGACACCAAAATAGTCTGCTGGATTTGCTACCTACTTCCCAGATTCTGCAACAGCTTCCCGTTCATTTCAGGTTACAAGTGTCTCCTGCATAAGAAACTCTGCTCAGCACGGAACTGCCAGTCATCAGTTATTTAGGGAACTCATGGCCTTTCTGGTTTCAAGCCCTCAGTACTCAACAGAAGAGTCTCTCTGAATGCATTTCTCTCCAGTGGAACACAAATCTAGTTCAGGGCACAATGCTGCTCCCAACCATGTGTCTCCATATGCACGGCTCTGAAATATGTCTCTCTTCCCTTCCACCTCCAGTAGACGAGATACCATGAATCAGAAGGTCATATATTTTCATTTGTAAACTGTGAGCTACCTTAGCAGTAACTGTTCTATAAATTTATAAGACAAATAAATTGTGAGCATAAGATGGCTGTATTCCTTCCCTACCCATGTTTCTGTGCAGTGTATTAATTAGAAGCATGAATTATTTGCCATGGTAATAGGGAGATATTCAAAGCAGTGAAGGATGATTTCTCTGAAAGTTCACACAAGACGTTGGCTGGAGATACACCTCCTGAGACATTATTAGCAAAAGGCAAACAAAAATATAAGCATCTCCACCACATCCAAGCCCAGGCTGTTGCACAAGTGAAGTATTTCTTTACAAAACACAATTCAGCTACATGCACACAGCGATGCTCCTCATGGTGAGCTGTGAGAAACTAAGCAACTAAGCCTGGATGATTGTCACAGGCAAGCTAGAGCAAAAGAGCAGCGTCTATAGCACTTGGTTACAGAGTTCTGATGCTACAGCATAAGCCATCAGTAGAAATTATTTTCTTTCAAGAGGTTAAACAATTAGGAATTCCTAAAACAAACAAGCAAACAAACAGCCCAAGCAAACGCCTCAAGTATGGAAGCTCCTCCACAGCAGCATATACAGCTCCCAACTCCCATTCGGACTGCAGAGACAGAGTATGTCTTATGTGGAAATTACACCTGGTACAGAAGCCAACACTTGCTAATAAGCAAAGCAGGTAACTGATTACCCTGGTACTGAACTCTGCTGAGATTATGGACTGCCAACTCTCTCTTAAATGGCATGAAAACAACAGGGATCTTAAATCCAACCAACCCAGCTATATAAAGGGTTTCTCAGCTGCTGTCTGCACATTTTCTGCTTTAGGAGAGTTTCTGTAATTTTCCAGAGATTGGCTGGCAAGGAGAGTCTGTTGCTGACCTAAACCAGAGAGGCACCTTAAGAGGAACTGGGAACCACCACCATTACCACACAGCAACAGAAATACACCATGTTCCTTGAACCCTACCCAGCACACCTTCATGTTCATGGGATCTTCCCTCTTGGAAAGAGGAACCCAACTCAGTTTAGTAAATTGCCTTCTTGCAAAATCAAAAGCAATTCTAGTACATTTATATCATAATAAAACAGCTTGGAAAAAATTACATTTGTGATAAAAATTGTGCAGGATTTTTATTAGCATTTGGCCTTATGTTCCCCACTTGCCTTGTATCATAAATGGGTGGGTGGTGTATTTTTAAGTTTAGGAAGCAGATTTTTTTAAAAAAAGCCTAGTTACAACATGCTAAAAATTTAACGGAGGACCTTCTTCATGATCAAGAAAACATCCACTCAGTGTTGATTTCTAAAAATATCTCAAGATATTATATACCCAAGATGCTTTTAGTTACAAAACATCAAGGACTCAAAGCAACTTTTGTTTCCAAAATAAGCACTATGAATTTCTATTTGTTGGGCATTTTGCAGTTGCTCTCCTCAGGTGTCCACAACTTTAAGAAAATCTAAATAGTTGCTTACTTTCAGAGTGTTGAATAGCTTACATGGAAAAACTACAGGACATCCCTTTCCTGATAAAGCACCACACTTGCTAAGATCTGTGAATTCACATCGTTCCTACAACTATTTTAAAATTATTTCCTTTGTTACTCTCTCTGTAAAAATTGCCAGTAAAAAAATTAACAGCCACAGAAATAGAGGATAAATTGGATCTCTTCAGATGATTTGGGGCATTATTCAGTGTCTAGAGGGGTCAGGAGATTTTGTTATCTCGCTTCAACAAATTTTCAAAGACTATGGCACTGCAGCCTTTCCAAATTAATCACACAGACCCCACGAACAGATTGTCATGGAGTTCTACAATCCTGCTCATCCAAAGCTATCCATTTCCTATGCAGTACCATGATACAGGATATCTAACAGCAAGTTTCCTAATGGCACAGAAAAATTCTGTTACAAAAAACTCCCTAGAGTTTAACTACAAACAGTAAATTCAAGCCTACTGTTAGTAACAAAGGATAACAAATTTTCACACTTTATGAAAGGAAACTGTATTACTGTTTTCCAGAACTGGAGCAATAATTAATGTGAACAAAGTTCCAGACAATTGAGTCTTTAACATAAGAAAACACAGCCTGTCTTCTAGCAATGCCATTCAGCCTCATCCCAGACACTGTCAGTCATCCAAGTCCAGAAAAGGCATTTTTCTGAGTAAGTTTGTTCAAGATACATACTTTATACAATGAATTGGTCAACTTCACCTTCCTCCTCTTTCAGCCATATTACCCAAGAGTCAGAATCCACACGGATCCAGGGCTAAAAATTCACCTAAAGTGCAACTGAGCAAAGACTCATCATCCTGTGCATATTTATCACCAACATTCCATCACAGGCAGAATATTAGGGCTGTCGTGGTGCCAGCAAGCAGTCAAAAGAGGACAATGACAAAAGAAAACAGATTAATTATGTGGCAGAAAGAGAGGACTCTCAGGACATGCAGGGAAATTCCTGCACGTCTTTTGGCCTTCAAATTCCTGCCAAGTGCTCAGACCGTCCTTCAGGCCAGCACAGATTTTTCACAGCCACAGTGGTCAGATGGTGTGTCCGTCTGTCACCTGCCAAGGTGTCTGAGCTGTGTGAGCTGAAGTCACTGCTGCGTTTGCTGCACTAAGAGCTCATGAGGCATCTGAAATGCACAAATAATCCAGCACGAGAGACAGGACAAGCTGTCTTGCCTCTGAGGACCCAGTGAAAGACTTCACCTTGAAAATCTTATTGTAAAGCACTGTAAGACAAATGTGTCATCATTCCGGCAGCTTTGCTTGGACAGGAAACAACACAGTGTGCAAAACGACTACTTAAATATTTAAGACAATAAATCTTAACAAATATGGAATCTTATGGGATGCAGAGAGGCAAGCAACAGACTAAATCAAAACAATTCAGACCAAAGTGCATATCTCCATCTGAAGCAACACAGAGAGGAATACAAAAAAAAGTATGGCAGGCTTTCTAATGAGCAGAGGAACACCACTACTTGAAGCTGTATTTGATCTCATCGAGAAGCCAGAAGCAGAAGAAGTTGATCCTTTCCTAGGTACACAGTTTCACTCAAGATACATGGATTATACTCAGAGTCCATCTTGAGTGGCTTAAGTTGCTCTCAAAGTATTACCTAAAAACACTCTGCATACTCCTGCTTAACCTCTTTCCCTTGTGGCCAGCTCCATCCTTTATCCTCAGTCTCTCTCTCTAGCCCTGCTCCTTGTCGTGCAGGGCATCCCAAGCTTCTAAGCAAAGCTTCACCCCAAGAAAGCAAACTGCCCCTGACCGCTACAAAGTCTGTGCCCAGTTCTGGACTTGGTCACTGCCACCACACCTACACTCAGCAGGAGAGAAATTCTTTGAGTAACCTTGTTCTAACTATCTGGATTACAATACTCACTGCACTGAATGACTAACAGAAGAAGGGTTTATTCACATTCATAAGGTTTCTTTCTGTAAGTGATAGAGCTGCTTGTGCAGAGCAGAACTCCTAGAGCTGCTGCAAATCCCACCTCCTTGGTAAGTCACTGCCTCCTCATAAAAGAAATGCAACAACTGAAGCAAAAACAGTGGTTCAGAGTGAGAAAGTGTGAGAGCACTTGTATTAGAACCATACAACTGGTTTATCTGGGAGATACAGGCGCTTTTGGCAATGAGTGCTACAGAAAAGCTTAACATGTACACATGTGCAGGTACTACCAGGAAGAATGCATTAAATTAAATGTTGAAATAGGTCCCAGGAAGACACCCTAGCAAAGACCTCAGGGTGTCTATCTCCCCAGCAACCAGGGATCATCACTCTGTAGTTTACACACAAAAGTGCAGCTGCCCAAACCTACAGGTGAACACTCATCTAAGGCTTAATGTACAAAGACACTCTGGAGCCCACTCAGGTGTGGAGGATATTGATATCAATGCTGCATCAATTCCTAGACAAAACACGTCTTTCCATCCCAATATAAAAATATTTTTTCATATTTTGAGGTTTAACTTCCACAGCAATTCCTGTACCTAACTTATAAAAATACGCAGAATACCTTGATACTCTCCAATAATTTTTTAAGACACCAAATGTAGTGAGCTCTCTAATAAGAAAAAGGTTGTTTGTTTTTATCACAGAAGTCAGAAAAGAGGATGTTATCTCACCTCTATTGACTCTACTGTTGACTTAAAAAAACCTAAACAAAACCACACCTCATACCTCTGACACCTAGGCTGGTATTTATTACACACATGCTTAGAAATCCAAACTCTTTTTAGCATTGTATTCAGAAGTCAGATCAAAAAATAAAACTGACAACTAACAGTTTAATCAAACCATTTAACAATCAGGCCTTACAATCAACAAGCCAGAACCAAAGTCAAATTGACCAATATGACCTTGTCATACAGAGAGCACAGCTCTGGGTGCTATTGATGAGTTGATTTACCCACACAGTACAGGATTATAAACTTCATCACAACGTGCCTGAGTAGAATTAAACACTATTCTGTAAAAATTCCATAAAAGAAGGAGTTAACACCATCAGCACCAACCATGAGTCTTCAGTGACAGTGACAATGTTGAAAGTACATTCCTGGATGAGTCAAAGCTATAGAGCAGCCAGTCTGTCTGGCCAGACTTAAGCAGCTTTCATCGTGCCATGCCTGTATTAAGACAAATTAAAGTTGTCAGATGATGGCTGGTGAGATCCTGACATGAACATGACTGTTCACAACTGCACCAAGTGAAGAGAGGATTCAGTTGGCATGAAAATACAAAATACAGATCATCAAAACAAGCACCCTGCTTTTCCACCTCCAACTAAGAGAGAGGCACACAGAAAAAAAAAAAAGTCTAGACAGCACCAACAGTGGCCACTTCCCAGATAAACCCAGCACAAGCAGGAGGCCACGCTGACCAGGGCCTGATCTCTGCCTTACAACCTGTGTACAAGGGAAACACAGACCTTTAACGCACCTGAGCATCAGGCTTAAGGCAGCTGGGACAGGTCCAGGTGCAAAAAACAGGGAGCAGAACAGATGGACACAATTCTCAACAAACTCTTGCCTCAATAGCTAACAAGCTTTGTGACAACAACAAGATGTAGGAATGTTCTTTAGAGAGGGCGCTTCGGGAATTTTACAAAACTTTTTCCAGTAAAGCCCCCTGCAGAGAAGTACTTCTGGTTTATGACAGACTTTTTTCATGTTTTGATCTAGCTTTAAGGTAGTTCTTTTTTAAGTCCCATCTGCAAAAATATAAAAAAATAAAGAGAAAGATAACTAGCTGGAAAACTAACATTGGGGTTCTTCCAGGGCACTTAAGTCATCACTTAAGTGTGATAAAGAGGTTCTTTCTGTTCTGTACCATCTGTAACTGCTTACAGCTGTGTCTGCTTTAGAAGTAGTCAAGTTAGCAGAAAATTTTTAAAAAAAAATAGCCCAGCTCTTCACTATTTAGCTTTAAAGTTTCCTTTTTCATGAAGAATAAAAAAGCACTCCTTAAACTATTTTCAACATAAAGCCTAATTAGATTCTACTCCTCATCTTCAAAACCCTGCAGAGATCATAATGTTCCCCATGAGAGCTTTTAGCCCTTTATGGTAACTTCTCGGAGCAGCTCCTCGAGTGAAGGTCTAGGACCAGTCACCTCAGGGGAGTTCAGAGAGCAGATAATCTTTCCTCCAGCACACAGACCATCAGTCTGAACTTCAAAAAAGGACCAGTGACCTTATGCCATCAAACCTAGAAAGCAAGACACAGACACACCTCACCTCACCAGTGTGCAAGACAGGCTACAGAAATCCATGTAACCCAGCTCTGTTTGCTCGCTTTGCCTGCTGCTACTTCACCAACCTCACCTTTAGCTAACAGTCACCTGGAAAAGGGACTTCCCATTGACTAAATAAGTCAAAGTCATGCTACACCTATTTTATCTCGCCAAATGGGTCTGACACAGATGATGGTGAGGTAAAGCACAACTGTAACTCTGAAAGTAGTACATTTATACCAGTAAAAACATTCCTTGGTATAACAACTTACCACTGAGCTTTGGTCTCATACATACAATGTATCTGTACAACAGCTGGTTGATGTTAATTACAATAATTACTCAAAATTAATTGTTGAATTTCTACCCACTACAAAAGTTCTTAAATAAATTTAAATCAAATTTTAAACCTATCCAACACAAGAAGGGATGTCAGATGGCCAAGAGCCACAGACACCAGAAGTAACACTGAGCCGATCTGTAACTCAGCTGCTGGGTTCACCTCTGTCCTGCAGAGCTCAAACATTTTGTAATTCTGGTTCTTGTCCAAGCCATGTATCACAAGTGGAGTGAGCTGAACTTATTATTCCAAGTGATGACTGAAATTACAATAAACCCTGCAGACACATACTTGCTACTCACTTAACCCACACAGAGAACTCCCCTGCAAAACTGTCTGTGCACCACTGCTGCAGAGAAAGGTGCACCAAGTTTGCATGCTGAGCTCACTTGATATTTTTCTTGTACCACCTGAACCCACACTGCCCCAGGAACCCCTGAGTCCACTGGTTTTGCTATTCTAACACAAAGCGTCTAACTGCAGGACAACTGACATCAGAAAATGGTGCAAGCAGAGTTCCCAGATTTCTGTCGTTCAGTGAAACGCTCCCGATTCTTAACATATCTACTGATCTCTTATTTTAAAAGTTTTCTAGAAGTTTACAAATTATGTATCATTGCAAATTTACTAGAAGTGACCTAGCTAGTTACGAGATGAACAAAAGCACTTTGTAAAGATACTTTGTCCAAAATCAGCAGAGTCCCTAGGAATGAAGAAGTGAATTTGGACTTCCAAGACAGAAAGTGGCAAGCACAGAAGCATTGACTGGGTAGAACTAAGAGGACTTTTCTTTTGCCAGATGAACTGAAGATTAATTTAGATTCGGGCCTATTCCTGCAGGTGAGCTTGCCAACTCATGCCTAAAGTTCAAGATTGTGTGTGTGAACAGAGGGTGGAACCCCCTGTGTCTCCTCCTGCTTCCCCCACGCGACCTTTGCTGTGGAGGTTCCCGTAGGACTGAGGTTATGGCATAAAAATTGAAGGGAATAATTTCACAGCCTTCAGCTACATACCCATTGCATGGAAAAATACTTTCCTGGGTCAAAAGTCTATGAACTAGCTACAGGAAGTAAAGGGAGAACAGCCAGACCTGAGAGAGACAGAAGAAAATACTGTTTTCAGAAGGAAGGAGAGAAGAAATTAGTCAAACAGTGTCGTTTCCTTTCAGATTCCACTGGTCAGGGGAAACACTGCCATATATAAGCTGTAAGATGCAATTTTATCTCTCCCAACTTCTACGTGGGCAACTTCAGTAATAAGGAAGGCATCCTAAACACAACACTGTGCAGTGGAGAATAATTTTCTTAGTGCATTCTCCACTATTTCAGGACACTGGCTGTGATGATTTTAAAGAACCTCCTTTCTGACATTCTGAGGGGAGGGGGGG
>JAWWEU010000037.1:3097674-3211123 GCA_035583155.1 Acropternis orthonyx | reverse complement strand
GCCAGGCCGCGCCGCGTGCCCGCGCTCGCGCACGGCGGGGGCGGGGCCGCGCCTGGGGGGCGGGGCCGCGCGCGGGGAATCGGGGGGGGGTGGTGGTCACGTGCCCACAACACCCTCACGTGCCGCCGGCCGCGCGCAGGCGCCGTGGGGCAGCGGGGGCGGGGCGGGCACCGGGAAGGGGAACGGGAAGGGGAAGGGGAAGGGGAGCCGCGGCTCACCGGGGCGGCCCCCAGCCGTGCCTTCTCCGAAGCCCCTCCCTCCTGGGACTGCGGTTTGTGCAAGCGGGGCTTTGCGGGGCTGGGATCGATTGCCCCAGCCCAGCTGTGCGTTCCCATTCATTGTCCCTCTCATCGTGGGAGGGGCAAGAGCCGCTTTGAACACACAGTTGGACGTGACGTGACTGCGCGGAGTATAAATAGAAGGACAGTGCCTGGGTCTGGTAAAAATAGGCATTTGTTTAGGGGGGAAAAAAAAGGGGGATGGAGAACTTCTGTGCCTTAAAAGAATTCTCCTGAAATCTTCAAAGAGTTAATGGGACATTGGGACATTCTAATTGCATCTGCGGGGATGCCAGATGCCTCTAAAACTTAGAGCCTACTCTAGTTTATTAGTGGATTGAATAAATTATTTTCGTTCTGTCCATCTCATTTATTGTCTTAAATGGAAAAACGTGGCGGGGGCGCGGGGTGGTCACGACAGAGGATTAGAAGTAAGGAATATCTGGTTTCAGCTCTGTGCTGTCAGCAGCTGCTGTGCAATCCCGGGTGCATCACCTCCTCCCTGCTGGCTCAGCTCCTGCAGCCACGCAGGGGGAACTGCAACGTGTGGAGTTTTGGGGTGCTCAGCAGGGAGATGCTTCATGTGCGACACAGGTTTGCTTGGCCTTGGTGGAGGGAACGCCTGGGATCCTTCTGCTCCAGTCAAACACCGCTTTTGTGAAGCTGCTGCGGGACTCCGAGGGCCTTGGAAACAAGTGATTTGGGTTGTGTCACTTCAGCATCCAAACCCTCTGATTTTCACAGCCCTTTGGCCTGGCGGACAGGGATGACCTTGGAGCTCCTGCTATAATCAGCACTTTACCCACTTACTAACATCTGTTTGAGAATCGGATTTATCAGCTGTGGGGAGGAGCTGCTCCAAGTGCTGTGACTGACCAGCTCATGGGATCCCTGCCGGGGTCAGTCCTGGCACCTGGGTGTGCTGGAAGGGTGGCAGGGTGAGGAATGATAACATACCCTCTCGTGCAGCTCAGGCTGGACTACCTTGAAAATCTTCCTCCCCTGTTTGGTCTCTGGTTTGATCTTTGATTCAGTTTACATCCCACACACAGTCCCTGTGCCCATCTCAGTGGATACAGAGAGCTTTGGGGGATGTGGAGCAAGGAGAGAGGAGCCAGCTCAGACCAGTCAGTTTTGGAGGAGATTCTGGTGCTCCCACATACACACATCCCTCATGGAGAAGTTGCTCAGGCTCTGGGTGGGACTGGCACAACGGAGAACTCCCTGCTTTTGTTCTCCCTCAGCACAGCAGAACCATCTACAGAAATGTTTAGATAGTGAACAAGTAATTTGGAATCCTCACTGCTGTGGCACAAACCCAAGTGTCTGGAATATCTGTGCTACCCTTTTCATTGATCATAACAGTAAACGTAAGAGGAAAGAAGAACCTCTCTGTCCTTTTAAATCACTGCAGGGAAAGATAAATCAGGGCTTCAGCCTTGTCTTGGTTCTATAGAGCCTTTCTTAATTTTTTTAATCTTAAAAATAGGCTGTAAGACTGATACTGGTATCTATGAAACAATAGATACCAATTGCTTTGTGTCATTATTGAAGTAGCTTCCAGTTTCTGAGTCTTGCAAAATTTCCAGCACATTAATTTGGCACAAATGATTTATAGCTGATGAGCAATTAAAGTATAATTTCTCTCAGCATCTCAGGCATTGTGACTAGACTATTAAATGATTTTGCAAGCTTGCTCTATCATTACAGGATAGCAGTGGGATGAATTCGCAGGAGAAATTTATTCCTTCTCACAGACCCAGCATCTGCTCTTACTGCAAATTGGAGCACTGCTTGCATTCCCCAGATAATTTTCTCAGCATATCTTTTGTACAGTCTTTGTTTGGACCTACAAGAGAGCTTTACTCTGAATTTCAGTGACAGTTTACTCTGACATTACAAAGTCCTTTCAAAATACCTGTTCTGTCTGGAACCTTTGATGTAGACTGATGCTTTGCTTAGACCTGTCAAGGTATTTCAAAACTAGCAGCAAACAAAACCACCTTTTATTTTTATATTTGGAAGGTTAGCTCCCAGAGGCAAGTGTGGTGGAGAGAAATCAGATGAAAGTCCTGGCTACAAAGAGTCCTCACCTCCAAGTTGTTTAAATGTCAGCAGGTGACATTTAGCTAACTGTGTCTTGATTCTGCTCAAATGGAGGTGGAAAGAACCAGAGTAGCTTCGTGTAGACACTTCACCTTTCAGGAAAGGACATGACAGGTATACTTGTCAACCCTGCTTGGTTTTGTGAGGAACAAATAGCATGGAAATGAGCAGGAAGGGAAGGTAAAAAAAAAATAAAAATCAAGAGATCCAGTTTTGACTGTATAGCTGGAAGCTATGCAGGGCTGTTTGCTTGTAGGATCTGTGTGGGATTCCCCTCGAGAAGCACAATTAAAACGTGCCCTGACCATATGTGTGACACGATTCTCTTCACTACCACCTAGTGGGAAACTCCTTCATAACCCAACTCCAGAGCTGCTCCTGCTCTCCAGCCTCGTCCTGGTGATAAAACAGGGAATAAGTGCGGGGGAACAAAGGGCCGACTGGGAAGGAGGACAGTCCTGCTTCCCCATGCCGGTGGAGGAACGTGTAGAGAGAGCCTGTAATTTAAACCCATTATCACACACTGACTCCAAGCTCTGCCTCCAGCCCAGTTCCTGCTGGTTGTTACACCTTCCATAGGCTCCGTTTCACTGAGATTTCCCAAGTTTAACAAATGTAAAGAGTAAAATATTTGTCCTTCTGAATGCAACTGAAACCTGCAAATAGTGGCAAGAAAAAAACCTGGGAAGTTACTCCAGTGTCTCAGTCAAAAGGTATCCTTGCACCTTCTTGGCTCTGGAAGTTTTGGTTGTACTACTGAGAGTGTGGAAGGAGGCACCAGTGAAAAAAAACCAGCTTCCTTCTCTGTAAAATCACATTTTTCAATTACAGTCACGTATTTACAGCAAAGGCTGCTAAATTATAGCGTAAATGGGTTTATATTTGAAACATTAAAACGATGTATTCGAGCAAGTCCTTCCCCACTGAGATACTCAGGGTGGGCACAAACAGCTGAAATCCAACCCTATGAAAACAACATACAAATGACAATTATCTCAGATTTTTCACACTCCTGTGTGCCTTTTGGGACTAAGCTCCCAAAGCACAAATAATAACCAGTTTTGGTACTCATGTAGCTTTCCTACCCCAATAATAGAAATGAGGGTGAACATTATCATAATAGCTCTCACATTTCAAGGAGGGGATTATGTTAATGTTGTTCAGGCCAGTAAAACATTTAGCAGTCTCAGCAGGAAGAACATTAAAATGGTAAAGAATTATTAAAAGAACCATTTCTCTGTGTTTCTTTTGCCAATGGCAATTTTACCACCCTATTCAGAGAACTACACAGGCTCCCTGTGGAAGCACTTTTATCATAAATACATTTAGGGTGTTTTTCTGTATGCTCCTTGAAGCCACATTTCACTGGCTTTATCCCCCAAATTACTGTATTTTTCATCATGCACGCTTAAGAATTGATATAATTCAGCAAATTAAAACATCAGAGGTAAAAATGGTGTTGATACAGGAAGCCAGGCTTTGGGAGTCTATTCTGCCTTCCATGCTGCTCACAGGACTCTCCTGGCCCTTACTGTGGGTTTGCCCAAGTGCAATAAGCAGAACACAGACCAGTAAGTGTGAAATAAGAGTAATGTTCCTATTGTGTACCCATTTATATTTTCATGCACTTGTTTTCAGTGTTAAGTAATCCATTTAATTAGTAATTCAATATTACATGTAGGGGAGAAGGGATTAATTTGGCACAGTTAATCAAGACAGGCTATTATTTACCAATAAAACAGAATTTCATTAGAGGAATCCAAGACATCCTTGCCTAGAAGGATGCAGAAGGATGCTGGGGAGCCAGTTTTATAAGATAGCTGTCACAGGGTTATCACTCTCTCTACTCCTTCAGGAGAAGGAAACAATTTTTTAAAAATGCATAGAAGTTATATTCAAGGGTAATAGGACAAAACAAAGTGTTGAACGTGTTTAAATAATCTTTATTAAACTTGCCATTAAAATAAAATAGAAATCGGACTTTCTGTGGTTACTGGTATGTTTTTCCAATCTGCATACAAACTGATTTGTTAATATAACATTGTGAGCTTACTATTAAGATGACCAGATTAGTGCTGTAAAGCTGCTTATGTCTTGTCAGTGAAACACTGAATTTGAGGGGTTTCAACCACCAGATTAATTATACCTAAGGAAAAACAAGCAATTCTGCAGGGAAAGAAATACAGAACCAAATACTGCAAACATGAGGAGAATAAGCAGGTCTAACTCGGTGCCTCCGACTTCCAAAGTTTCCCCTGTCACAGTTACCAAGATCTTTTAATCTGAGTGACTTGAGAATCAAATCATGGCCTGGGAAATTGCTACAGTTCAGGAAATCAACATATTCTGAGCACTGGTAATAGAGGAATATGGGTTGGCAAACTCAAATACTCATTCTCAAGGCACAACCCCCGAGAACAATTCAGTTATAGGAGAACATTGGCTGGACTATGGCCAGACTCTGCAGTTGAGTTCTTGCTCCACTACTGGAACTATAATCTAGCTGGTGAAAGCTCTGCAGCTTCCACTCTTGAGCTCTGCTGTTCTCACCACCTCACAACTGCATATCATGGCACTTGGAATAATCTGAGAAACAGGATATTGCAGCCCTTAGTGCCAGGGTGTAAAATAGGGATACTGGCTGCTCTGCAGCAGGAATCCCCTCCATTCTGACCACCAGCAGTCAATAACATTTAAGAAACACTGAAAAGCTCACTGGTTTTCCTGCAGTGAAGAATCTGAAATACTGAATGAAGTGCTGAACCATCCAGTGGCACAGCCTGGCAGGTTCCAGTCAATGGAAAGAACAAAGTGGGTAAGTCTGCTTTATCTTTTGCTAATTCTCCAGGCTCCTGCAGTTTAAAATGGACAACTCTAACAGACCAAGGGAAAAAACCCTTCAGGATAAAGTGATAGAGAATATTTACCTCCTCCTCAGTATTTGAAAGGTTTCCATATTCAGCTGAGGGTTCTCCACATGGCATCCAGTTGTAGCGTTCAGTGAGGTCCTAACATACAAACAGATGTTCCTTTCTGGTTTCACAAAGTTCACTGGTTTCAAAAGAAGCCTCTACGGCTGAAGGTCTTCAGAGCGAGCAGAAGCAGCATCGTCAGGACTGCTGTGTGTCCAAGGAATCCTTGAAACCACACAATACAAGCACATATTTGTTGCTGTGCTTTCTTCTCTCTACAGCTTCCACTGACAAATATTGCTGTTCTTTGTTTAAATGTAAATGGTCTGTGTTGTCCCCATCTCCCCTCAAGCATTCAACAGGTTTATACACTTACAGAATATAGGCTGGACAATCTTTTAAACAGGACAGTGGTAATATTTTCCATCTTGGTTTACGTAAAAGAAATCACCATTTCTGAAGAGAGGCAGAAATAAGTAACACAGTGTGACAGCATCTCCTCTGTCACATATTGCAAGAGCTCCACAATCTGTTGTCTCTGTTTGCAAAGTCCTTGAATTATAAGGACATGTCATGCAGAAACTATATGTCACAGTAGGATACTGTAATTAGAATTGACAATTACTGTTACCAGCCAGTAATGCTGGCATGTCTAGTGGGGGCTGGGGGGGAATAGAGGAAAATGTGAATAAAGGAAAATGTGATAACAAACAAAATGCATGGAAATTATATCAAAACATTGACAGGACAATGCCAAGCTCACCATTCTTTAAATACTTGTTGTTAAGAGTATGACCCCCCAAAAAAAGCTATTTAGAAGCCAAAAGATGCCTCTTTACATTAATGTACACAGGAAAATGTCTTACATTAAACGTTTTCACATGGACTCCGTATTGTTACTCCTTTTTAGCCACACAAAGAAAGTCTCCTGTATCCATCTGATAACGCCCTGCAGGGAGGGCACGTGGTGCTCTGGGGACAGACCAGATCTGAAATAAAAGCCAACAGTTACCAGCAGTGCCACCCCAACTGCTGTGCCCGCAGGGAGGAGGGTCTGTCCCAGGAGCTCTGTCCTGCTCCTGCTGACTCAGGGGCCTGGAGAGCACGGCTGGTGGTGCCCACGAAGGGAAAACAGGGGCCAAGGTCCTCTGCAGCATTTTCTTGGGACATTACCCAGCTTGGGGACAGCCCTACCAGGCTCCTCTTAGCTTAGTTTGATGGGAGTGTGTAGGCACAGGTAGCTGCTCTCAGGAAGCCTCCATTGAGACAACATCTTTAAGTCCTCCAAAGAATCATTTGCAGGAGATGCTTGTGCATCAAGGCCACATGTGCACATCAAGTCATTCCCTAATTTAGCCACTCAATGTAGGTAGATTCAATCATATTATTTCAGACCGGAAAAGACAATGTAGTTATAAGGACTCCTGGAAAACTGCATTAAGTGACTCCAGCTGAGCCAGGACCATGTTTTAGGAAGTCACCCAATCGGTGGGAGCAGAACTGGTATCAAGAAGAGATGGAGCAAGACGATAAATGGGAACCACAAGCCTGCCCAGAGCACTCATTGGAAGCAGAGGGCAGCTGTTGATAGGGCAGGGATTTTGAGCACAAACCACCACCCAGGGCTATTCCTTATCACATCCTTCAGTCACAGGCTCAGAGGGACAAGGCCTGCACTCCCCTGAATTATGTGGGAACACTGCTCCTGCTTATCAATTGAGCAATAAACATAGCAAGTTAAAACAAAGGTATTTGCATATCAAGGTACCCCGCAAACCAAAACCAGAGAGAAAAAGTCATTTAAGACTTGATGCTCTGCCACAGAATTCAGCTGGAGCTCCAGAACATCCCTGGGAATGTTTGCATGGACCCAGGGGTCACACTCCTCTGCTGGGGGGTGGAACAGAGGCCTGTGAAGCTCCAGAGTGGCTTCCTCTCAGCCCAAAGGGCTCAGACTGGCTGAACTTCACCACTGCCAGAGCTCTGAGCAGGCTCTGTGATATTCCAACAGCAGCACCTTCTCCTGAGCCACGCAGAGCTCTTCCTTCTGGGCACTCCACCTCTTTCCTTCTCCAAAACCAATGGAGCCAGAAGAAAGCCATGCTTCTCCACCCCCATCTTCCTAGTTTTCTTTCCATAGCTCACTCTTCCATGCTGCAGACCTCCTATCCTTCATTTTCCTCTCCTCCTCTCTCCCGCTTCCCTCCCTTTCCCCCTCCCCCTGCACTTTGTGAACTGCTGTGGCAATGCTGAAGTCCAAAGTTCAGTAACTTGCTAAGCACACAGATAAATATGAACCTTGGAGAATTTACATTGCTCCAATGTAAACAGATAGCCAAGGGTCCCTTTATCAGCACTGGCTCAGGACAGTTGTGGGGGGTCTGAAGTGGCTCAATTTTGTATTTTGTTTTTTTTGGGGGGGCGTAAAGGCGGGAGGCTGTGCTGTGCCCACTCTCCTGACAGTCGGGCGTGTTACCTCAGGAACATGGTGTAGGGAAGCTGGAAGCAGGATAACCCGAAACCCAAGAGCCACCAGGCTGAAGACCATGGTCTCGAAGCTGAGTCATCTGCAAGTGGAGCTGCTGGGAGCGCTGCTGGAGTCGGGGCTGACCAAGGAGACCCTGATCAAGGCGCTGAGCGAAGTGGAACCCTACGGGCTCCAGAGCGAAAGCCAGCGCGCCATCAATGCCCTCCAGACAGAGAAAGGGGAGCCCTGTCCCGACATCCCCAACCTCCCCAACGGCATCGGGGAGTCCAGGTTATCAGAAGACGAAATCTCAGATGACGGGGAGGAATTTACCCCCCCAATAATGAAGGAGCTGGAAAACTTGAGCCCTGAGGAGGCTGCTCACCAGAAGGCTGTGGTGGAAAGACTATTACAGTAAGGACAGATTTACTGCTCCTCTTTGCTGCTTTCTTGCACTCTCCCTCTAAATCTCTTTTCCTTCCCCCCACTGCTCAGTTCCCTAGTATTCACAGTCGATCTAGCTGCATAGAGACAGTCTTCTCCATGGCAGGACTAGCAGATCCCTAACACCTCCAAATTCTTTATAAATGCTCAAATTTTCCTTTCATCTCACTTAAAATGCATGAAGGAAGCCATGGAGCCTGATTACATATTTGATGTGCTTATAGCATCAGGCCCCAGAATAGTCCAAGGCCTGTAAAACTTGCACCTCTCTGAGTGAATGTCAGGCTTTAGGATTTAAATTTTTAATAGGATTCACAATTTCAGTCATTAGGAAAGAAAAGGGGGAAAAAATTGGTCATTCTGCGCTGGTGCTGCATTTGCCTGAGGATGTATGGTAAGGTGAATTTGTAACATTTCCCTGCTATATTTAAGGAGATTAATACTGTTAATTTCACTGGGGTTTGATAGAGATTATTGGACAAAGACAAAGCAAGAGAATTCTTTCTTGTCATTCTTCTGAGTACAAAGTTCCTTGACTTCAGTGGGCAATTTTCTTGTAAAAAGAGCACACACCAAACACATGTGAAGGTTAAAACCTGGACAAAACACTCTGCACTGCCTGCCACAGCTACACAGTGCATACACAGCAACAATTACAGCTCTCAGTGCCACGCAAATTTGCCTTTGCAAAAAGCATTTTTAAGATCAAAAGACAGGAAAAGTTCCCTGAGCCAACAAGCCTCACAACAGACCCGAACATCCACCAGGTCTGCCATTTGGGATTCTCGCTGAGACACAACTCCCGTGGGCAACCCAAGCAAGGATTAGGTCCATCTCACCATCTATCACTGCAGATTCTTGCCTGTTTTGGAGGTATTTTGAAATGACAAGCTGATAGAAGACAAAGAGGTGCAGCAACATCCTGCACTTAATATCTTCACTAAAAATCCATCTAGAGAATTTCTCAGGCTTTCTCATCACTCTCTTTCACGTGCAAAGGAAATCAACAGAAAATGTAACAGTAGAAGCAAACATCAAACCACACCACAAGAGGCCAGAGCTAGGAAAACAGCATGACAAGAGCCAGCATTCACTGTAAATATTTAAAAAAAAAGCTCCCTGGCAGGCTGAAAGTTGATGACTCTGCAGTACCCAAGAGAGGAAAATTCACTGGATCAGCTCTTACCTGGGTGGGGAAAGCATTCCCAATAATTCAGTCTTCATTCTAGCCCAGTATGTCTCTCATTTCTTCCCCACTTCCAGCTCTGTCACATCTTTTAGTCTCCTCTGTTCCCTTTATCTCTTTCACATTCATTTTACCTGTTTCCCTTCTCTCCTCTCTTTTGTCTCTGCTGATCTTCCCTCCATTTTGTTGTCTCCTTGGCTGATTCTCCCTCTGCCTCCCACTCTTTTTCTTCCCTTCATCCTTGTCTCCTTCTCATCTTCCTGAGTCTGCGTACAGGTCTTGGGGTAGTTTGAGCCCAGTGGCACCGGGCGGGCCCTGGCTAGTTACTAATTATCCAATGGCTTTATTATTTCTCTTTTGTCTTATAAATTTATAGATGAAAAGACCCTGATAAGCTTTTTGATCATTAACTTCTGATGGTTTATCAAGTGTCTCTCCACAAAGGAAGCCATGGAAGCTGAAGAAGCCCCCCTGGCTTTGTCCCTTTTCCTGTAATGAATGGGGGAAGCAGGACCAAAGTGCCATCCGCTGTGATCCGGGAACAGACACACGGATGGAGGGAATTCCTTCCTGCCACCCTCACTTCAGCACCAATTCTGGCTTCTGATCCTCCCTGCATTTCCAGGATCTTGCTGCCAGTCTGTCCTGTGCCTACTTTCAGCCTCGCCACAAGTCTTACCTCTCTTGCAAACCCATGATATTAATTATTAATACTTTCTCATGAACAGCCTCAAATCTGTCTCTAGACAGACCATTGAGCAGCATTCCCATTTCACAAATGGTACAGACAAATTCTAGGACCTACCTAAACCCCTGAGACAGCATGGAGAGGACTGAGCAAGGACAAGGACCTCCCTAAGCCTCACACTGGGTCCTTAATTACAAAAGCTTTACCCTGAAACATCAGAGTTGTCTGTCATCAGTCCCCCCAGCACAGGGTAGAGCAATTCACTCCTGCTGTCGAGGGCAGTATGAAGGGACCAGAAGACTCAGTTTCAGCAAAAAATTACAAGGGTACTTGTAGAGGAATATAATAGATGGAAGTTAATCAAGGTAAAATGAAAATAGCAGAAGCATTGACATGGCTCAAATTTCTTGTCAAAGGGCCATTGTGTCTGAGAACCCATTCAAAGCATCTGAACCAGTATCAGGGGCTGACAGTGTCTAAGAAGTTGTTACCTACTAATAAACATTTTTGGTTTGAAGATCAAACCTGTCCATTGATAGATGCCTAAAGTTAACATCCTTAAAGAAGTGTTATGAGTATTTTAAGGCAGGGTAGAACAGTATAATAGAAATTACTGATAGCAATACATAAAGAAAGGCAGGCAAGAATCTCCATGCCCAGGGATTCCTAGGAAAAGGTCAATGCTTGCAAAGCTGTTACAGCATCTACACAAAGATTTCAAATCCAGAAACCAGATGGAGGCACTTCTGCCTTTAGGCAGAAGCTTCTTTGGGCATTATTCCTGGTCTAGTACTGTAGATTTTAAGAGATTTTAACGGCGAGTGAGTTGTGGGCAGCTATTGCTGATACAAGAAAGTCTTTGTGGTAACTGCAGCCATTGCTTATAAAGTAGAAACAGGAAAGTGTCCACTGTTAGGCTTCCCAGGAGCTGGAAAGGGGAAAAATTGGCAGCACCGAGAGAGACCAAGTATGTCCTCACAGGACCACTGAAGTTGAAACCACAGTTTGAAAAGCTCCAGTCAAAGCTGAGGAAAACAGGATGTAGAGAAGATACACCCTGGTGCACTGGGAACACCCATGGGTGTTGATTAGATCTTGTCCCTACAGAGAAAACATGCTAAAGGCAGTGGAGATATTAACAGGGGAATTAACATAATTTCATTTTGTCCCTTCATATGTCTCACTGATCTTCTGTAAATTTACAGTTCGAATAAAAACATTCTTTCTGTATCAGTCCACACAGAAAACAAACTGCATTTGTGATAAGAAAGAAATTACTCAGTAGGGAGGTAAATCTGTGTGGAGAAACTCCCAGATATTCCCAGGGTGGAAAGCCAGAGAGGGGCTACCCTGGGGGAAGGGACAGATCATACAACTGCAGGTAAAGCAAATGGAGAGACGGATAGCAACAATCCACCTGTAGGGCAAGGGGTGAAATTCCATTAGGAAAGAGAGAAATTGAGATAAGCTACAGATTTCCCCTGGGGGAAGGGATAAAAGTGTGTTTTCCAGGAGGAAAAAAGAAAACAAAGATATATAATGATACAGTGATAAAGGTCTTTCCCCCTGCCTTAGAATGGCTGTAGTTGGGGAATCTGGAGATGAAGCTGCCACACCCCTTTCATTTCCACATATAAACCAAGATGAGCCAAACCAGGCCAAGTTCAACAGAAAGGAACTGCTGGGATGGATGGTCTTACCTTCCCTCTCTGCCCAGCCTGGCTCCAGGCTGTGCATGGGGTTGTGGAGCAGCTCCAGAGGAAAGGCCAGAGGATGGTCCTGAGCACTTCACAGCTCTGAACCTCTGCTTGAGCAGGGTCTGGTCCAAGGCAGCAATTCAGCACCCACCTCGGGGAAATGAAGGCTTCTCTCACCTGGGAATCTGAGAATGGGAAAGAAGGAGAGACAGAGAGAATGAGGAAAAGGAGGGGAAAGAAAGGAACAAAGGAGAAAGAAGGAGAAAAGTCAGGAGAAGGAGGGAGAAGGTCCCCTGAATGTTACATCTCCAACTCTCTGGAATGGGTTTTCTTTAATGCTAACAACTTGATATTTACTTTCCATTTAAATTTGAGATGTTGCTATAAATTATCAACCAGCCTCTTGTTCCCTTTGAGTTTATAACTAACTACCTGGGTTACTTATTGTTCAGGTAACAAAAGGGAGGTGAAAACGCCCTTAAAAAGTGATCTCGGAACTAAGAAAATGGGTAGCTGCCATGGAGAGAGGACCCAGGCCCCTGTGGTGGGGATGAGCCATGGAGAGGGGCTGTGCTCACATGGCAATAAGCAACTGAGAGCAGGAGAGCAAGACCTCAGAAGAAGGAAGTCAAAACTAACTGTATGAGAAGAATTGGAGACAGAGATTAGACCTCGGAGATGAACGGGGAGACAGCCTACTCTGGGGAGAAGGGAAAGCTAAAAGGCAGAAAACAGGCTTGGAGATATATGGAAGGAAAGCTTAAGTAAGGCAGACCCATTTCTGCAGTTCTGACTCCCTGAAGCAATTGAGAGTTTCATGTAACTACAAGCAGGAGAACCAGGTTTAGAGTGAAATCCAGTCCATGACAGTCTTATGGTCAGTGAAAGAGCAAAGGTTTCAACTTATGGTGTCCTAGCCAATGATGGAAGTTCTGCAGGTGGAACTGTATATTTGGGCAATGGTTCATGAGAGGGTTCAGCTGACCAGACTGTCATCACTTGTACTGTGGTGTAGCCTTGGCCTAAAGGCACTGCTGCCCTGATATTGCAGAATGTGCTTTGACAACGTACAGAGGAGCCAGGATTTCATAAAACTGTCCCAGGGAATCACAGTTCTAAGATTCCTGCACTGCTTTGCCTCACAAAGCTCCCTGTTTTGTCCAAAAGAAGACAAAGCCCACAGGGCTTTAACCACTGCGAGAAGAGAGTCACAGACACTTCCTGCTTTATTCCTACCACAAAGTGAGGATCTCAACAGGGGAGACAGAAGTGGCTCTTGGCTGGGATGCAGAAAGGAACTGACACGTAACAGAGGCTTCCATCAGTGGCAACACAGTCTTTCCTCTTCCCATCGAGCCATAACTCAAATCTAAGAGACCAGATTCCTAGTCAGTCTTTTTTCCTCTATACAGGGACTTGTACAAGGAGTGCAGGGTGCAGGTGCTGGGTAGAATATCACAGAGGGAGGAGATTGGTTTAGGCAGCAGGAGCGAAAGAGAAAACACACTGAGGAAAGAAGAGCTTTCTCAAGTTCAGACAAATGTGAGGCTTTTGAAAGACAAAGACAGTTAAGGAAAGAAGCTAAAAAACAGAAGCCTCTATTGCAAATGTTCTGTTGTAAAAGAGAAACAAATGTTCTATTTTAAGCAGGTTCTTCAGAAAGCTGTAACTGACGCTGTTTCTGTCACACTTTAACTGCAGTGGAGCTGCTCCTTGGACTGTCAGCCATTGGGAGGCTGCAGGAGAACAGAGATAAGGGTGTTTGAACTGAGAGAACAGGTGTGGACTTTGTCCTCCTTATCACTTTGCAGCCTCCGGCACCTCCTGAGTCAACAGAGCAATGAGCAGCACAGTTGGTGCCTGTTGCTCAGACCTGTGTGTTCTTGTGACAGTTTCTGCACGATCCCAGGTACCTTTTTTCTCCCCACTGCTCCTTTGATGCTGGTGTTGAATGTGACACCAGTGTCCTTCCACAGTGAGCAACCCATTTCCTCCAGACACTTCACACAGAAGGCTCTTGTGGAAGTGAGCCAGGGGCCTTTCTGCAGAGAGGCTCCTGCACTGCTTGGATTCAGACTGCCTGGTTTCAGGGCTTTATTTCCACTCTGACTTTCAGCTCCAGTGAAATCAACACACTCAATGAAGTCACAGTCATGTTTTCTCTGCTTTCCTTAGGAACTTCCACAGATGTTCTAACTGAAGATCATAAAATGCAGAGATTCACTTTAATTATAAAGTCGCAGCTCAGGTTAGCTTCTCAAGTTTTCTGTGTAGGTCTAAAATATGTCTGTTCCCTCAGCTGTTACCCCAAAGGAGGGTGGCAATAGGAGGAATCAGTGGTTTGCCTGTTGTTCTTTATTGCGTTTAGAAGCTCCGAGAGGCTCTAGGTGTGAATCAGTGTTTGAGTAACACATAGCAGGTGCATAAGAACATAATCCTGGATGACTTGTCACATACATATGCATACAGAGCTGTCATGTCACAGGATAATGACAGCCTGCTTCCATCTCCTGGATTCTTGCGAGGCAACCCAACCTGGACCAGAATGAGGGCATGAGCTGGATTCAGCCTAATATCACAGTCTTAGAAAATCTAGTACATCTATCCCAAGCAGCTATGCCTTAAAGAGAGGGGGGACAGAAAAGAAAAGTTATGTAAGGAAAGGGAAGAGAGAGGACACCTCTGAAAAGAGATGTGTAGTCATAGAACATCCATCTGAGTACTGAAATGCAACATCACTTCTTCCTCATACCGTTTCTCACTAGCAGAAAAAGTGCTTTAAATCCACATTACTTGCCAGCAGAAAGGTCCGTCCTTGCTCACATCACTGCTCAGCACTTTCTGTCACTTACAGATGACAACTGCCTAGAGAGAACAGCCCAAAACCTCGTATGAAAATGAGCACAGACAGCAAAGCCTATGGCCATGTACTGGGAAATTCCCCTGGTAACTGAAGAGCCTCCTCCTAAGGGGAGATCAAAGTGCCTGCAAAGAGCAGTTCAAAGGGAGCCAGTGCTACATCTTTTGCACTTGATTTCCAATGCCATGCAGTTCCTACCCTGAATGCAGAGTCCCAACTGAACGAGGCACCCCACTGAGGAACAGCTTTCCCTCATGGAGCCACTGACCACTCTGGCCTCACCAAAGGTGATGGTGATGAGAGGCAAGGTGCCCCTCAGGAGGCACTAGTGCACTTCCTTGGAATCCAGGTCTGCTGAGAGGAGGTGTTTGATCTCTCTGTCCTGAGAAGTGTTTTCTGCTCCTTGCAGGGAGGACCCCTGGCGAGTAGCAAAGATGGTGAAATCCTACCTCCAGCAGCACAACATCCCTCAGCGTGAGGTGGTGGACACTACTGGTCTGAACCAATCCCACCTCTCCCAACACCTCAACAAGGGCACTCCCATGAAGACCCAAAAACGGGCAGCCCTGTACACCTGGTACGTCCGGAAGCAGCGAGAAGTGGCCCAGCGTAAGTACGGCAGCATCCACCCTCCTCTCTCCCTTTCATACAGGCCTCTGCCCTCCCTTCAGCATCCCTACTCCCTACTTCTTTCAAGGAAGAATGAAAGCAAAAGCCACTTTTAGCAGGAAGCATAGAGGAGTCCAGGTCAGTACTCAGTGGTGAGGTGAGCCCAACAGTGCGTGGGAACCACTCCCTGGTGCAGCTGTGGCCCACCTCCCCCTCTGCCTGCCTAAGGAGCAGCAAACTAATGCTCCCCATTTGCAGTGGGAGTTCTCCACCCATCCTCAGTCCAAAGCAGTGTGGTGGGCAGATGTCAGAGACAGAATTCCCACTCAAGAACTACACTTCTGCAATTCCAGGAAAGCAACAGTTCCTGCAGCTGCGAAGAGCAGCAGAATGCCATGCTCACTGCCAAAAATCACTGGGGAAGGAGTTGGAGCACAAGTCTGATGAAGGAGCAGTTGAGGTAGCTGGGGCGGCTCAGCCTGGAGAAAAGGAGGCTCAGAGGGACCTCCTTGCTCTCTACAACTCCCTGAGATGAGATTATGGCCAGGTGGGGCTCAGGCTCTCCCCCCAGGTAACAAGCAACAGCATGAGAGAAAATGGCCTCGAGTTGCACCAAGGGAGGTTTAGATTGGAGGTTAGGAATAAATTCTTCACCAAAAGGATTATTAAGCCCTGCTACAGCTGGCCAGGGAAGTGATAGAGTCACCATCCCTGGAGGGATTTAAAAGTCATGTTAGATGTGGCACTTTGGGCCATGGTTTAGTGGTGGATTTGGCAGTGCTGGGTTAATGGTTGGACTCGATGATCTTAAAGGTCTTTTTCAACCTAATTCATTGTATGATTCTATGCTTTCTCTAAACTCAGCTTCATTTGCTTTCACTGCTCCAAGGTGGGAGCAGAGATGCAATGCATGTGAGAGAACCATCAGGTAAAGGTGGTCCTGCCAGGTACATGAATTTTAGCTGATTATGAGATTTTATTTCCACACTATTTGGATTCAACCCTCTGTCTTGTACAAGATATTCTCCAATGATAAGCTGCATTGGGTCTGCTAGGCACCCAAATAGACAAAACTATTGGAAATGCTTCCAAAAAGCCAATTCCCTTGCCCCTTTGTGCCTGCAGAATTCACACACGCTGGCCAGGGTATCCTGGCAGAGGAGCCCATGGGAGATGACCTGCCCACCAAGAAGGGAAGAAGAAACCGCTTTAAGTGGGGTCCTGCCTCCCAACAGATCCTGTTCCAAGCCTATGAGAGGCAGAAAAACCCCAGCAAAGAAGAGAGGGAGGCACTGGTGGAAGAGTGCAACAGGTAAGGGTGGGTGTGTGGCTTTGAGGAAGGTGGGCACAGCAGGGCCCCGCTGTGTCCTCAGTGTCTGCCAGTGCCTGTGAGAGGCAGGGCAAAGGCACAGCAGTGGTGTCACCACGACACCAGCCATGTTGGAGTGAAACAAACCAAGCATTTCCTGTGCACAGAGGATAAGGAATGCCTCATGTCTTGCTGTATCAGGCTCACACAGCATAGCCTGACAGATCCCAGCCCCTCTGGGGCTGTGCACTTACTCTGTGTCTCCAGCTAAGCCCGGCTCAGCAAGGCTCTCCTTGTGCTTTCCCCCGACAGGGCAGAGTGTATCCAGAGAGGTGTTTCCCCATCTCAGGCCCAGGGTCTGGGCTCGAACCTGGTGACAGAGGTCAGAGTTTACAACTGGTTTGCCAACCGCAGGAAGGAGGAGGCTTTCCGGCACAAGCTGGCCATGGACACGTTCAGTGGGCCCCAGCCCCCCTCTGCACCCCCCCTCGCTGCTCACAACTCTTCCTCCCTCCAGCCACCAGCTGCTCTCTCACCCACCAAAGTTCACGGTAAGGAACAACCACAGGGAGATCTGAAAGAGGGGTGAGCCCCCCCAAACTCAGTTACCAAAACTGTCTCTCACATCCCCCCTCTTTAGGAGGTGAATTTACAGATAGAAAAAGCTGGCTTGCTACAAGGGAAGAGCACAGGTGGCAGAGAGACCATGCCTGTGAGTGAGGAGAGTGGCTAGAATGGCAAGGGTGACAGAGTTCAGTACCAAAGCTCACGGCCAAAGCTGTCACTCACTGTGACACGCTGCTCTCCCTCCCGGCTGGAAGGCAGCAATCCCCTTGGGAGGAGTCATCCCTGCCTGCTGTCAAAAGTCAGATCCATATCCTGTGTGCCCCTTTCGCCTTCCAACACCAGCCCCAACAAACTTTGTGACTGACTCTTTAGGATCAGGAGAGATCACTCTCCATCCAAAACGAGCAGAGCTTTTTCGGCTTCATAAGCCAGAGCTGGGAGTTGCTCTTGCTCTGGGAAGAGACAATAACACCACGACTCTCCTCTCTACAACCACATGCAGCAGCGTGGTTTCTGGTGAACCCTGCTTGCTGCCTGCAGCACTCACAGCCAGGCAGTATTTGAGGAAGCAGCTATGGCAAGTTACAGAGGAAAGCCAGGGCAGGGTGTGAGAATGCCTGTTCTGCTGGTTCCCCTGCTACCCATTAAGTCTCTGCCCAAACATCTGGAGGCAAGTGCCTGCAAAGGAAACTGAATTTAGCACCTGCCAAAGTTTCTCAGTTTCTCATTTCTGACAATGAGTTTCCCTCCTGTTGTGATGCAGGAGTGAGGTACAACCAGCAGCCAGCCAGTGAGGCAGAGTCCTCCAGCAGCAACCCCCATGGGAACAGCCCCATGGTGACCACCCAAACCATCCTGCATCAGGTTTCTCCCCCTGGACTGGAACCCAGCCAGAACCTACTGAGCACAGACACTAAGCTGGTAAGTGATGGGTACTTCAGTCCTGCTGACTGGAGGACATGAGGTCTTCTGATTGTGGTCACGATATGGACCATTCAGAAGTAGTTTTTTTTAAGATGTTCTTAAATCCACCCTCTTATAGAGGGAATAGAAAGTCACTTTGCACTGACCATCTAAGATCAACAGCCCTGAGATACTTGTGTCCTCTAAGCTGTGGTGAGGGCAGGTATTAGAGCATGAAAGCAAGAAGCCATTTCCTTAGGAGCAATCAAAACAGCCTGTTGTGAGAACACAGCACTCAAGGTATGACACGATTTCCTTCCTCCCAGGAAACCCTGTTCTCTCCTCCTTTCTGCAGTGAGGTTCTCACCCCATCTCCAACTCTCCCTTGAAATCTACATGTCTCAAGATAGTTGATCAGACCAGTGGGATTAACAGGACACAGACCCATACTTACACCTATCTTACCTGTAACAATTAAGCCCAACAGTCTGTATGCAGACAGTACCGGATACGTAGATTGTAGCAATCCACCTTCTCAAAGCCAATTTCCTTTGCAGATCTCATTACACTTTTCCCACACAATTAGCAATGAGGCACTAGAACTACGACTGATCATTTTCAGTTTGCACATTCCCTTGCTTACAGAGAAACAACTGGCAGGAGTTTGCATTAGTGCAAACTGGCCTGAGGCAAAGTTAAGGTCACTAAAAATGAGTATGATTTAAATCTCATCAGTCACTCACTTTGCGGCTTTCTGGTCTCTTGCTGAAGAAAGTAAGTCTTTCATGAGGTCCTGAAAATCTCCTATGTCTGTCTTCTAAAACTGATATCAAGGGGGTTTGTCCCACTGTGTAACTTCTTACTAAAGTTTCCTTACAGCTTTTTGTCTGAGGGGAGAGAAAAAAAAGTATCATATAAAGTATTTAACTTTCTCTATCAGCGAAATTATTTAATGCTCTTTTGCTCTTCCACAGTACTTCAACTATAGGTCTCTAAAGGGCCTTGCAAACTCAAAACCCCACTAGAGCACAGGCACAGGTTATGTGGTTCATTTTAGAGGCTGAGAAAACAGTCAGGTTATTAAATTTGTCAATTTGACTGAATCAGCAAGACACACAAGCACAGAACAGTCCTGCTTTATCCAACAGGTACTTCTCTCTGACAGCAGGGAACAGCCAAGTAACACGGCCTGAAGAACACACTGGGTGACAAAAACAGTCCAAATAAACTTACTGGCAACTCTTTTAAAATCACAGTCCAAACTCACTGGCCACTAACAGACACTTGCAGGGAGAAAGAGGAATTACGGGCATTTCTCCAGGGAAAAGGTGAACAAGAAAAGAGCAACTCCTGGATTCTGTGCTGACCTCTGCAGCCAGAACTACTAGGCAAAATTGCCTGAGTCTCTTTATTTCTCTGAGCATCACCTTCTACCCTTAGCTGTGAAACAGAGGATATTCCTTCCCTATAGAGAAGGCAGTGGGCATAATCTCATTCTTGTTTGAAAAACCCTTAGGAATTTTTAGATGTGAAAGAACTAAACCAGCAGAGATTTACTCTCAGTATGTCAACAGCTGACCTGTGCTAGTTAATTGAGCCCAGAGAAACTGCAGACAGGCACATGTGAAGTCTCTCTAGTCAGCAAGGGGTCAGAGCAGGCAGGAAGAGAGAGGGGATGTTTACCACAGCTCTGGGACTCCCCAGCCTGCCACAAGAGGCACGCTCAGGGTTCTCCTTCCCACAGGTGTCAGCTCCCGGAGGAACCCTCCCTCCTGTCAGCACGCTGACTGCCCTGCACAGCCTGGAGCAAAGCCCCCACACCCTGAGCCAGCAAACCCAGAACCTGATCATGGCATCCCTGCCGGGCGTCATGGCCATCGGAGCAGGCGAGACCCCGTCCCTGGCCCCCGCCTTCACCAACACCGGAGCCTCCACCCTGGTCATCGGTGAGTTGTGCCCTGTCAGGGCTCACCAAAGAGCTGCCTGTCGATCCCACAGTCACCCGCCCCCTTTCCAGGGGCAAAAGCACTAAGCTGGCAGTGATACCCCTGAGGAAATTGTCACTAAGGTTTTCCAGCAGCACCTCGTACTTGCAAGTTGGAGTGGGATTAAGGGACAGCTGTTCCTCGTTCACGTTAGAATTACATTACACACAAACCCATGTCTTAAGAGTAAGGGACTTCTGCATTCTATTCCTATGCCAATGTTTTGGGTTGCTGCTCTTCATCTTCCCAAATATAAATGTAATACTTCCTTAAAACTATGAAAATTGAGGCATGTTCATAGTGCTTGAAAGACAAAACATACTGTTTCACTTCCTGCAAGGAGCAGCATATGCCTTCGGAATCCACAGTAATTACTATTTTTTTATATATTTCACTTTAACAGCTTTTCTGGACTTGTATGAGATTTCTTTTCATTCCAAGACTAGTCTACTGCCAAAGTGCATCTCATTAGATACAGGAAAACCAAATGTATATTCTCCTCTTCTTCACAGGAAGAATGAGGCCTTATTTTGTTCCATGGTGACAGCTCTGAAGTAATTTTCATTTCCTCATTTATACTCAAGATTATGACATGGATTTGAATTCTGTGCAAACAAAGAAAATAAAACTGGAGTGCTGGAGAGACTTGCTGATTTACAGGAATGGGGTCTGGACAGTTGTGGGAAAAGGGCAGTAATGTGTGAAACCTTCTACCTCTTCATCACTGATATAAATTCCATAATTTCTCAGCCCTAGCAAAAAGAGCTTATCTCCATTCCATGTGGCTGGGCAGCTATGGCCTAGTTCTCTCTGTTGCCAAGAGCTTCATAAAGAGTAAAATTAACTGGGCACTGAAATGATGCTCTGAGTTACTTCTCAGTAAGGCCTCCCCAGTGGACCTCTGTATCAGGTCCTCACCAAACTGGAGAATGGGCTATACTGGTACACAGTGCAGGAACAAGCACTGGAAAACAGAGGTGGGTTTGTGCAGTGTACATTTCGCACATTGCCACTTCCCTCTCACAGGCATGAAACCTATTCTTAATCACAGATAACCAATGAAACTTCTGAAAAGAAGGACCTGAAATCACCCTGCAAGGACAGGGCTGCCACAATGACTGTTTGACAGCCCTGTGGCAGAGCAGCCACTCTCCTCCCACAGAGGGTGACACTACTGTCATCAGTCCTTGTTTTCCAGGCCTGGCCTCAACCCAGCCCCAGAGTGTACCTGTGATAAACAGCATGGGGAGCAGCCTCACTACCCTGCAGCCTGTCCAGTTCTCTCAGCAACTGCACCCATCCTACCAGCAGCCCCTCATGCAGCAGGTCCAGAGCCACATCAACCAGAGCCCCTTCATGGCTACCATGGCCCAGATACAGAACCCTCACGGTAAGAGCATGAACTCGTTTGCTCAAGGAAACAAAAACAAAGATTCTCTTCTGGAGCCTTTGCTGGGAGGTGGGCTTGCAGCACTCTGTTTTCCCCCTCTGTTATTACTACTCTAATTAAGAAACTATTTTTCTGTTGCATTCATCTCCCTGTCCCTCCACTCCCAGCACTTTGGAGACAGTCAGCAGGTCCCCTCGCATGAGGAGAACAACTCAGCCAAACCTCATGCAAAGCTCCAGCACCCACATGATCTTGTTTTCTTTCATGCACAGCTCTCTACGGTCCCAAGTCTGAAGTGGCCCAGTACACACACACAGGCCTCCTACCACAAACCATGGTGATAACAGACACAGCCAACCTCAGCACCCTGACCAACCTGACACCAACTAAACAGGTAACAGAGCCTTTGGCACCTGCCTTTGTTCCCCCACCTTAGAACTGCACCAGTCTGCAGGCAGCAACTTGCTTGTCTAAGAGTTTTTAGGGGTGTGGTCTATGCCATCCCAGCAGGATCATCTTAACTCCTCACTGGTACCAGCTGCAATATTGGAGGCACTAGAACAAGCTCCTTACTGCATCATCAGGGATTTAATGTCCTTAGAAATAGCACTGCTCAACTCTTCTCTCACACCTATTAGAAGGGATGTAGAAGGCAGGCACTGTTAACTCTCTTTTCTCCAGGCATTCACCCCTGACTCAGAGACTCACACCGAGTCTGGGATGCACACACCAGTGTCACAGGCACCAACAATTCACCTACAGAACCAGGACAGCACCATCCAGCACCTGCAGCCTGGCCCGCGCCTCTCCTCGAGCCCTGCGGGTAAGGGCAGCAGCCACTATTGTCTCAAACCACAGATTGCCAAATTTCTCTTGCCAATGCTGCAAAATCCAGCTAGAAAATGGTAACTGGGGCTCACAATTCCCTAAGGGGGCTATATCCTGAAGGGTTTGAATTTAAAATTCAACATTTTTTGAATGTTGTACATTCTTTGTAAGGCCAGTTAGTGGGAATGGGCTCCTTCAGAATCCAGAGAGGAAAATAACCTTAAAAATACTGACAAAATCAGTGTCAGTATCCAGTCCTGTGGGCAGTTTTCGGGGCTGAAAAGCCCAAGACTCCCTCATGAAGAGACTCCAGTTGGATCTTCCCAGTTCTAAGAGAAGAACTAGGAGATCAACTAGAATCCTCGAAACTGAACTCTCTGAAGGTTGCTGCCCTCAGTGTTCTCACGACATTTCAGGGTATGTAATAGCACACAAACCAGACAGACCAAAGGAGTTATGCCCCTATGCCAGGAGAGTGCAGCCACGCTGGAAATGTGTGTACACCCACGGTAAGGGGACTGCAGTGGGGATTTGCACTGAACTCCTGCCTGTGCCTTCCACAGTGTCCTCCAGCAGCCTGGTGCTGTACCAGAGCTCTGACCCCGCCAACAGCCACAGCCAGCTGCTGCCGTCCACCCACAACGTCATCGAGACCTTCATCTCCACACAGATGGCATCCTCCACCCAGTGACCACCACCACTGCCTCAGGGGTGACTCAGTGCAACTCCAGCTGCCACCACGGGAAGGGAGGGCTGCTGCGCTGAGCTGCCCTCCAGCCCCCACTGCCTCACACAAACCCCGACCCAGCTGCCTCCAGGACAGAAAACGTCTCAGGCTCAAGACAGAAGCCATGGAAAGATGATGCTGGCACTGCTAAAGTCCACTGACCCCCAGCAAATGTAAACCCCACGAGCCAGAGTAGAATGACCGGATATCCTTTTGTGGCTGCCGAGGAGGGAGTCCCACCAAGACAGGGATCTGAGTGAAATACAGCAGCAGTGCCAGGGCATGGATGGGGCTTTCATTCAGCTCAGCTTCCATCCAGCTGGGCCTGCACAAACCTGCCAACACCAGACTAAGCCATGCAGGAAAGAGCAAACCTGAGCCGCCAAAGAAGGGACACCATCTTTAAAACACTCTCCTCCTTGGCTGAAGGAAGCACCAATAAGAACTGTGAGAAATAACAGCATCTTGGAGGCAAGAGTGAGAGAACCTGGTTCCTGACTTTGCAATGAAAATCACCAGGAAACAGATTTGGGAATGGCTTGGCACAAACCTGTCAGTGTGGGATCACTGACTTACAAGCTACAAATCCTTAATTAATGGCCAAAGTACCAAACGTTCCCAGTTACAAATGACCCACTCTAAAATCATGCTGTCCCACTGGAAATGTCTTGGTTATTTTTGATATAGCTCTGCTTTGTTTTAAATGCAGAAGTTAAAGTTTAACAGCAGCAAGGAGATTCCAGTTCTCTGCATTAACCCTGTGGATTCTCATCTCATGTGACTTGCTGAATGATTTGGAGGATGGCATTCTCCACTGCTCCCTGACACTGCACAACACCTGGGAGGTTCCCAAGCTCCACAGAGAGTAGAGGTTCCTTGAGTTTGCTTTATAAACATGTCAGCTTGGATTCATTTCACAGAACGTGGCTCATTCTTGGCTTCCCTGTAGGTTTGGTTCTGCAGCACTTGATATGCAAATAATCACCCTGGGGTATAAGAGTCTTGCTTGCACTAAGTGCAGGTTTTTAGGTCCAAAGATCTACTTACATAATTCCTTTTCTAATTATTCCTCTGTATTTACTCTCAATGTTCACATCACTGATATGTCATTAGTCAGACACAAAAAAGCCCCAGTTAACAGATTTTTGTCTTTGTGACTGGTACTGAGCAGCTGTGAAATGGATGAAAAACCTTGAGACTAGAACATGCTCAAGACTCTGAGAAGGTTAAGATACAAGGGCAAATTAAAAAAGAAAAAGCCCAACAGTGAACTCTTCAGTTATCATATCTGGAAATGTCAAAACTGCAGATGTCATTACAGGTTTCATTGATAAGAGCCTCCTCCAGATACCATCAACAATTTCAGTAATTTCATCAACAATTTCACTGCATTCTCTCAGGAATTTTATCCTAGAATTGTTTCCTAACTTCCCATGTGCATCAGTTGCAAATACAACTATAACTTCCAATTAGCACAAAAATAATCTTAAATTAAAAGGTAACATTTAGGCCACTATGCATTTGAAAGGCCAGGCCCAAGCTGCAGTGCACTGAAGTTTTACCTGCCCATAAGACAAGTAACTTCTGCTGGCACATCCAGCCAGATTACAAACCAATTTGCTACTTGGCTTTTCCATTTTCGGATGCCAACTGTGTTTTCTTGACTGAAAACCAGCAAGGATCTTACAGCAGGTTTCCCAGGCTCAAAGAGCAACAATTCACTGTTCTGGTTTCTCTGATGTGGCTTTCTGGTCTTCTGATTGGGGCAAATACGTAAGTTGGATCTACTGAAACTCAACAATCTTAAAAACATAAGAAGAGAATTTATTAGTAACAGGTAATTTCCTGAAAGACTGGAACTGAAGTATAACCAGACTGAGTCATACCAAAACCCACCAAACCTCACAGGATTTCAGAGACAAAACTTGTAATCAACCCAACCAAGGACTGAAATATGGTAATTTTTAAATGAGTCTTAAGTCCTTCCTGTAGCCATTTCATAGCACTGATCACACAGCAATTAAAGAACCACCAGCAGCAATCTCTACCTCTGCTGGGGAGAACCCAAATACAGCAAGAAAGCCACTGTTGTACAAAACCTACCAAATTAAATAAGTCCAAGAGTGTAATAGAATTTAATAACAACAGATGCCGTAAAAAACCTGTACACATAGAAAAAATTCCAACGGACACAACTGAACAGTAGGACCCATTTGTACCAACCCTGAAATCAGCTCACTGCACACTGTTTATGTGCTGGGGCCCTGCAGAGGTGCAGATTGCAGAGGGATTAGTAACACTGCAGGTTTCAACAACAGACTGTTATGATGATCACAGGACAAAAATAAGGGGGCCCTGATATCTGACAGGATGGTTTTGATAAATGAGTCTCCCACGGGCTGGAGCTATTCTTAGTAGGCGCCTACAAGAGGCAAAGAGAAAAGAGTGTTGATCACCTGTTGCCATGTAAACCAAATTCAATTCATCATATACTTTCTCCAGGACACCAGATTTGGTTTCACAATGCGCAGGGACAGAGCAGGAGGGATGCAGCTGTGACTACACCCTCAGTCAAACAAGTCTGGCACACTATTTCATCCTTTTAGGCCTGACCTGCATAAGCAGCAGCACAGACAACTGCTGTGTGAGGAGAACAATGCTCCCCTCCTCAGGGATGCCAACAGCACAGGAAGTCACTTAATTAGTCTCTCAGGCCACTGAGCTTTTAGAACAGAAGCTTTGCCAATTAATTTTTCCTCCTCTCTAGAAACTCTTGTTGTTAGGTTTTCTTTCAGTTCCCTTCATCCATCACAACCACCTGCTGTTTGCAGAGCAAAATCATAATTCTATTTTTTTCTTTTTCTTTTTCTTCTTCACAACTCCTGGCAGCTCTGAGTTCTCTCCATGATTGCTGTCCTGTCTCTCCTGATGTCCATTTGCAGACACCAGCCGAGGCAAATCTTTGCAGATCTGGTCACACTCTGCTGGGTCTATTCTTTTCTCTTGAATATTGTTCTCTCCCTTAATTTTCTTTTTTTTCTTCTTTTTTTTCTGGTTGTGCTCTACACAGCCCTGACTCTGATCCTGGCTGGAATGCTGGGAGAGTGCAGGAAAAGCACTTTGCTTCAGAATATCTGCAGCTGACACAGCAGCCTCCTGGAACCTTTGCCACTCTTCGTCACTGTCCGTGTCACTGGGAAGGGAACACGAGGGAAGGAAGTTGTGTTATACTTTTGCCTTGAATTCACCCAAAACTCAGCCAGCAGAGCAATCCGAGATGAGAACACATGATAAACACCCAGTGGCTCTGGGACTCCCACACCTACAGCTTGCCTTTAACCACATGGAAGGCCAAGGTGTTCTTTACACAACACAAGGAAGGGAAAGAAAATCTCCCACACTTTTCGTTCCCCAGAACTAAAAAAAGAAACAAAATTCTGGTCTAGTCAAATGTAAGAGTCATAAATACACACTTCTCCAGCTTTTCAGCTTCCTATTCCCTTGTGGGAGTCCCAGCTGCCTCAGAAATGGGGGATGGCACAATGCTTGAGGAGCAAAGCAGCTGTCAGCACCTCACCTGGAGCTCACTGGCCGCCTCCTCCTTGCTGCAGGGCAAGGCTCTGGTTTCCCACAGTCTCCAGGGACAGAGGAAGAGAAGAGGCGAAAACCTGAAGTACGGGAAGGGGGATTTTAGGCATGATATAAAACAGGGGTGAAAGCAATCAACTCCCTGGAAGCCTCTCTGCTGTTACTGTACTGCTACAGTGCTTGATAGCAATTATTTGGGATTGTGTGGGAGGACTTAGGGCACAAAGGTCACAGGCACAAGAAAAATCTTTTACTGCAAATGTTTATTAGTCAGTTGGGCGTACAACTAATTAGCTGGTGATGGACAAGATCCATCCCAGTTATCATCACTTAACTAACACAGTCGCAAAACAGCCACAGTGGCTGAGACTGGAACTCACCATCATCTGCAGAGTCAGACTGTGGCACAGAGGTCTGTGAAGGTCCTGAGGAGTCCTTCAAGACAGTGATGAAACTAAACAGAAAACCCCAGTCAGGTTCGGGCAAACTCAGCTCAAGTTGGGTATTTCTGGGAAACAAGACTAGAGGGAGATGTCACATAGATTACTTTTTGTTAGTGAGGCTGCCTCAGGTCCCTGCTTTCAGGGCAGACCAGGCCTTCTCCCCTCGGCAACACATGCCACAGGAATAATCTAAAAGCAGCCTTTCTAAAGCCAGCTCTAAGCACCAGAAATCCTAGTTCTCCAGGGCCATATTTACACAATAAACAGCCCAGTGAGAGGCACACTGCCAGCACAACCTTGAATCAGGCACTGCTTTAGATCATGGGAACAAATGGAAGATTCTCATGCCAGCCTTTACATGACCAAAGTGCTAAGGCACACAGATTCTACCTTTTTTCCTCCCCACAACACATTCACCACAGAGGCAAGTGGTCACAGGCAGTGCTGCACAGGGAGTCTTTACCAGAAGGGCACAGCACATCAGCAAGGTTAGGGCAGTGAACACCGGGAGCTTGCACTAAATACAGCAGTGAAGGAGACGAGAAGATGCCGAATTTAGGGGTTTAGGACACAAAGGCATCAGTGTAGCTGATCAGCAGAACAAACCTTTCCAGCCTTGCCTGCCCATACCTGTCCAGCATTGCACCCAGTTTCCTGGCCACGTGTGCTCTGAACTCCGGCGTTGTCTGGAGCTCGCTGCCACCCTCCTCGCCGGCCGCCTCACGCCCGTTTGAAACAACAACAGTGATTATCTCTTTCCAGGCCAGAAACATCTTCTGCTCTCACCCAAACAGCAGATAAGGGACTGTGAAATCTCCCACCCTCCAGTAACTAATTAGTACTCCATGGGGGAGACTAAGATGGAAAATAGCTCCATAGGAACAGTTCAGTTCCCAAGAGAGAGCTAAACATTATTTAGCCATCTCCATCACAGTTAGTAATTGCATTATTTTTCTCATTGAAATAGCCTACAGAAAGCAAACAAATGAAGCCAGAGCATCTCTTCTCTTGCACACAGCTCCTGTGTATGTTGCCACAATTCATGCAAACCCTGTCCCAGGAGCAAGGGTTTTATGATGCCACCAGATTGAGCCTACAGAAGTGCTGCAGACTGGGACAGGGCAGCATCACCTGTTGATCACATCATGGAAAGGTGGTGCTTTCCAGCTGAGGAGTGCCTGCCTTTGCAGCTGCAATGTTTTTTGAAGAAAAGGAAGGGGTTTTTATATGTAATTGCACTAATTCCTTCATGGGACACTTACAGAGGTGGGAGATTTCTGACAGTGGAGCTAAGGCTGTAAATGACAGCAGCAGTCCGTTTTCAACTTCTATATTCCCCTGCTGCTAAAGGGATGACAAATACACTTGAAAAACTTACTAGCTTTTTCAGATTTAAGCATCATTTCAGATTATAGTTGGGCTAATTCCCAAATGACAACAGGCCCTCCCAGTAAGAACCATCACAAGGCATTAACTGTAAGTAGCCCAAATAAAACATACATTCATTTTTCCTTCAGTGAAACATAAAGTCTGAAACCAGAAGCAAAAATACCTCAGGCTTGGCTGATCCTTAGGCTGCAACCGATCCTTCCTCAAGCCACCTGAAAAGCAAGAAGCAAAGGAGGCACATTTAAAGGACCTGCTCCAGAAGCTCGTGTGATGTTACAGCATAAAGGATTATGTCTGATAGACAACTCTCGCTCGCTTTTGGAGTGTGGGAGGGGAACAGTTATGAGGGGAAAGGGAAACTCCGCCCCGGCTGTCCCCCGGCCCTCACCGCCCCGCGGCTCTGCCCGCGATGCCGCCGCCGCCGCCGCCTGTGCGGCACAGTCCCAGGCGGCCTCCCGGAACCGCGCCGCGGCCCCGCCGCCGTCCGAGCCCGAGCCCGAGTCCGAGTCGGTGTCGGTGTCTGTGCCGGGGCCCGGGCCCGGGCCGCCCCTGGGCGCCGCCATGCTGCGGCCGCGCGGGCTGCCGGGCGCCGTGGGCCGGCCGCGGGGCATGTCGGGAGCTGTAGTGCGGCACTGCCCGGGCACTCGGGGCGGGACCGGGAACACCCGGCCCTGAGCGGCGTGGGGCGAGTCAGCAACAGCAAGGAGATTCTCAGCACTGAGGCACTGTTACCAGACCATTACTTGTTCCCAGTATAATACCAAAATCAACCTCTTTTTACTTTTCATACTGAAATTCTCTTGACATACACCATGACTGGTCCAATCGGGTCTGAATTTCATAAGCTCATCCTTGTGTTAATCGGCATCTGGAGGACACAGTTCATACCTTTGGGGCCTTGCTAAGTTCTTCTCATTCAGCTGCTACACTGAGATGCCAAATTTTTGCCTGAATATACTAAACCCTGCTGTTTACTGACTGGTTGGAATTGAGAGAGTGCTTTGCTAAGGGAGACCTTCGCAGGCAGCACACACACAGCTCCGGAGGGTGGGACTGCCCCGTGTGCTCCCCGGGCCATCGCACTGCCGTGTTCGCACACCACACCTCCTTCTCAGCCAGAGACATTCCAAGTGTGGTACAACCACACGTTCGGCAGTTCCAGGTGGGCTTCTGGGCGGACACTTTGCCATGGGTTTTGCCAAGGCTCTGTGCTGCTGAGAGCAGCGGGAAGGCTCAGCTGAGCTGTGCTTTTACACTGCTGGACACTCCTGCCTCGCAAGTTCCGACCTTCCCCCTTGGGATGAGCACTATCAGCCCAGGTGTCAGACAGGACAATATCCTTGGGCTCTTTCCAGTAGTCTCCCTTGGCACTAACCCCCCCTTCTTTTCTTAACTATCCCCTCATAAGGCTTGCCTTCAGTTGGTTTAAAATTAATACATTCTCCACAGTGCAAACCCAGCAATGTGGGGCTGTTTGTACCGTGGAGCCCTCAGATCTGTGACAAACCCATCAGAGGCGCCTGCTCAGGCATCTCTCAGTTCCGATCCATTCCTTCAGACATCACCTCACCTTTGGCCCCTCTGGCCCCGGGGGTTCTCACAGCCGTGCAAATACCCTGATCAAGCTCTAAATACCTTTATCAACCTCTCTGCTCCCACCCCGGCTCCCAGCTCACGCTGTTCACATCTGAGCGATTTGTTTCCCTCAGAGCTCCTTCCTTTTCCTTCCTTCCTTTTCCCTCCCTCCTTCCTTCCTTCCTCCCCCTCCCTCCCTCCCTCCCTCCGCGTTCCACAGGAGCTCCGCGCTCTGCCCGGGGCGGCCGAGCGGCGGCACACACGGTGAGCGGGGGGGGCCCCGGCAAGGCCCGGGCGGGGCCGGGGGGTGCCGCGGTGGGTCGGAACGCGCCCGCCCGTGCCCGCCCCGCTCCGGGCCCCGGCCCCGGTCCCTTCCGCCCGCGGTGCTTCCGGCCCGTCAGCTGACGGCGGAGCGGCGGCTGGAGCGGGGCCGCGGCAGCGCCCGCCGCCGGTGAGCGGGGCCGGGCCGGGCCGGGGCGGGGCGGGGGGCGGTGAGGCGGGGCCGGGCCGTGCCTCCGGTGTGCCCCGGCCATACCCTCGGTGTGCCCCGGCCATACCCCCGGCGGTACCCCCGGTGTGCCCCGGCAGGCCCGGCCTGTGCGCGCTCCGGTTTAGGGCCCCGCGCTGTCGCTGCCCTGTCGCGACAGAGGGGTCCGGCCCCGGGTATGTAGGTGGGTCTGGCTCTGGGCACGTCGCGAGGCGTCGGCTGCTGGTACCTGGCACTGCTGGTGTTTTTGGAACTGCTTATATGTTCAGGGTCGCCTATCGGTTCCTAAACCGCGTCGTTGCTGTCGTATTTGGTGTTACTGTCACGTTTTGTGCTAACCCGGCCAGCCAGGCACGTCTGTCTCGACAGCATTACCGACTGGTCATAGCAGTTCGCTTTGGGGTTTTGTGGGTTTGGGTCTCTTGGGGTTGGGTTTTTTTCCCTTTGGACTTTGTGAGGTAAGAGGATAAAATCTTTGTCGAAAGACTTTTCTTGGAGTCTGCGTTAAACCTTAGCGGCATGGATACAAAAGTAATTACTTTAATCGCTGGGGGTTTTTTTTACTGTTTGCGTTTGTGAGGCGCCTGGGACCCTCGGGGTCCCCAAAACAGCCCTGGGAGCAGGGGCTGGAACACAGAGCGTGTTGCAGAACCCCAGTTAATGAAAGCAGGCCAAGCAAGGACGCGTTAGGCTGGAAGGCAGATGGCAAGAGCAAGAGATCCCATGGGTTTTGGGACCACTTCGTGCTAACACTGAAAAGCAGGTGCCCGCTGCTGAGCAGGGTACAGGAAGTGAGAAGATGAACTCGGGAACTGTTTCCAAGGGGTTAAAATGTAACATGCTTAGGGGACAGAAAGGAGTAAAAAGGTAGCGAGACATAAACGTGTATTTAATGATTAACAGAAGGACAGTCATGTGTTTGCTAAGAATATCTAAAAATGACTGTCAAGAAGTCAGTGCACTTTCTTCCAGGCTCTGTCAGCAATTATCAGCTAAGGTTACCTGGTCGTTGTACTTGAAGGCCAGGCAGTTGTAATAGGTTAAGTATCAAGTTTTAGTTAGACTTATGAGTGTGTGTATTTATATAAAGTCTGAGTAGTAGTTTTAGTTTTAGATAGAATTTCTGATGTTAATTTTCCTTTTATAAAATTTATCCCATGTGTCAGAAACTGACACTGTCACTGTAGTGATAAGAAAAATAATCCAACAATTTTTCTTTTTGATTTAAACTGCAAAAGGTTCAGGAACTAAATCCAAGCTTGTTTCATAAACAAACCAGATTTGGATTATTTCAATTTCAGTAATCCTAGATAAAGTAGGATTTATTTTTTTGTGTGCTTTAACTTACGGTGGAAACTCTGCCAGTCTGGCTAGAAGTGTTTTCCCTGTGTTTTTAGGCTTGGGCCAATGTACTTTGGCAAACAGTCGTTTTCATTTGCTGGGCTCAGAAGCGTGGCCTGTGACAGCAGCCACTCAGCTCCTGTTTTCCTGGTGTGCAGTTGCCTCCCAATAGATTTACAGACTTAGTTTTCAAAATGTTGGAGTAAAATGTCTTTCTTGCTGCCAGTTAATGAGATCTGTACCCAGTACTCACATAGTACATTTAAAATATCAAAACAGCCCTTCCCCTGTGCTTACCCCATCGTGGACCTCCTGAGCTCTCAGCTGGCCCGGTGTCCCACCTGCCTCTGGAAGGACCAGTTTCACCATCCCGTGTATCTTCACTTCCGTATTTTCTTCATGCTCGACCAAACCATTTTATTTAGGCAGGTGACTTGCAGATGAGTTCCTTGTTTCTTAACTGTTCATCTGCTGCCACTCTTGACTCTTGGGTGTAGTCAATGCCAGTCATTTTCAGAACAACCTGTTGAGATATCACAGGGGTCATGATTTAAGGGAAATAAAAAGCTGATGCAGCTGGCTTTCAAGTAACAAAGATGCTGTTTTCCTGTAAATACCTAAAGAGCAAAGAAGTAAGGAGTAAAGACAAGATCTTTGAATGCCCTCAATTAGATATTAGCTGATTTTTATATCCTTTCACTTGTTTGCTACTCATCATGCCTCTAGGGTTGATTTGGAGACCTGATCTAAAGGACTAGGGTTTAGCAAACCTCCACTGGCACCTCTAAATTCTGTTTACTTAACCCCAAAAGTCGTGTTCTATCCCAGTGTACTCACAGTACACTTCTGAGCTCTAAATCAGAATAAAAATGGGGTTGGTTTGGCCTGTTATCTCGGTTGTTGAGTTCTTTTAGCTTGTGGTTTGCATATGGTTTGTTGGTTTGGGATTTTTTTTCCCCTAAAGAGTTTTGTCTCAGAGTTCAAGTAGTTCAAGTGACAGCTGAACAGTATGAAGCTGGTTCCCCACTCAGAACGGGTGAGTTTGCAGTTGCACATTGGCTTCAGGGTTCACAGAGTACCCTCACAAGTGACAGGATACACGAGTAACAAATGCAAATGAGACACTGGATGGTGTTTCACGTCTGCTCCTCTGCACATGTGCAGATGAACAGACCCCAGCAGCACTTGTTACAAACCTGGCTGTGTTAAATGGTATCCCAGGGACAGGAGCAGCTGTGTGAGAAGGCTTTTCAGAATGAGATTTGCTATTTTTACTGTTGTGTTTTGATATATTTGTGATATTTTAAACTGGTTATCTCCTACTAGGTCACTGGGCCCGATCAGCCAATGGACAAATTAACTAGGACAGGATCCCCAGTACAGACTGAGGATTGTCTATTACAGACTAATCCCTCTTCTGGGACAGGAGATTCAGTACTTGTTGTGTTATATCATTTTGATCTTTCTTCTGTCTCAGCCATCTTTATTTCATTTCATTACTGATATTTCTATGTATTTCTCTGTCATCTTTCTTTATAACTTAAAGATTTATTAATTTTTTTATATTTACTTAAAGCTAAGGTGTTTTTCAGTAGACAATTGTGAAGATACAGATTTTATCTTTTTGATGAGTTTCCAGATTTGTGGTGTTAAGTTTATGGAGTTTAATTTGTTGATTTTTTTTTTATCACATTGGTTTAGTGGACACAGAAATTCATTTATTTGCCTCTTCTACATCCTTTCCTCGTGTTAAATGTCAAGATACAAGAGGCAGACATTTTTTGTGCCCATTCCATAAAGTGATGCTGTGTTTTTTACAGTGTGCTGAACTCTTTTAGTTTTAAGGTTTTCTCAATTTTGATATTTATATATCAATTTTGATATTATATATTTAGGTCCAGGTTGGTGAGTTTTCTCTTAAACTATTGAGCAAGACAAGCTGAAGATTCTGGTAGTAAGGATGTGTGAAAAATCCCAGTGTCTTTAGCATATAGTTTGTGGGCTGGCAGCATTTCCATCTGCCCTGAACTAACATGAATTTTAATTCTGTACAATGAACTGAGTGTAAATGAAGTCATGGTATGAAAGGCTCAGAGTCAGCACTGCTGAAAGCAGCGTATGTTGAAGTGCAGCATCTGTGAATACAAAGCTGCCCTTCTGGGACACTGTGCAAAATGATGTAACTGAGTGAAAAAGCTCTGCAGAAATATATTCCACCTGCTGGAACTGAGTGTCTCTGCTGCAACCCTTCTCGAGGCTGGAGTGTGGTGCTTCCTTGACCGTGCGGTGGGATTATATTGTGTGAAAAAAGCTGCTGGCTGCAACAGCCAGAGAGCCTGGGGTTTTATTTTGCCGCCCTGCACCTGTGCTGCAGCTCTGCTACAAAGAGGGGACACCAAGGAAAGCCTTTAATGCTTGTGGGGTGAGTTTGCAAAGGAATTACCTTCTGAAAAATTCAGGTTGCCATTTGAAAATGCTTCACTGTTTGTACACTTGCAAAAAGTTCAGATAATCAGCTGTTTCTTTCTCATAACCTTAACTAAATATTCCAGTTCCTGCAGCAGCAACATAATGTCAGAGTTTCATGCAAAGCACAGGGGAATACTTTAAACATTTTTCGTTTAGTTAAATTTTGTAACTGCTGGAACTCTCTTGGTCCTTTGATTAAAAATCTTGCACTGGTAAAAGTGTTTGTTTCTGGAAACGTAAATGCCTTGTGCTGAAGTCTCAAAGATTTAGGTACTGTTGAATTTACATATCAAGGAATTAGACTGTAGAGGTTGTTGCTAATGAAATAAAATAAATGGTGTTCACTGATAAATACGATGATGATGCTAATGAGTAGTAAGTAAAATTAAAGCACATTTAGGTACTATTTTTAGTATTTCTGCATTGCTACTACATCAGACCCTTTTGATAGTTTGAAAGTACTAGAAATGTTTGATAGTTTTATCAACACACTGCTGTGATAGCAGCAATATACGGCTCAGGAGACAAATCAAGTTCTAAGCTACCTTGCTTGTCATTATTATCATTAATATTCCAAACTAATGAACATTGAACTTAAGACTCTGTACTGTCTGTCTGTCCAAACTGAGAATTGCTTCATGATTAAATCCCATTTCAGACTGCACTTGCAGTTCTATCTTGGGTTGAATTTTGGAAGAGCATGTGTGACTAGGTGAGCTCATTCTTTTTACAGCAAATGAGATTTTTGAGAAAACACAGGGGGTTTGTTTTGGCTGTGGATCTCAGTTGCTTATCAGTAACAGTAAAATACAGGTCACACACTAGCCAGGTCATACTACAGGACTGTAAAGTAGCTTAGTTTCTAAAAAAAGATCCCTCTTGGCTACGTTAAACTAAAACCGTCAACAACAGGATTCAGGAGCTTCTTAGATAAATCACTACCAGTTTGGAACAGGACCAGAATGCAATGTTATAATGCCAAGAAGTTAGGTTTGTTCGGTTTTTTCCTTTTCTCGCTGCTAGGATTCCAACAGGAAAACTTTCCTGGCCTTGTGTCTGGGTAGATCTTGAGGATGGCAAGCAAAGGACCCACGGCTTCTGCATCAACAAAGAGCTCCAGCACTGGAGGGACCAGTGGCAGCAGCAGCAGTAACGGTCCTGGGGACAACACTAATCAGGACAACACTTTCGAATGTAACATCTGCCTGGACACTGCCAAGGATGCAGTGATCAGCCTGTGTGGGCACCTCTTCTGGTAAGTGCCCCGGCCCCCACAGCTCAACCGGGACACCATCCCGCTAATCCCAAAAATCCTGTGCTTTTTACCCTTCCAGATGTCAAATAGAATGTCCTGTATAAAATAAGGACCATGGGTTTGGTTTAGGAGAAGCTTGGGTTTGTTCCTCAACTGGTTTTCTTTGCTTGTGTTCCAGGAGTGGGTTTCTTGCATCTTAAACTTCCTGTACTTCTGGCCATGTAAGAATTGTACTCGATGATCCTTGTGGGTCCCTTCCAACTCAGACTATTCTGTGCTTATTGTGTAAAAGCAAACAAGCAGCCCCACACAGACAGTTCAGTGCTCGTTGAGACTGCTTGGTTATGTGTGTTATTTTGTTTGTGCTGTCTGGCCAAGCATAGATATCTTCTTTAGACCTTTCTAACCTGTGCATACCTAAACCTGAATCTAGATTATGGAGGCTGAATTGTAATTTTGTCTACAAGATTTCTCTTTTTTCCTTTGAAACCATAAAAAAAAAAAAAAAGAATAGGCAATAAGCTTTTCCATGTGGAGTATTTCTCTTTTCCCATGGTATTGTAGCTGTAATAGGAATTTTTCAGTTCTTTGATCTGGTGTGGAAATGTAGCCCAGATATAATACACAGACAGCATTTCTCATTGGGGCAGCTTGATTTAAATATACTCTGTGTTGAATGTAAGAAGTTGTTAAGCACTGACAAGGCCAAACGTGGGGATTTTGGGGTTTATTTTACAGAGTAGGCTAAATCTTTAATAAAAAGAAGCCTAAAAGAGCATTTCTTTTCTGTGTAAATGTATGTAACATCTGAAAATCCGCATTTTTATTTGAGGAGATGGAAAATCACTGGCTGGTGCCTTATTAAGATAAAATTAGATTGAATTATTGCACAAAGGGATCTGGAAGAATGGAACTTTAAAAATAGCATGTGTCTTGTCTGAATAGCGTTGTCAAGACCATTGTGAGAGCAGGTGGCTGTTTGCAGTTTGTCCTGTAGCCTGCTTGTTTTCTTTGGCCTTTTTTTAATTTGCCATATTAATTTAATCTGCATAATGGGAATTTTTCTGCCCTGAGCAACTGGGTCTGATCTCAGTAGCTGACTCTCCTCTGAGCATCCAGTTGGACTAGAGCCTACCTGAGGTACCGTCCAGCCTGAGTTATGTCATGATTCTGTGAATGTGGCTGATGTTTCAGATGAGTTTTTTAAGATCCTGAACTCTCATTATCCACATCTTGCTCCTTTACATCTTAGCTCAGGGATATCTTTTCATGGTATCAGAAGAGAAAATTTGACCAGTGAACCCTAAGATTAATGCAGCCTCTCTGTGTGGGCCTCTGGTGTGGCAGAGGCCCAGGAATCGAAGCGGGTATGCACAGACCCACGTTTGCAACTTAGATTGCGTAACCTGAAAAAAACCAGTGGAGATCAGTCTTGGGCTGTGCTTAATGGGAGGTTACAGAACTGGCCCAGCTGGATTCCAGGGTTCTGTTGTGGCCAGGCTGTGCTATCCGGGTACACCGTACATTTGTCGGATCGAGTTGTCAGTAACTAATTCTATTTTCCCCCTTTTTCTGCTCTGCGAACAAATTGTCCTGGGAATGCTCACAGTTGGCCTTGTTTACACCAGGTAAGACAGGTTTCCTTTTACTTTGTCTTTCATCAGCTCCTGTTGCTCAATAAAGCCTTTGGTTCTCTGGAGTATCCCTCTCTTTTCAAATGTGCTTTTCTCTCCAGGGCAATCAACCTGCTAATGCAACTTCATGTGCAACACCTTGCAATCTGCTCTTTCAGCAACCAGAAAACTTAATTCTGTTCCACCTGAGTATTTCCACTGTTGGTAGAATTATTGTAGGAGCTCACAGGGGTTTAGTTTTGCACGTTTAAGTGCCGAACGTACTTCTCTCTGCATTTGTAATGTTTTTTGTTGTGTTACCATTATTCTTTGTGTGGATGAAAGGAAAGTGTCTACACAAGCCCTGGGCCTGTTGCAGGACTCTTGGCACTGTTCATTTTTTCATATTTTACTCCAGTGCAGATCTGAATGTGTAGACATCAGCAAGTGGATCATACCAGAATAACAGCCAAAGTGCCAACTCCACTTTGAAGAGTACTTGGCACCTATTAAAATGGTTTGCTCTGGGGCGTTACGAGAAATTGCTAAAGTCTCTCTGCCTGGCTGCAAATGAGGTTTGCATATTGTTGTTTTATGGTCTTTTACTGGTTTTCTTATCATGTCCTTTGTTTTAGTGGCTGGAGACCAGGCCAAACAGACAAGTGTGTCCTGTATGCAAAGCAGGAATCAGTCGTGATAAAGTTATCCCTCTGTATGGAAGAGGTAGCACTGGGCAGCAGGACCCCAGGTAAGAAACCTAAATACAACTGGTTTTGTTTCAAAATTAGAGATGAAACTTTAGCATGTGGTCCTAAGACTAAACTGTTAAGTTTCTGGATTCACAATTGGAAACACTTTGTCAAAAGACAGAGAGAAGTGACATTTGTGCCAGATATTTCTAGCTTTTTCAGGGTCTGGGTTTGCACACCTTAGTTCCCATTCAACTGGCAATTCATGTTAATTTGAATTGGGTGTTAATTAACAGTTTCAAGTGGCAGGTTGCAATTACTGTTATCTGGCTGGAGAAGCTCACAGAAGATGTTCATGTCCTGAGTTTTTAGCCTCTGCAGTGGGACTTTTGTTATTCTAAAGTGCAGCATTAATTGAGGGATGTGCTGCTGAAGGTCCAGGAGCTGGGTGGTTGGCTGTCTCACACACTACTCCAGCTCTGCTGCAGCCTGGCCCCCTAGGGCCGAGCTTTGGGGTTGTTCTGTCTTATTTGCCAGGCTGTTGCAGACACTGCTGTCATGTGTCCTTGCACTTGGGCTAATTTCACAACTTCCTGCAGAGAGAAAACTCCACCACGACCCCAAGGACAGAGACCTGAACCAGAGAACAGAGGGGTAAGTGAGGAAACAAGCTCAAGCTGATAACTTGTTTTTATTGATGGTGGTATTTATTCATCCTAGAGGACCTAATGTGTGCTTGAGATCCTGTGTGAGGATCCTGCAGCTTACACATCTTGCTCCTCCCTAGTTGGTTGTTCATTAATCATTGATAGCTGTGGTGTTGCAAAAAACTCCATTCCTATAGTAGTACTCTTTAGCATCCCAAAGAAAGGACTAGCTTGGATTGTGCTTCATGAAAATGCCCCAGTGTGGTATCACTGGACATGCCCTTCATACTTGATCATTCTCCATGTAAATACAAGGAACATTTTGCTTTGAAAATCCTTTGTGGAAGTGTATTTCCATCAAAATATACCTGTCGTGGAAATACATAATTCATGTATGACTTAGATTCTGACACCTGCTTTTATAATTTCTATGGGATGTTACTATACATGGCATTACAAGCAAAAGAAAGTAAACACCTGTTGGATACATGTTAATTTGAAGAGGGATCTGTGGTTTCATTGAGGAGATCACATGGAGTGAATGTAAACAGCAGCTGGCACAGACTGAGCAGACGTGGGAGAAGGCAGTAGGACACACCAGTGTTCTTCAGCAGGGAGCATGGCCTGATGAAACAATGGCACATCTCCATGTAAGAGTGCCTGGGGTCCTCAGAGAGGATTTATCTGCCTCATGTTTCAGGCAAACAACTCTGCTGGGTGTGATTAAGGCACATTTCTGTACTGAATGTGCTGGGAGCTCAGCCTGGTCTCTTTCACAAGGGAGTTGCCACCTTATTAAATCGGCTCCTGTGCCTTGTTTGAACCTTTTAACTGGTGCTGCTCTAAGTCAGAGGAATCTGGTGGTGATGCTGGCCCCTGCTCCCTACAAGCCCTGTACCTGCTGTTCCTCATAGTTAATGGCAAAGTGCTTAAGAGTCACAGTCAAAAGACCAACTCCTCAAATCAAGGCTAAACCCAGAAATGTTTGGCCTTTATTATATGAATGAAATCATCTTTGTTTTCCCACTGTTGGGAGGTGACAGACCAGAGGCTCTTTCAGATATCACTGTTTCAGTTCTGAGATGAGAGGACAGATTGCTGGATTACAGAACTGTGGGCTTTCTGAGTTTTCAAATGTGACAGACCTACCCAGATCCACACAGAGCTGGTTCTCCCATAGCATGGTGTTTCTGCACAGCAGGATTCATCTCAATTCAGAAGACTTGTCTTTTGACTTGATGTGGTGTTTTAGTCTGGATTCCATGGGGTCAATGTTGCATTGTAACTCTTCCTTTTTATCTCCTTTCTTTATGTCTTGCATTCCTGCCCCAGGTGACTTTATCTGACACCTTAATTAGAGTCCCCCTGGTAAATTTTTTTTTGGTACTATTCTTTATAATGCTGGCAGTTTATCACTTCACTGAGTGTTTGAATGATGCACATGTATCATGAAAATCAATGTAGATTATGGGGTTTTTAAATGCCTTTCTTATAGTGATATGGCTAATAGCTATTAACACAATACATTGTTAAGACATTCTAAGTAGAATTGGTAATGTTCATTTTGATACATCTGCTGATATCTACTAGTTTAAGTTGAGAAAAGTTACAGAAACACTTTTGTTAAATTGTGGCCTTCAAGCAAGAACTGTGGTTCCTAGTTGTCATTTTCTCAAAGATTTGGGTTGCTCTGAAAAGTTTGCTACTGTGTGAAACATTTTTAAACCTAGGAGAACTAAGGAGATATTTACAACGTGTCAGACTGAAGGTTGCCAGGCAGCATGGCCTTCCTTCAGGTGTAGGAGAGCCAGGGAGAGGGAATGTCTGCACTTCTACACAGCGTTCTGAAATAGGTTTTAAATGATTGGTACCTTTTTTGTCTTCTGTTGCTTTGTTCTCTGCAGGGATTCCAGGGCTTTGGGTTTGGTGATGGTGGCTTCCAGATGTCATTTGGAATTGGGGCATTTCCCTTTGGTATATTTGCAACAGCCTTCAACATAAACGACGGGCGACCTCCTCCAGGTACCACAGATCCGACCTGCTCCAACGGTCCTGTGACAAACAGATGTTTTGCAACCTCCCTTGTAACTCTTAAAATAATAATCTGCTAAATGACAAAATATTCTCAACAGTAACCAATGCTGTAGATAGAAACACAGAATGAGGGCAGACACCCAGCACAGAATGTGGTTTATGGCTGACACATTTTGTACATGGGCTCACACAAGGAGCAAGTTTGTCGGTTCCATATAATTTACTGAGGGCCCTCCTGGGAGAACAGTGGCACTGGAGAGGGACAGTGGCACTAAAGATTTCTCCCTTTTAATTCAGATGTCTCCTCTGGTACTTCAGCAGACTCTGAAAAATGAGACAAATTGGACTAGAGTTTCTAATAATAAAAATGAGTCATTAGGGGTGTATGAAGGAGACCCAGATTTTGAAAACAGCAGGAAAGGACCATTTCCTGAAAGCTGAGAAGGAAAAATTTAAACACGCTCTGTACCACAAAATAGTGAAGGCAAAGATTGTTCATTTTTCAGAAGTTTACTCTGAGACAGTCATCTGTATTCCACGAGAAGTAACTTGCCAGTGAAATTATTGTTAATTAACAAAAACCAGTTGGGTTACTCCAAGTGGTAACCTTGCTCTTTAGAAATTAAGTCGTCCCTAGAAAACCTCTTCCCCATTGCACTGGAGACAAGCTGAGTCTGTTTTGAACGAGCAAACCTACTGCCCAGGATTTTCTGGACTTCCTCTGTGAAAGGCTGTGCCAGGCAAACCTTTCACCATGTCATATAGCATGGGAATTATGAGGAACAAACTCATTCTTCATGTCACAGCTGTGTTACCACAGTCCTGTGCTGTCCTTGGATCCAATTGCCTTCCCTATTAACCATAGTTCAGTGTCTCCCAAAAATTTTTCTGTGGGGTGACTGAGCTGGGAGTACATAAATATGTGCTGTTGTAACAGCGGTAATTTAACCAACTCCTTTATCTGCTTTTCCTCAGTGGATTCGATACAGCAGTTCCAGAAAGGCACAGCTTGAGCTTTAGAGCTCATGTGCTTCTCATTAGTTCTCTTGGCCAAGGCTGCACATGCAGCTCTGATGGTTTTACCATTTCCCTGTCCAGAGAGGTTTCACCTTGGTGGGGAGGAATAGAGGCAGCTCAGGTAGAGGTAGTGAAGTTCCTTGGTATGTGAGCAGTGAACTTGGCTCAGCACTGTGTACTACGGTCAGAATATCCTGGAGAAGAGGAAGGAGCTGAACTGTTCTGTTTTTTTGTTTTTTTTTTCCACTTCCTGTTTTCCAGCTGTTCCAGGGACTCCTCAATATGTGGATGAGCAGTTCCTTTCCCGCCTCTTCCTGTTTGTGGCACTGGTGATAATGTTCTGGCTGTTGATTGCATAAATCTTTTCCATTATTCTATATATTCATGACCAACAAGGCCACTGAAACAGTTACAAACTGCATCCCCATCCCATTTTAAACCTCTTGGTGTCTGGTTCCGTAGCTAACTATGGGCTTCAGGAATTGGTGGTACCACAGCACAATGAGGAATCTCGCATTTTGCACCAGAGTTGGAAATTAAACATTGGTTAAAAAGCGTATTTCAGCTCAGATATCTTGTACAACAGGTTCCTGCCACAAACCACAGCGTTGAGCTGTGCTCCCAAAGGGAGTGCTGCTTTGAAATCCTGTGCCAATCAGTGACACCAGGTCTGTGGGAGAGACAGGTACCCCCAGGCAGACTGGGCAGGTCAGGAAACTTCTCCAGTGTGACCAGTATCTCATGCTTTGCAACCACGATGGATCTGCCAGAGCTGCAGGTGTTATTTAATGTCTCCATCAACATCCAGCCTTCTCCAGGAAATCATCTGCAGCACTGCTGACACTCTTTGGGCATAGCACGTGGTGCAAATGGAACCAGGTGTGGATCTGGTTTCTTTTCCTGCTGCTGTTTCCCGGCATGATGGAAAACCCTTCCTGATGCGGTTTGATGGCTGCTGGAAGAAGGGATACAAATTTATGCTGCAATTTTTTAAAGCCTGAACATGCTGGGGCCAGACACTGGAAGCTTCTCTAGCTGTGGAGCCAGGTGGGGCTGGACACAGCCACTGCCTCACCCGGGCCAGTTCCTGACTGACCAGCAGTGTTGTCTTCCCTGGCTCTGCGCAGTGGCCCGAGGCTGCACTCATGGATAATCCCCTCACAACCTCGTCACTGTTATCCTCCCCAAGGCTCTGAGACTTTCTACGCAAGGTCATGTACTCCAAATAAAATCCTATTACAGCTCTGAGATCAGCTTGTTTGGGGAGAGGAACAAAAGGCATCTTTACGTGAGTTTTGAGGTGAAACCAGTCATACTGTAAAATTGCACAGGAGGAAAAGTGAGATCCTGCCTTTGCCAGCACATGCACAGTAGGGAACATTTGGAAGACCTTCTCTCTGCAGGTGCACACAATTTCTCCGAGCCACAGCAGAACGGCTACAGCACAAGTCTCTGCAGTATCTACCAAAGATTTTAATTTGAAGTGCTGGAGGAGACCACAACCATTAATGTGCTGAGGGGATATTTCAGAAGGTGAGCACCCTGTAGCCGTTCTGGAACCCTGCTGGGTATTCAGCTTTAAAGAGTACTCCTGATGTATTTGTGTAGATTCCTTCAGGACAGCAGATACGAGAGATTCCCTACCAAGATGAACAGTTTTCATATTTCTCTGACTAGACAATTCCATTTTTTTTTCTCTTACTGTTTTTAGATTGTTTTGATTCAGGTTGATAATAGTCATATTGATTTCCTGCAAGGTGAATATTGTGACTTCTCTGGCAATAGACAGAAAACTGACAAAGCAAATCAACAAATAGGAACTTTGTTTCAATAGCTTGGGGTTTTTCTAGTGTATGGAAGAGGTTCCTGGGCAGGACACCTTAATTGTTGTAGAAGCTTATTTGTGTGATTATAAACTGTTCACTTTTAGTGTCAAGACAGAGGATGACTTAAGTTTTAACTTGCCTACCTCCGAAATTCCATATGGCAAGTAGAATGTTGCAAAACTTCTGCAGTGTTTTACCACCTGTGGTCAAATTCATACCTTACTCGATGATAATCTGGCACGATACATTGCTCAGCTGTTTGTAGTTGAAGCGGTGCTCCAGCTTTTGTTGTGCAGCACTTTTGGGAAGCTGAACTTCTGCACAGGGCTCTTCCCAAGTGCATAACGTGTGGAGGGGCCCTTTCCAGGGGAAAGGCTCTGTTTGCCTGTCCTACAGTGTCGCAGCTTCGGCTCCTCTCCTGCTCAGCCAGCACCACCTGCTGCTGGGAAGGGAAGGGAAGGCCCGTGTGGTGGGAAGGGGTGGATTCCTTCTTCTTCTTCTTCTGTGGAGAAACGGTGCTGAGGGCAGAGGCTGTCCAGGGAGGAGCAGGGTATCCCTTTGAAGCCTTTTTCCCATAAAGAGGACACAGAAGTGACTGCAATAGGTGCAAGAGGTACTGAAACATATTTAACTGACACTTATGTTTTAAAATACGGAATTTTAATGGACTGTGGGCTTTTTCCATCCATGGGTGAGAGATATAATGGATTTAGAGGAGGCTGCAGAAACATGACTGAGAGCTCTCGTTTTCGGGCAATTCCAGGATGAAATAGTCTAAAAGTGTTAACGCTTGGTTCCCCCTTTCCCCGGTGTGCTTTTGTATGTACCCCTGCCCCGCACCCGCCCGCACACGGCCCGGACGGCCCGGTTAGTGCGTTACCGTTACCCTTCCTCCGTCTCCTCTCCCTCCTCACTAATTTTCACTGTTGTGAAAGTGATTTAGAATTAAAAAATGGTTTTACATTGCCCGGAGTGCGCCGCCGTTCCTTGGCGCTGCCGCGGGGCGGGGCGGGGGCCGGGCCTCCCTCAGGGCCGGGCGGGGGCGGGGCCGCGGGCGGGGCCGCGCTGCCATTGGCCCGCGGCGCGGAAGGGGCGGGGCGGGGCGGCGGGGAGCGGGGCGGGGATTGGCGGGCGCGGGGGGCGGGCGGAGGCGATTGGCGGGGCGGGCCCAGGTGCGGCGGGACCCGCTGGGCACGGGCGGGCGCGGGATGGAGGCGCTGCCAGGTGAGCTCGGGCCGGGCCGGGCCGGGCCCGCCGCAGGGGCCGGACACCGACACCGACACCGTGGGGCGCGGGGCCGCGCCTCCCCTCGGCCCGCTCTGCGAGCATCGGCGGGGCCGCCGCGCGCCACTTGCGGGGCCGCCGCGTCCGGAGCCCGCTCCCCGGGCGGATGTCGGCCGGTGTCCCGGGAGCGGCCCGCGGGGCTCGGGGGGCCCCGGGGGTTCCGGTGCAGCTGCCCCGGGTCCCGCTGCTCGCGGGGCCGCCCCGCAAACATTCCTCCCGTCCCGGGGGACCCGCCGCGTTGGTTGTGTCGCTTTGCTTTTCCTCCGCGCCGTTTCCTGCTCTGTTTTGTTCATTTCCGTGCTTTCTCCTGGATACCGGACAGTTTCAGCTGGATTTAGGGCTGTTCGTTTCCGCTCGAGGCGGCTGCTGCCGGGGTTTGGGGGCTCGTGGGTCAAGTCCTGCGCGGTGGTTGTGGAGGAATGTGCTTTGCTTTCAGTCAGCTGTCGGTGTAGTCCTCAGTCTTTAAATGTGTTTAACGGGATCCGCTGGCCGCGTTGCCCCGTGTGTCTCGTGGTGGTGGCACCGGACGGGAGGGGATGGAGCTGCAGGGTGTCCGCTTTGCAGGGGTGTTTGGCCTGCAGCAATTCCACGAGTTCAGCCTGACTTCAGGGCTTGCCCTGCGCGGAGAGGAGGGTCTCAGCCCCCTGTACACACAGGCGGAGGTGGCTTTGCCTCTTATTCCCAAGCCCGTTTGGTTTGCTGGAAAGCAAATTGGTTTTTAGAAGAACACGGGCAGTGGCAGCTTTTTCCGAGTTTCTCCCAAGCCTTGCTCTGCCGTGCAGGTCTGAGCTCGGGCAGTTCTTGTGGTCTGGAGAGCAGGAGGGCACAGGGCGGGTGCTCCCAGGTGTGGAGCCGATGCCCGGCTGGGAACTGAAGGAACAACTTACACCACATGTCATGTTTGAATGAATCTTTCGAGCCCTGCAGTCTGCGGGAGACCTTTCTGGGTGCTGCCAGTTCTGCTGGAGAGAGCGGTGCCTGTGCCTGAGCAACAAGTGGTTTTTCTCCGAAATAGCTATTAATGTAAAACATGCAAGTCCTTCACCTTGGTTAATTTTAAACATTGTCACTGACCTACACCGTGGGGTGAAAGTGCACAGGAAGCTGATGGCTTCTGTTCTGTGTAGCTTCGAGGAGCTTAATCATGGTATCAACTTGCCTGAGCAACTACCGAGTTGTAACGTTCTTTGGAAAAATGGAAGTTCGTGGTTTGTGGTTTTCCTTCTCTAAGTGCACTTTTTTCCTTATGCAACCTTAGTGCAAACAAACTGTTGGTAGCAGGAAGAAACAGGTTGGAGATCTGCTCAGCTCTGTGACGTGTTCCTTGTGCCATCCTGTGCTCATCCAGATCCCTGACTCTTTAGCATGCCTGCACTGCCCTTGGGATTTGGGATAGCATTTATCTGGGTGCTAAATGCTCTTTGTGCACAGGCTTTCATTCTGTTTTTCTAGCTTGCCTGCACCTAAGTAACCAGCTCTGGGGCTTTCTGGCAGTTCTAGCAGTAACTATTATAACGCTATTATAACTTTTTAAAATATTTTCTGAAAGAGCAATGGGCCAGTAGCATCACTCTCTCTCTCTGTAAGCCTGACAAGTAGCCTGGTGTTGGCTGTACAGCCTCTACAGGAATATTCATTCAAGTGTGTAATTCCTTCCCGGTAGTCAAGTTGTTCTCTACAGAATAAAGTTTGCCTTTCCTTTCTTTTAGTTCTGGGAAATCCATTTAATTATACAAATGAGAGCAAACGTTATGTGCTGAGTCAGTGGTGTGGGGGAAGCAGCAGCAGGGCTTCCTGCCCTAGCATGGCTCTCTGTGGGAACTGTTGTACTGGGGCAGTCAGCCTTCCTGAAATCTCTGCTCTGGCAGAGCTGTAACTGAGCTGTTTTATGTGGAGAGTCATATTGCTTTCTTCTGCAGAATGTGAAGGAGCAGATGTCATCTCCGAAGAGAAAAAAAATTAGTAATATATAAGATGTCATGGTTTGATTTGTGAGCTCCACTCTCAGGGGTTGCAGGCTGCCTGGTGTTGGCTTGACTTTCTATGTGTGAAGAGTTTCCTGCCAATTAATTACTATAAGGTTGTTCTTTAAGAGGGATGCAGCAATCCTTGCTTTCTCTGATGTGAACTGGTTTGTCTGTTTTGCCTGCGTGCAGGTGAGGAGGTCTGGAGATGTCTGGGATGTGGGGACAGCATTGCAGCCGGGCAGCGCCTCTACAAGACTGTCAACGAAGCTTGGCACATCTCCTGCTTCAGGTAGGTAAAGCTTGGCCTGGTTAACCCTCCTTGTGCTGTGCCACTGGCTTGGGACCTGGTGGGGAAGTCCCTGAGTGAAGTGCCAGCATCAGCCATGGATTCTGGCAGTGCTCTCTGTGCCTGACCTGTTCCAAGCCCGTGTTTTTGGGTGTCCCTCGGGGATGACGTCCAGTCCCAGCATCAGTCAGACACTGCCTGGCAGTGCGTGGCTGTGCTGACGCACACAGCACACAGATAAAGTGCAAGTAAAAGCTCTGATTTACTGGTGGTGGCAGAAGCCATGGCTTGCATGTTTGCCTTCAGCTGCATTCCTAGGTAGTGCCCAGGCAATTTGCATAGCCCTGTTGCTTTTTCCATATGTGGTAGGTGCACAGGTGTTATCAGGGTTCTGATACAGGGGAGGATGTGGAGAGAGATCTTGCCTTTTGCTTTGTTTGCTTTTCAGACTCTTAAGACAGACAACTTTATGCAATCTGTTGGATAACGTTGCTATCAGCAAGGACAAGAAGGGATGTCTGCTGTGGTTTTTCCTGGTGGTAGGAGTAATGCCCCTTGTCAGTGTTTCATGAATATTCAGTCCAGCTTTCATGCTCCAGAATCACATTTCTGTAGGGGCCTCTATTTTTGAGGGAGGTTGAGTACCTGCAGCTGCTACTGGCTTCTGTGTTGGCTTGGGTCTGGAGAGGCTAATGTTCTGGATACTATCAAAGAAAACGGGGGAAAAGGAAGCCAAAGTGTGGCTTTGGAGGAATGTTTGCTGTGCCAAGATAAGCATCTACTGTCCTCATTTAAAGAATAAAATATCCCAGCTTTGTTGAAGTGAGGATTACGGTTATTGGTGTATTTTAAAAAAAGAAAACATCTCATGCTGCCAAAGCAGTTCTGGCTCTGTTGACTTGGAAAGCACTGTGAGCTACAATGACACATTAATAATCCCAATTACAGCTCGATATCTTGACAAATCCTAGTATTTTGGGTTTCTATTGGTTTGAGTGTTCATGTTTAGCTATACAGAGGCAGCTTGTCTTATTCTGGTTTTCTCTTCTCTCTAAAGAACTAGTATCCTGTTGTTGAGCTTCCCTAGATTCTGCCAGTAGCCAAACCCAAAGCTGTGTGTGCTGGGAAGTCTTTCTTGCCATTGGATGTATTTCTCTTGTGGGTCTTGATTTGTAGTGTCTTGGTGCTTCTTGTTGTTGGGGCTGTCAGGGTGGGGAACAGCTGAGCTGGAGGCAAATCCTGCCCTTGGGACACTTTAGAGAGAGTTTGATGTCACAGGTTGTGTTGTGTGATGGAAGTTTGGTTGTTGGTTGTGGGCTGGTTTGTTTTATACACGTGAAGACACCAGCTTTCCCCCTGAGCTGTGTTTGCCTTGCTGATGCATCTCTCCTGCTCTGTGCCTGTGCTGAGCTCTGGCACCCAGCTGGGCTGCTGTGCTGAAAGAACAGCTGGAATCTGCAGCAAAGGAAGCTGCCCTTCCCTTTTTCCCGGTTCCAGGGTAGGACTGTTCATGAAAACAAGTTTCCAGTTTGCCCCGTGTTCCTCCTTTTCTTCTGTTGTCCCCAGACCATGCTGAGCAGCAGTCTTGTGCTTGATATCCCAAAGCCAAACTTCGGAAGGGCTCTGAGGGCAGGAGCCTTTGGCAGCGGGGAGCTGTGAGTTCCGGCAGCTCTTGTGGAGTGTTTTTTACAGCCTTCCTGTGGATTAGCTGACTCCCTGGCCTGGCACATAATTTCTCTAATGCTGCTTGGCACTGCTCCAGGCTCCTTAGCTCTGTTTATTCTTGGTCAGGCTTGGCTCTGGCAGGAGCTGACGTACATCCATGTCTCTGAGGATTTAAGTTTTTGTCACTTCCCTCCTTCCTCCAACTGCATGTGCAGGAGCTTTGTCTGTGCAACCTGCTTTTTCTCTGCTGTGGCTCGAGGGACGAGCAAATCCCTGTTCGTGTATCTGGGATATTTTAAGCTGTTCTTTTTCCAGCTGGTTGTTAGGCTTGAATCTGCTGGGCTGGATCTGGCTGGGGACGTTTTTTAGAGGTTTCTGTCACAGTGTCTGTTGTGAATTAACTCTGAATATACTTTTGTGCTTCTGAACTCTGTTGAGACAGAACACGCTTTCAAAGGTCACTGCTTTTCACAGTTCAGCTGGATTTGGAAATTGCATTGCACAGAACTTCAAACGTTGCACTAAGAAAGGGAAAGAGAAGTGGCAAGGTGCCTTTTTGCTCAGGCTGGATCACTTCTGCCTCAGGGGATTATTGGAAGAGCTTTTTTCAACCCAGAGCTTGCTGGTTTTATTGTTTTCAGTCCAACGTTTTTCCATATTGCAAAAGAGAAGGTAATGCCTCAAATTATACCTTCGAATAAAGTATTATTACCAGTGTTTATTTTTGGTGGCTTGTGTTGTTTTTGTTTTCCCACTGTTACTGACAAATGAAATTAAAAGACAATTCCCACTTTCTGTGGGGATATTGCACATTTGAGTTGGAGTAGGACGGGATGAGAAGTCCCAGATACGGCTGCATGGCTTTATCTTAAGGACACAGTATTGGTTAAAAATCCAGTTTTGATTATTGGAAAATCATGAACTCAGATCCAGCCTGTAGACTCCAGGTGGAAAATACTTTTGGATACCTAGAAAGAAAATAATTGGAAATGGTGGTAGGAATCCCTACCATAGCAGGGTATGCTTAAGAACTTTTAAGGAAGGAAAAGAGCTGAGGTTCCGTTCCTTCCTAACCATGAAATAACAGAGGATGTATATTACTGTGGTCTATAAAATAAATCTAATTTAAGTAGCCAAGCAACACAGACTTGCTGCAGAAATCTCAACCAAAAGACAAACCCAGAAAAACTGTTCACAGTTTATCGGAAGGTGATTGATTACTGATGATTTTACAGTTACAGATTTTAAAATATACCATTTAGTTTATACCAAAACCAGCTAATTAAAAGCCGAAAAATCATCAGGAGTTTGAAGAGCAGAAAAGCTCATCTTTCTTTTTGTTTCTCCAAAAGAGGAAAGGGAAGCAGAGGAAAATTTGTATGAATCCAAAATTTTTCATTAGTAGGTCTAAAGCACTGGAGATGATGATGACCAGAAATTATTAATTCAGTTTGAGCAAATATTTCTCTTTTGCTTAATGTATCAGACTTTTATGGATGTGCAATGCAGCTTGGTGTCAGGACAAATTCTGATGGCTTTCTGCTTTGTTATGACATAAGTTGTGGCTAACTTAATAATATAAACAAATCTGAGACTAAAAAGTGTAAGCTTTTTGTATCTAAATCACATGATTCTATTTAAGTGATTGTAAGCAGTAATTTGACTGCTGTAGAAGATTTTGGCTGAAATTAAATAGTCTTGAAATAGTTAAGAAATTGCTTAACTTGTAAAGAAACCTGAAGTAATAAACCCAAATCTGTTTGAATCAAAATAAAAGCTGCCTTGTTACCCAGAGTTAAATAGTTCCCTGACACTGTTTAGGGTTCAGGTGCTTGCACTCCTTCTGAATGTGTTCATTTCACATTTCAGTTCCCATTAACCTTTACTGGAAGAGGACACTCAAACACAGGGAGTGTTGTCACCACCAGAGGGTTGTTCTCTCTGAATGGATACTTGAAGGAACGGAGCAGTGTTGGCAGAGCACAGGAGAACTCCTGGCTCTGGCTCCTGCTGGTATTCTGAAGTGAATTTGAAACCAATCCTCCTTTTGACCATTTCTCGGTAGTGGAACAAGGTTAAAAGTAGATTCTTCCCAGAATCCCTGGTCTCTGCACTGACAATTGTCCATGGTCAGAAAACAGCCCTGGATCCAAGGAATGCCCTGAGCTCCGGGCTACTGAGCAGAAAGAGAACCACTATTAATTTGCCAGCTCTAGTGATTTGATTGTCTTACAAAGATGCAGTTTTTCTATACTGAATGCCTTTTTTTCCCTCTATACTAAGTGCCATATTTTATGTGCTACAGAAGCATTTTTTTGCTCAGCAAAACTTAGTAAATCATTTTGATTCTTTTTACATTTGGGGGCAGGGGAAGGCAAGCCAGAGAAACTTGTGTTAAGACAGTATACAGTTAAATCTAATTTAGGGGTGCAGGATAAACTAATGACTTCTGAGGGTATTTTTTTTAATTTTTTCTGTTTTTAGGATATCCTCTAACCATCAACTTACATTTGAAGCAAGTAATTTCTGTGGCTTAGGAATTACCAAGAAATTGGTCACTTAATCTCCAGTCACTGAAGGGTTTTGATCTCTCAGACTATTTACTAGTACTTAATTATCCTCAGTGTTAGAACCTTCTGTCTGTTATCTTCAGAAATCCCGTGTTGCAATTTAAATCAATTTCTTCTATCCATGGTCACAGAAAACAAGCTTTTTCCCTGCTTCTGTTAACCCGTGTGTCTCCTGTCAGTCACTCCTGACTGAAAAGCAGAAACCCTGCACTTACCTTTTTCTCCAGACTGGTTTCTAGACTTTAGGTCACTTCTGTTGGTTCAAACTGTTTGGCACAAGCCTTCATTTTCCAAAAGCAGCTTCCTCCCCAAAAGACAAGTGGATGTACAGGGTATGAAGCACAAATGTGGACAAATGAAGATGTAAGCAAAGGTGTGTTTTAGTAGGAGTTTCAGTTGTAGGGGTGTTTGGTACTTTGAATCTTCCTTTGGCTTTTCAGCTGTGAGCACCAGGCAGGTTTGTGCACAGGGCATTTGAGAGCAGAGGAAAGATCAGTAGTAACAAAAGGCACCTGAACTAAGGTAGAAGCAGGAAGAAAAGAATCTCTTCCTCTTCCCTGTCCTTCTCCCGTTTCTGGCAGTTACAGAAAGCTGATGATAGAGGTGAGAGCTCTCCACTAATCCTGCAGCCTCCTGGGAATGCTTTGGGGGTGTCTTCATCAGCATTGAAATTCACTGGCTCACTATCAGATTCAGGGAGAAATAGTTGCCTCTTAGTACCGGATCAGCAGGACTGTTCAAGAGTTCACAGATTCCAAGAAACAATGGAAGCACTTTGCAGGTGGCCACATTCCTGAGGGAATCTATCAGCTACGGGACATCGATGACCACTCTTTATATTTAAGGAGGAATGGGGCATTCCAGGCCAAACTTTCTTTGAGTTGTCTCGGCATCTTGTCCTTTAGGGCACTGTTATCAGAGCTTTGTTACATCAAGGTGATTGGAATTACTCGCACATCCCAGACTGTGGTAGGCTTTCCACAGCAGTGGGTCAGGATCCTTCCAGAAGACTTTAGCATTCTGCACGGACCAAGGGAGGAGTGAGGATGCAGTGGTGGAAGTGCCAGTGTTATTGCCATCTGTGCTGCATTTACAGAGTAAAGTCACTGCTTCCCAAACCATATATAAGTTCCAGCAGGTTGAATTCCTCTGGTTTGCTTCTCAGCCCACACATGTTCAAGTCTGCAGCCATTAGGTGAGTGTGGTGCAGATAAAAATCCTGTCTCCACCCTAACGTTGTGTTTAGTGGTGTGAGGTACCCAGAAGCCTCGCTGTGTTGTTCTGGAGTTGTGTGCTGCTTAGAAGTAATGCAGAGACAGGGGTGGGCTTTGCCTCGCTGTTGGGGTTAGTTTACCCAAGATCCATGTGCAGGAGCTCTCGGAGGTACGTGCAGATCCAAACGATACTGGTTTCAGGAGCTGCCTCGGTCTTTCAACAGCAGCAAAGCACGTGTTAAGTGTAAGTGCCTTGGAATTACAGTGAGGTGTTGGGATTGCACTGAAGTATTTGGAATGCCTCCAAGCTGCGCCCATGCTGAAAGAAAGGCTTGCTGCAGACTCCTCTTCCCCCAGTCCCACACATATCCAAGTGCCTGTCTGTGCCAGGATAAATCTGTGTGTCTTAGGGCTGGTGGATGTGCTGAGCAATACATCTGTCTGCAGACATGCAGGAGCTGTGTGTAGAGAGGGTGTTGAGAGGTGCAACCCAACCCCAGCTGGTTTAAGATATACCTGCTATATCACAGTAGCTGTGAAATCCAGTTCTGTGGGGATAAATCTGTAATGCCTACGACTCAACTGGTGATAAATACCATGTAAGTCATTGCCGAGGTTTTTCATGTGTTCCTTTTTATTTATAAGTTATAGTCCTTCTGGCAAAAGTTACTGCACAATTCTAAACTGTAATGAGGAAAACAACTCCCCCTGTGATGGCAGCCTGTTTATAGTGGAAATGCTGTCAGCGTTTGCAAGAGAGAAAACGCTGATGTCTGACTTCACTTGGTGAAAAAGAAATTTGCTTCGGTGCGTTTTGGCCCCCCAGAGATGTTATCAATGAAATTACATAGAAGAGGGCCCTCCCCACACACCTGTTTATCAGCATTTTTGAAGTACAGTCATTCTGGCAGGAATTCAGATCTAGAATGTAGGAACACATTAACACCTTTTCCAGAGCCCTTTTTATCAGAGACATTGTGTTCTCAAATAGGTCATAGAGACAATAGAAAAGGCAAAAAGTAACACGAGAATTCTGTGTAGCCAAAAGTAACTTACTGGGTGCTGCTGCTTGCTGCAAAAGTAAAATCATTTTGATAAGATGTTTCCTGTTTAAATAGACATTTGACTATGTGTCCCTTGGCTTTAAGGAAGTCTTAAACAAAATCCTTTCCTAGTTGCTTAGCTGTCTGGGTGGTTTTTTATTACTTTGAAGTTAGGCTTTATCTGCTGGCTTCATTCACAGACTAGCTGGCTGCATATCGCATCTGTGGATCAAACCTTCAAAGGTTTTGTCTGAAGAGCTGGGATTTATGAGGTCACGTGGACTCCCCCTCGGAGGGCGTTCGGCCCACGGCAGCAGGATTGCGGGGGGAAGCCTTTGTGTGCCGGCGATAGCGGCGGGGGGGGCTCGGCGAGGTGTGTGTGCGGCGGGGCGGCGCTGACGGCCCCTCTTCAGCACGCAGCATAACAGGGAACGTGGGAGACCAGAGCGCATTCCTAGACGCAGACTCACCGTGTTGCTGCTTCCAGTGGAGCTGTGTGAAATGTCGGAGGGAATTAGACCCGCGCTGGAAGTGACGAGCACGTCGGGCCCTGCAGCACTGGGCTTCGCTGCACTTCTGCAGCCAGGCTTACAAACTGCACTCAGTGGGGAGAAACGGGGATTTGAGTTTTTGCCCTTCGGAAATGTGTTTGCCCGTTTAAAGTTAACAAGAAAAAAAGGGAAAAAAAAGGAAAAAAGGAAACAACCCAAAAAGCTGCCTGGCTTTTTGCTTACTTCAACAGCGAGCAGCCGCTGTCAAATCTGCAGCCAAGCCTGCCTTGTTCCAGCCCCAAGCGTCCCTGGAACACTGCGCCAGCTGAGACGAGCATCTCCAGGAAAAGCACATTGCAGGGCTCTCGCCTGTGGAGCAGAGCACGGTTTGCAGGCGGTGTTCAGGCATGCCAGGCTTTGCTGACTGTACAGAAAGGGGCGGGCTCGGTGCACAAGCACATGTTTGCTGCATTTCTGAGCGTCTTGCGAGCAGCTTTAGCTGATGAGGTCACTAGAGATCATGCTTGGCTTCAGACAAGCACAGGGATACAACAGCGTGTGCTGCGAGCAGGCGAGAGTGCTCTGTGCTGATTTACACCTCTCAGCTTCCAGGCAGGAGCTGAAAATTAGGGTAAAGGATGGTAATGATCTCTGTTGAAACAGTGGTGGAAAGAAGGCTGTTTTTCCTTGGCTGCAGCACACTGTGAGTTACCTCCTGCAAGCGGGTGAACGGATTGTAGGTGCTGTGAAGGCAGTAGAATCCCACTGGGTGAGGAGGGTTTAGGAATGTTTACAGTAAACGTTAATTTGATGTTTGGAGATGCGTCTCGTTGTCTTCCTTGACTTCTCCTTCAGAACGTGCCGCTGGTGCAAAGAGAAGTTTCACGTGTATGTGCTCGTATCCTTTGGCCAAATCTGCTCTGTTTCAGCACTAAATACACAGCCCCTCTTTGGGTCGGAGCTCCACCCCTGTGAAGGAGCAGAGCCTGTTGAGGCTCTGGAGCCGCCGCTGTCCGCCTGCCATGGCTCCTCCTCCCCTCCCACCCTCGGGTGGAACCAGGGAAGGGAAAACTTGACAATAGTTAGCAGGCAGCAGAGCTCGCAGGAACTGCTGCAGCAGCATGTCCAACTAGCCCGGTTAGCAGGGATTCTGTCCTTCCCGAGGTGCTGCTGCTGCAGAGGGCGGGAGAAGATGGTTATAGCCATGGGAGCCAGGGAAAGTCTGAGAGGGAATGAGCAGCCGAGAGACCTGGCATTCCTTGGGCAGCTTCAAAGAGAGGTGAAGTGTCTGAATCAGTGCACGAGTAAATGAGCCCTGGCTGCTGCCATGTTGGCAGAACAGAGCTGTTCAGAGGCAGTTGGACGAGTTTGTGGCTGAGCCGGTTTATCCAGTGTTGAAGATGGGAAGTTACTTGTCTGCCCCAGCTTACTTCGCTCCCAAGGATCCCTTTCGGTAAGTCTTGCCCGGGATTAGCACTGGACCTCCAAAGTGTTGTTTTCCCTCCTGTGATGGCATCCTAAAGCAGTCAGTGTGTGAAGAACGAGGTCCAGTGCTCGTGTGCCAGGAACAGCCGGCCACAAACTGGGATCCTGTATTGCTTTGAAGAGGCAACTGGGGAGATTCTTACTGCCATGCCCTTCCCAGCTTTCAGGTTGGAGGGAACTGCTCCAGTGTGTGCACAGCCCAGGCAGGCTCCCCTTCAGGGAGCACGGGATGTGCCACTGCCCCGTGCTTTGCTCTCTGACAGAGAGAGGAATGAGATTACTTTGGCCGCTGCTGCTTCTCTCCCAAAGCTCCTTGTGCTTGGGCACAGCCGGGTGAGCTGAGGTGCTGCTGTGGGAGTTCAGGAAGGTGATGTAACCTGCAGTGAGGCAGCACATAATCCTGTTTGAGCAAAGAAATCAGGTACTTTGCAGGTAGCTAAGGATCAGCAGCACACTTCCCTTACGTGGAAAGGGTTCTTCTATCGTATTTTGGATTATTCAATTCTTATTTGTTCTTGGTTCAGTTGAACAAATGAAGCTTGAGAAAAGTGATAGCTCCAGAATAAGGCTTTGATTGTATTGCATCTCCATAGTGGGAACAGTTAGTGGGGCTGAACACAGCCAGGCTGCTGACACTGATGTGCTGATGAGGTGGATGGATGAGGAAAAGCACAGCTTGCACTTTCATTGTGTCTCTCCTATCCCCTCTGCTCGGATTTGCTTGTTATTGATCCTGTTCTGCAAACACTTTTGTGCTGATCCAAGAGTAAGGAGCCTTTTGTTAAAGCAGTCTAGGACAGGAGTAAATAACTGCTGTGCAGTTGCTGAGCTTCTTTAGGCAACTTTCTGAAACAGCATCTGCTTTCAGAAGAAGGAAGGTGAGCAGACTACAAGTTATTTGTAATATGTGTAGGATATTATGCTAAGCCACAGATACACCTTCTAAGCGTGTGGAAATGGTTTTGCACAGTCAGAGCTTAAACACTCTGTCTTCTAGTAGTCTGTTTTCTAGCATCTGTTCTTCCTTGTCTGGTGTCTCTTACGTAGGCAGTGCACACACTCCTGCTAAGCCCGGGTGAGTAAGCCTTTGGGTCAGCTGCAGGCTGGGGTTGTGCTTTATCCTGCAGCTTTCTGTCTGCGTGCCTGAGCCCCCCCGGCTCTGCCTGCGGGATTGGAACCACGGCCCTGCTGAGCCTGTGTAGCGTTAACTGATCCGGCCTGACAGAGAGTGTGAGGGGGGCACTTTGTTAATGAGCCCTTCTCAAAGGGATCTGTCTCTTCAGTGCCAGGGAAGTCTTTGCTTCCATGAGGGTATTGGCTTTCATCTAGCTGTAAAAGAGATGCCACATCAGTTGAAACCAGGCTGGTTACCTGTTGTGACCTGATCCTCCTGCCACCCCCCACAAAACCAGGAGTCCATTCAGCAGCGATTTGTGAACTCTTTCTGTACCTGCAGTGCTGCAGATCAGCAGGACTGAGCACTGCACCCAGATGCTGCTTGGGGTTCCTGGGGGATGGCTGTGGGAGGCAGATTAATTTATTTTGTATAGCCAAGGCTGGAAAGTGAAGACTGTCTGGCCTGTATAAGCAGAGCAGGGCTCTGCAGCTCTGAAAACGGTGGCTGGGCAGCAGAGGAAACACGTCAGGCATGGCTGTTACCAGTCCTCCATGAAACTTGATTGCCATGGTTTGTTACTCTGTAGTAAGAACAGCAAATCATTTAGGAGAAGATTAGTGGTGTCTGATCTGTAAAATATGGAGGAGCATGAAATCTTCCCTTGTTTTGTTTGTGGTGACTGGCAAAGGGTGGCTTGCTTAGTACCTGCAGCAGTAGTTGTATTCGTGTCTCAGCTGATGTAAGCCCTGCTGCAATGCCACAGCTCTAGTGAGGAGGGAAAGGAAGAAGTTGCAACTCCTGTGACTTCTGTGATAAAATTCTGATGTGATAACATTCAACAGTCTCTTCAATGAGAGCTGTGTGAAACACTCACGTGATGCCTTTGGGCCAGGGCACTGAAACCATAGCTGTGTGCTGGCAGCCAGTGCCCCACACCTGTCCAATCTAAAGCCTGCCCTGGGTTCCAGGATGCACAGGTGCTGCTTGGCAGTGTGGGCTGCAGCCGTGTCCTGTTGCTGGCAGAGATTAAGGCAGCAGCCAGCTAGGTCCATTCCCAGCATCCTGCCTCTCTGGGGCTCTGTTCCTGTTGCCTCATTGCCCAGGGTGGGGTTCTGAGCCTTAAGCTGCAAACTTGTCCTGCCCAGATTTGTTTAATTACATAGCAAAGAACTGACTGCTTGTTGGCTCCACCTCCTCACCTTCATTTTGCGATGGGTGTGTTTCAAATTAGATACCAGTGCTTATTTCTGGATGGATGCAAAAAACCTAAGTGCTGTAAGGTTGAATCAAACCATGAAGAAGTAGAGGAAGGGCAAAGGGAAGACAGATGTACATGATCCCATGGGGCCCACCTAAACAGAATTGAAGTTGTGTTGCTTTTGCAGACATTTTAGATTTTCTTAGGGAGAAAAAGGAGTGGTTGAAGGTGAAAATGAAGAAGGGCAAGGAAAGGATGGTGTTGTGCTTAAAAACAAATAAATAAGTAACCCACCTACTTGGAGAGAACTGAGACAGAAAGCCAGGTGTTGAAGTCCTGGTGGAGCAGTCTCCAGCATTGCTGTGTGCATCCCCAGTGCAGGTCTGGTCACAGCTCCCTGCTGGAAGATGTAATCACTCCTGGAGCACACACTGGTACAGGCATGCATGCCGAAGTTGGATAAGTCTGAGGGATCCGATTTGCCTGTGCTGAGCCAGATGTTCCTGCCACAAGATGATAGAAATCTTTGCTGTTAGTCTCCACTTGCTCTTTTCTCCCTCCCACTCACCCACTTGCTAGTTCAGCAAGGGGTATTTACTGCAGAGGAAGCCAAAGGCAGAATGCACTGCGATGCCCTCTGGGTCTCTTGCATACCGTGAGCAGGGTGTACCCATGGCAATGCCCCCAGGCTGGGGCTGTAGTGATGGATGTACCACCTGTAGCAATCCTAACTTACTGCTCCCTCTGCTTCAGACAAAATTGTCAGGACCTACTGCATGTGCTGGAGTTCTTCCCCATCACTTGGAGGGGGGGAAGGATTTGATGCTTCTCAGCTGGGAGAACAAACACTGTATAAGCCAAATATGTTAGAAGGAGCAATCTTCCTGAGGGCAGGGAACGGCACAAAATTCTTCATAAGGTGTGTTTTCCCCTCAGACCAAAGGCTGCTTACCAGCAGCTTTACCCTGTTGCTTTGCAGTCTCTTGAGATGGAGCAAGTAACTCGTGTTGGAGCACGACCAGCTTCACATATCATCACTCTCATTACAAGCTGGTGGAGTTTACAAAGAATGTCTTTGGCACAAACAAGCTTTTGGGAAGCTTGTGAGAGGTGTAGTCAACAGTAGCTTCCATCTTAGCCCTGGGAGCGTGTAAGAAGTGCACCCCCAGTGCCACCAGTGACTGCAGTGCCCTGGGTGCTGAGGAGGGACACCCACCCGCCTAAACCCCCACCCCACTGCTGGGGTTCCCCCAGTGTAGTAACTGGGACAGGTGTTGGGCTAAGAGGCAAAACTCTTCCACCTTTGGGAAAATGAGGACATTGATCCTTGAGGTGTTTCTTTGAACCGGTTATTGGTGACTGGCCCACTTTGAATTCTGCCCTCAGGAATGGCCAAGGCCAAACTTATTTTCCTTTGAAAGTCTGAGAAGGTGCTGCCCAGGGCTAATGGAATAATCTGTAGTGATGCAACTGCAGTCTGTGCCTTATCTCTCCATTGTGTCACACCTCCACGCTGCTGAAATTAAACTCCCTGCTGAGACAGGATTATTTTGTGTTCAGGAAGCCTGAACATCTGGGTTCTGCTTGTGGTTTGCTAACAAGGTATCTCCAGTAGAGTTGCTGTATCTTTTTCCTTGTTTTCTTTTTTTCTTCTTTTTTTTTTTTTGAGCAAGGAGAGTTGTTTGTTTGTTACTTGAGGGAATGTAGATAGAGGATTAATAATGGTTGCTTGGAAATGGGAGCTGACACAGATATGTGAAGGACTTTGAGACTCCATAAAATTAGAGAAATAGTTTTGTTCAGGTTTTTTTTTCGTTGGTTGCCTATGGTGTTTATTTTCTCATGCACTGTCATCAGCAGGGAGCAATTGGTGGGGAGAGGTGGAGGGCTTTCCTCAGAGTTAATTGGTGGATGCAGTGAGCGTGTGGAGCTCAAGGGATGAACTGCTTTGAAAACTCTCCCTCAAATGCAGAGTTTGCAGCTGCAGTTTACCTTTTGGGAGAGGTCTGCTTACAGAAGAATAGAAAAGCTTTCCACAAGGGTTGGTGCAAAACTGGCTTTGTGCTGCGTAGGGAAGTGGATCCTGCCTCTCTGTCCCCCTTCCTAGACTGGCTGAGGAGACAAGTTCTCTGGCACGAGATGGTTGAGGCTATAGAAACATTAAGTAGAAACACAGCAGAGCTGTCTCTGTGCTGGGCAACTCTGTGGCTGGAAACTTCCATCCAGGAAGAGAGAGAGAGCAGAGGAGCAAAATATAAAGCAGAATTTTAAAACCTGCTGGAGTGTTTTAATGTGTGGGATTTGTTTTACACTTTGGAAGCTTCTTTTCCTTTGTGCTGGTTGATTCCACCTCTCCTTACGAACCTTTGGTTTGCTTCTGATTTCCAGTGGAAAGAACATTGGGAAGCAGGAGGGTTTAGTACACCCAGAACTAGAAGAGCTGCTGAATGTCTGTGTTCTCCATTCTGACAGGACCTCTTTCCTTGATTTGTGACTTGTTGCCATCTGGAACTTTGTCCCTTTGTTTCCTTCCAGGTGCTCTGAATGTCAGGATCCCCTCACTAACTGGTACTATGAGAAAGATGGGAAGCTGTACTGTCACAAAGACTACTGGGGGAAGTTTGGGGAATCCTGCCATGGCTGCTCTCTGCTGATGACTGGACCTGTGATGGTAAGGACGGAAGGGCTCCTGCCTGGACTCCTCTAACTGAGTTGGGAGTTGTCCTGGGTATTCAGATAACCAAATAAACTGAAGGTAACAGTCTCCTTGCCACCCTAATCTCTAATCAAAGATTAGAAATAGAGCCTGTGGGTGCATCTCTTAGATAAAGATTAATTTTGAATGGAGGTAGCTCTTAAAGGAGGGAGCTGTGAGGATACGAACAAAGAAAGTAAAATGCTGAAGTGCACAGGCCTGAGAAGCAGAAAAGTGCTTTGGGGGACACGTGTTCAGTTCCTGTAGTGTCTGCATGGGGTGATTTTCCACTGCTCTGCTGTGTCAAACCTCTCTGCTCAGCATAAGTAGCAGGTTCTGGCTTTGGGAGCATTGCCATGCAAGTCCCACTTGGGCTTTGGCCAGAGAAGTTTTTCAGGCTGATGTTGTCTTGAAATAGTGTTGGTCCCAGTTGCTTGAAGCATTTGAACTCTGCCTGCACAATATGGGGCTCACCTAAATGTTCCCCTCCATGCCACAGCCTTGCAAATATTTAACCTTTGAAACTGTCAAGAATGAAACATGACCATTATTTCTCTAGGGCCTAAATAAAAGCAGCATGGTACTCAGTGATGAGATACAATTGCTACCTCAAAGAGAAGCACTGAGAAAGGTGCAGACAGTCTCTCATTGCCTGCACAAGTCTTTGCCAAATACTATCAATAAGGGAAGTTCTTATAAGGAAAATAAAAAACCAGATCAATTAACAAAAATATTCTTTAAAGGTATTTTTTGTCTCAGTTTGCTCTTCTTTCTGTCAGCTGGCTGGTAATGTATCTGAATTTGTGCACTGCCTGTCTGCCAAAAAAAAAAAAAAAAGCCCTTTCAGCTTTATTAATTCAGGCGTAACATTAGTTATCTTGCCAAGAGCAACTGAACAGGAAGGTTTAATACCTTGTTTACTAGTCTCCAGCAGACTATCAACTATTTTTGATAGCTGAGCAGTTGCCAAATATAGCAGAGGTCCCTGGGACACAGGCTTTGCTTTGCGTGCTGACATGTTTGTTTTGGAGCTCTGCAAGCAAGGTGGCAAGGATGGGGCTCAGGAAAGACAGAATGGACTAATAACACTCTCCAGTAAAAAACTGCCACTTGCCTTTGAGATGTGAATGGTCACGTTAATTAGAGAGGGAAGCAGGAGCTGCATCTGCTGATGGGTTTTGGCCCTCCTTAAGTTACTCCCTTTTCTGTCTGTAGGTGGCTGGCGAGTACAAGTATCACCCCGAGTGCTTTGCGTGTATGAGCTGCAAAGTGATCATCGAGGATGGGGACACTTATGCACTGGTGCAACATTCCACTCTCTACTGGTAAGAGGAGCTGCTCCCTGCTGTGTGTAAGCCCCGTTCAGCCAAATGCTACTCTGAGGAATGCCAGGAAGCTGCCTTTTGAGGGAGGGAAGGAGGAATGGTGTAAGCACTAAACACTATGGCTTGTGGTCAGCGAGAGAACTCGGGTGTGAGTTTGGCAGGGAGGGACAGGACAGGACACTGCCACAGTGACTGTCTTCACTTCTTTTCAGTGGGAAATGCCATAACCAGATTGTGCTGACACCGATGATAGAGAAGCACTCCACGGAGTCCCTGCGTGAGCAGCTGCCCTACACGCTGACCCTCATCTCCATGCCCGCGGCCACCGATGGCAAGAGGGGGTTCTCCGTGGCTGTGGAGGGGGGCTGCTCCAGCTATGCCACCGGTGTCCAGGTGAAAGAGTGAGTATGACCAGGCTGTGTGCAGCGTCCATGTCTGTGCTGGGGAAGCTGATGCAAATCCTGCAGCACTGCTGTCCTGAGGGGATCTTGGCATTACAGGGACGTGTGTCATTTGTGTCTCTGTTTCATTCCTGGGACCACCTTAACTGAATAATTTTATCTCTCAGTGCTGCCTCTTTCACTGAGCACAAGGCATTTGGAGAATTGTAATGGGCTAATAATTTTGCCATTGGTCACAAAGAGCTCTCTCCAAACCAGCTCAGACCTCAGCACTTGGTTTCATGGGAGCTCCCTGTGCTGGTAGTTTAGCACAGTTTAGTTTTATTTCAAAATACTAACACGAAGGGAACCATGTTTTTGATAATTTTGGCTAACCTGACTTCTCACACACACTGTGATTCCCATGTTTAGAGTTAACAGGATGCACATCAGCCCAGATGTCCGAAATGCCATCCACCCTGCGGATCGTATCCTGGAGATTAACGGAGCTCCAATTCGCACCTTACAGGTGGAAGAGGTGGGTATTCTGTTCTGAAACCTCCTTCTCCTCTGTCTCCCTATATCTTTTCTGTTTCCTGACACTGCTCTCCCATCCTGCACACTGTGTGTACACCCCTAGTACTCATGCTGACAGTAGGAATAAACATGAAGACAAGCTTTGCCTTCCAGCTGAAGAGGAAAATGTAACAGATAGAAGCACAGTTAGGATGCAGGAATGGTTTTGTGGCATTCAAATGTGAAGGGAGGTAATAAGAAAAGTCCAGGGCTGTGACAGAGAGGCTGTGATGACTTTCCCATGTACTGCTAGTGAAGTGCTCTGTTCTGATCCTTGGAGAGGCAACTGCTAATTCACAAGGTCCCAGCTGATCTTAGGGGGGAGTTTCCCATTGCAGAAGAAGCATTTGATGTCTGTATTTACAAGTAGGTGCTTTATACATGTATCAGGTGATGCTGCAGGAGTGTAGTGAGACCACCATTACCTTCACTTCCCAAGGGTTGTTTACTGTTGGTGCTGAAGAGAACATGAGGGGCACAAGACATCTCAGATAAATCTCTCTGTAGCTTTTTCAAAGCTGTTTTTTGCAGCACTGTTCAAGATGGAAATCTGTGTAGTTTTTGAACACTTCTCAGAAAAAGAAAAGCATTTCATAGAGTCATAGAATACCAGGTTGGAAGGGATCTCAAGAATCATCTGGTCCAATCTTTCTTGGCAAAAGCAAGGTTTAGAGAGGATGGCTCAGCACCCTGTCCAGCTGAAACATAAAAGTGTCCAATGCTATGGAATCCACCACTTCCTTGGGGAGATTATTCCAAGATTGTTCAATTTGTGAAAAACTGTCTTTTTGTTTCTAATTGGAATCTTCCCAGGATTAACTTGTATCAGTTACCCCCTGTATTTTCCGTGTGTAACTCCTTGTAAAAAGGGAGTCTCCGTCTCCTTTGTAGCCACTCCTTAAATACTGGAACGTGGTGATAAGGTCTCCCCTCAGCCTTCTCTTCTCAAGGCTGAACAAACCCGATTCTCTCAGCCTTTTGTCACGTGGCAGCTTCACAGCCCTTTGATTATCTTTGTGGCCCCTCTTTGGACCCTCTCCAGCCTGTCCACATCTTTTTTGTGTAGGTTACTTGTAGCTGACCAGAAAGAATTGGATAGCATAAGGAACTTGTGCGTTGCTGGTTTGATTTGTCTGGCAGACAGCTGTGCTGCACACAACTAAACCACAGCTATGGAGTGATCTCACTGAACTCTCCCCTCTCATTCCTGAGGGGCACTCTCTGTGTGTCCTCTGTCTCCTGTTGTTTGTGTTCCTCCCGTCAGCTCCATGCTGTCCTGTGGTTTGACTTCAGGTGGAGGAATTGATTCGCAAGACCAGCCAGACCCTTCAGCTGCTCATAGAGCACGACCCCGTCTCGCAGCGCCTGGACAGGCTTCGCTTGGACTCCCGCCTGCCCACCCACATAAAGCCACCCATCTCCCCACGCTCCCTCTCTCCACTGGACATCAAGGAGAACCTGGAGGGAACACTCCGACGGCGCTCCCTCAGGTAAAGACTGGGAAGCGCTGCCTCTGACCTGGCTTAGCTCTGCCCTGTGCTCCCTGTGCCTTGGGATTGCCATGACTGTGGGGACATGGCTTATCTCTGATGTGAGCAGTGGGATAAACCATTGGAGAAGCTGTGGCGAGCTTTGGATACTGCTGTTGAAGTGTACTCTCTCCATTCCTTTTCAGGATGACAAATTTTCCTTAATAAAAGTAAGGAGCTCTGCTGTGAACAGAAAAGCTAGCTAAGTTTCACAGCTAGAAAATGTCAAGGTCAGGTTTTTAGTGGCCTCAAATTGCAGGGCAAGGGTGTGTCTGTAAGGGGAATCTGACTGAGATCTTGTCTCCCTAGAGCAGGGCACTCAGTTGCTCATTTAGTCATTTACCAGGGTTTTAATCCTTGTTTAGAGATAGCAAGTGCTGTGTCTTCTCAGCTTCCTCCCCCTGTTCCCACAGCTCCATCTCAGACTGCCAGTGCAGGAGGTGTGTTGTTGTTGTTGTTGTTCTTAGGCAGCTCTGACTTGGAAGCTCCCCTGGGTTCATAAAGAGCTTCCACTGTGCTGGGAGAGCATCTGGCTTTGGAGACACTAAGAGCACTGAAGGGCATATAGAAACTGGTCCCTTAGGAGTGAATGGTGGGATATGTTGCACCAAAAGTTTCCCAGCAGCTTCCCTGATCTCCTTTGTTCTCTAGGCGAAGTAACAGCATCTCCAAGTCTCCTGGCCCCAGCTCTCCAAAGGAACCACTCCTCCTGAGCCGTGACATCAGTCGTTCTGAATCCCTGCGCTCCTCTTCCAGCTGCTCCCAGCAAATCTTCCGGCCCTGTGACCTGATTCATGGTGAAGTTCTAGGAAAAGGATTTTTTGGACAAGCAATCAAGGTGAGGAGGTCCCCAGACATTCATAATTTACTTTGATTACAGCAATGTCTGCCTGTCTCAGGATCCTTCACCGCTGTCTCAGTGGTGTTTGCCTTGCTGAGAGTGATCAGTCTTGGATCTTCCTGGTTTGCTCTGAGATCCATTTCTGTTTCATTCCCTGACCATGGGTGCCTCTGGCTGCAGATGATTTTGACTTTGTCCCTTTTGAATGTCAACCTTGGTCATACATGCTCATCTCCAGAGTGCCCGTGTCACAGCAACCTCCTGAGTGATGGGGGAGAACAGGCAACAGGCTACACGTCCTCTTACGAGCGTCTTCTTTGTGAAGAGGTGCTTTCAGCTCCCCAGCACATCATTTCTCACCCCCTCAGTGTGGCAGGCATGGGGTTTGCCAGCCTGATGTTGTGACCATCTCTGAACCCCTGGCAGAGCCTAAATATCTTGTCAGTGTAGAGGTAGTGTCCAGGATTTGCATGACTCACAGTTAAAATCTCCATCAGTAGCAGTCCTCGTGCATTTAAGCTCTGTGGTCTTGACTGGAATTGCTCCAGCAGTTCCTATCCCAACATCCCTGGCATCAGGGGGCAGCTTTCCCTGCCTTGTTAAGGCGCTGTGAGCTCCTCAGGACTCAGACTGCACTCACTATGTTATGGGACTTCTCACCTTACACTGGTATAAACTTGAGGTGTCCAGCCACCACATTCATCTCATGCTTCCAGGGGAGGTGAGGAGCCAGTACTACAGCCCCAGTGCTTTTGATCCATACTAATGAGCATATTTCTCTCCTCCTCTGCTCATAGAGAAATAACAGGGGCAGGTAAGTGAAACCTCTGCTCTGTCGCATGTTTTTGTCATCTGCGTCCCCACAGTTACTGGCACAAAGGCATTTCTTTTCTGCTCGGATTACCCCATGGCCATCCTGTTCAGGTGCATGTTCTGGGAGCTAAAACTGCCCCCCTGGAGTTTCATGATGACACGTGTTTCAGTTTTGCTGGTATGTCAGCTTAAGAATTCCACTTAGCCTTGTCTTTGTCTCTTCACTCCCCTTTTTCTTGGGTTTTAGATATCCCTGGCTTTCTTGTCCCTGGCTGAAATGTGTAGTGTTCTCTGGCTCGCTGCCTGTGTATGGATGCTTGATTTCAGACAGCAGCAGAAGAGTGTTGTACTCCTGCTTCTGTTGTGTTATTCCATGTTATTCCACACTCACATTCCACCTATATCAGCCTTGTTATGTCCCATGGTTCCAAACAGAATTAGTGTGTCACAGTGTTTGCAAGAGCTCATAAGCTTCCTAAATGCTATAACAGGGTCCTATGTCCTGGGTTGCAGTTCTGGAGGTTTTCTGAAAGGCTTTTTAATTTAAAGGGTAGGAGGCAAGAAAGTGACACTTCTCTTAAGCTTCAGATTGACTGGGCTTGATGCAGCAAGTACTGTAGCTGGTCAAATCTTTCCATTCTGTTCCTAGAGACAAGATGGTTGTTTAGTTCCCTGGAGATCTTAAGGAGCCAGAGTTGTGCAAGTTAAGCAATGGAAGGGGAGAGGATTTCCAGGAAAATGTGCTCATCAGAATTTGGGCCCTTTCTATTCACTCATGCACCCCATGCAAGCATGATTACAATCCCTCTGGAACACAGCAAAGTGCCAGAAACTAGTTGGCGACAGGCAAAGAGTTCTCGAGGAACTGTAAATGCTTTCCATGTCAAGAGCCAGGAAATTTATTACCTTATTATTCTGATGGAATTCTTCACATTGGCAGGACAGTCCTTGCAGGTAGCAGCACACTGCTCCAAAGGAGCAAGGTGAAATAAGTGCTTCTTGCCTAAACTCAACAGCCTGTGCACGCCAGTTCTGCTTGTGCGTGGATGAGATTCAGATTCCCCATAAAACCAAGGCATGTGTAAGGTAGATTTGGGTGGTTTGGTTTGGTTTCTGATGCAACTGAACGTTGATTCCTGACACAGAATGCAGTTGTTTGTTTGGGTTTGGGTACACCACGCTGGGCAAACGCTTTCCCTAAGGAACTTGAGGATTGCACCAGCGTGGAACTGGTGCCTCCAGAGGCTTTGGCAGCCTGAATGCATGCTCAGCACTGTGCTACCCAGAATGGAGGCCTCAGCTCTGGGTCTTGGCATGATAAGCTTTAGGCAGTTTCTGTTTTACATACAGAATATTTTCTGAATTCCAAAAGGAGAAATTTCACGCAGTTTTCAGCAGATCCCTAGCCTTTGAATTTTCTCCCACCTCTACTCCTCTCTGGAGGGGAATGTTACCCTCTCTTTCAGAGGAGTTGCAGGAGCATTGGAACTGTGTATTCTTGAACCTTGCCTGTAGTTGTGGGTTTTGTTTCCACCAGGTGACTCACAAAGCAACAGGAAAGGTGATGGTGATGAAGGAGCTGATTCGCTGTGATGAGGAAACACAGAAGACTTTCTTGACAGAGGTAGGAGCAAGATTTCAAAAAGCTTCTGAGCCTGTAGGGTGGTGGAGCTCTCTTCCATCTTCTCCAGAGAGAGATCCTGCCAGCAGCCTGGCAGGAATCAAGGTGCTGAGGTGGGAGACATTGCAGGGGGAAAAGCTGACATGAGCTGAATGTTTGCTGCAGTGAAGTGTGACTCACTCACACTGAGCAATATCTGTGGCTTCAGCTCCCAGTTCATTAATTTTTCAGTGATAAAAAGCAGCCTGAGTGTGAGGCAAATTGAGCTGTGCAGTACATAAAGGATTTATCCCTTGAGCCTTGTGCATAAATACAAAGGATGAGGGCCAAGATATTTAAGACTCCCACTGTATTTAAGCTAAACTATTCTTGGTGGCTGCCTACAATGTTTTTCAAAGTCAGATTTAGCTTAAAGGCAGCTCCCTAAACACCTGACACTGCTGCTCCAGCCCTGACACTTGCAGTACAGACCTGAGAGCCACCACTGTGGAGAGCTCCTGGCCCTGAAAAACTAACCAGCCTCAAGGGTGCTGTCCTTGGAGACTAAGATCAGGTTAAATACACAGTGTGAAAATGAGGAGGCAACAGTTCATTGACTGCTGGGGTTTGGGTGTTCTCTGTGGTCTCTGAAGGGGACCTTCAGTGCTGCAGTGCAGATCTGTCAGAATCTGTTCCATTCATGTTTTGGGGTGGGATGTCTCTGCTTCCAGGTGAAAGTGATGCGCAGCCTGGACCACCCCAACGTGCTGAAGTTCATTGGGGTGCTGTACAAGGACAAGAAGCTGAATCTCCTCACTGAGTACATCGAGGGGGGCACACTGAAGGACTTCCTCCGCAATGCAGTGAGTTTGGAGGCCTGGGAGAGCTCAGCTCAACGGGGCTGACTGTGGTGTTGATTGTACCAGCCTGATGGTGCTTGTTGTTAGTCCTTTTTGGAGCTGTGTGGTGAAGCTGCTTCTTAGCTGTGGGTGGGCCTGAGGCAGGAAACCTCTTCTTTCCGGGGCCATATGGTCTGTCTGTGACTGCTGTAGGAGCCCCTGGTGTGTAGGAATTGCTGTCACCAGCTGGCTGGTAAGATAGTCCCTGACCACTGAGGACTTGTCTTTCAGGACCCGTTTCCCTGGCAACAGAAGGTCAGCTTTGCCAAAGGGATTGCCTCTGGAATGGTGAGTTGGACTGCCCCCTTGTCACAGAGCAGACCTGTGGGGTCAGGGTGAGCAGCTTCAGCAGGGAGGTGTATGAGGGGCTGTGGGCCCTGCCTGTCTCCTGGCATCAGGTTCTTGAGTCTGTAAACGTGAAGGGATGTGCTCACCTGGGAGCCCCTAACACTAACTTTTCTCCCTTTGTTCCAGGCTTACTTGCACTCCATGTGCATCATTCACAGAGACCTGAATTCACACAACTGCCTGATCAAGTTGGTGAGCTACACCTCTGTTCCCACAGCATGCTGCCTCTCTCCCTGGCATCTTCCTCTCTTGGGTTATTCTGCTTAATGCTCCCTCTTTTGTCAGAGTGGAACACCTCTCAGAGAGGCTTTTAGTGCCCTGAACAAGGGAGCTTCATCTTGACACAGGATTTTCCAGACTGATCTGCTTTTCACTGTTTCTGTGTTCTGTTCTCATACCCCCTTTCCCCTGGTAGCAGCTCCTGTAACAATCACCAGAGTTCCTTATCTCAGCTATGAGATGTTTTCTACAGCTGCTTCTGTTCTTTCAACCACCTGATGACTTTTTTTATTGGCACTCAGGATTCAGACAAGTATGTGGGTGTGTGCACGTGTGTGTGTGCTCTCTCTTTTTGAAATGCTGGGTCACAAGAGTTTTGTGTGGCTTCATTCCCTTGTGCCTTGCCCTTGTTCACTTGGCTGGGATATGAGATTGGCATGTGGGCTTCAAGCAACTGGGGGTGAAAGTCCAGGTTAATTCCTGGTCAGGTAGAAGAGGAAGGTCTGAAAGGAAAGGTCCAGGTTTGCTCTGGCAAGTGTAGCCAAATTGATGGCAACCACATGGGAAATAAGACAGTGAAGGGAGGAAATGATGAGTGGCGTTCATGAATTGGGTATCTTACACCTGTCTAAACATCTTGCTATGCTCATCTGGCTGCAGGAAACCTGGATAGTTGCCCTTACAGAGTAGTTGGTAGAGAGCAGGAATTGCAGCCTCTTTGCTCCTGAAAGGAGCTGAGGATAAGCAGAGGGTTGTGCTCCATCCTTTGGACAGGATAAGACGGTGGTGGTGGCTGACTTCGGTCTGTCTCGGCTGATTGTGGAGGAAAGGAAAAAGCCCACTTTGGAGAAACCATCCGCCAAGAAGCGAACCCTGCGCAAGAGCGACAGGAAGAAGCGCTACACGGTGGTTGGGAACCCGTACTGGATGGCCCCGGAGATGCTGAACGGTAAGATCCCAGGGCAGGCAGCAGGTGAGGACACAGCCTGTGACAGGGTACAGGGATGACAGGATTACTGAAAGCTTCTGGGCCCCAGAACAACCAAACCCATTAGAGCCTGTGATTTTAGACCTGCTAATGCAGAAGCTTATTTATACACACAGGTGCTGTAGCTGCAGTACCTGACGTCGTGAGCCTTTGTGCCAGCCCAGGTAGTGCTTGTGGCTTGACAACAGGATTCTTCAGGAAGACAACAAATGTAAACTTCCTATAATCCAGATAACAGGAAAAACAAGAGGCCTGAAATAAGACTGAACCTGAGATCAGTTTCTGTTATAGCCTCATGCTTTGTCCCTGGAAACAGGGCATCATTAAACTCCAGGATGAGGCTTATGTGTGCTGTTGTGTAGATCCAGGGAGAAGCCATCTGCTGCCAGGTCTGCTGTAGCCTCAGGACTGAGGTGGGAGTTGTCCAAGTGCAGGCAAATCTGATTCCTGGCATGCAGCCCTCAGCTGCATTAAGGTTGAGCAGTGACCTGCAGAGGAAAAGCTGCCCCTGCAGGAGGGGAGGTGAGGGTGGAATACAGTGGACACAATTTCCTCCTGATGAGCAGGTCAGTCTGACCAGGCTGGGCGGTTTGGCTGGCTGGGGTATCAGCACTGTCCAACACGGTCCAGCAGGGGAGGGAGCACTGGGGTCTTCTCTCTCTGCTCAGTTCTTCTCCATGTTGCTTTCTTGTGTGCTGTCCTGCTTACCTTCTCTCAAGGCCTGCAGCCCTATAAGAGTCTGAGTCTGTTCCTCAAAGCCTGTCTCAGTCCTGGCATTTGTCAGGAGAACAGCGAGAGCATAGTCTGACATCACCTTTGAGAGCAAGGCTGATTACCAGATACTGGCTTGGCAGGGATGTGTCTGTAAGCAGAGCATGGCACGCTGGAGCCTGCCTGCTTTCCTGGGATCAAAGTGCTGCTGCTGTGTGATTTATTATCCCTGCAGTCACTGCAGAGGGACCTGGCACTTGCTGCCTGCTGGGGAAGCTGAGCACTGACTGTGCGCTGTGGAGATGCACTGGAACAGCAGTCAATAGGAATGGACAAAAGCTTCCCACAGTTACCCTTAGCATTTGCTCAGACCTGATACACAGGTCTGTACAACACACTTCTCTGTGCTGTCCTGTAATTCCCCAGGATAAGAAAGAAGCAGGATTCAAAGCTGTGCTGGCAGTGTATGGGAAGGTGCAGTTGGTATATGCATTTCTTGGGGTGACTCACCCTGCTCAGATTTAAACCTAGGTTTGTCACCTGTTTTAGGGGCCTTCAGGGAACAGGCTTAGGTAAGTTTTGGACTGTCAGCTTCTGGAATGGCTGGACAGGCAAGCATCTCTTACAGAGCTGACTGTCTTATGTTTCCTGCAGGACAGAGCTATGATGAGATGGTGGACATCTTTTCATTTGGGATTGTTCTCTGTGAGGTAAGACAAGGAGGTTACACGGCACCTTTTCCCCACTGCCATCTCCTGGCACACATGGGATCAGCCATGTCTCTGTGTCTGATTGTGCTGTCTGTGACCAAACAGCACATTATTAGTGAGTTAGACTAGGAGAACAAGCATGCCCTGCCTCTGTGTCCTCAAGGGAGATAACTGTCTTGTAGTTTTCTGGTCACGGTTTCTTCCTGGACTGAAAGAAATGCAGAGGTTCCTCCTGGACTGAGAGAAGCTGTAAAAAAATCATCAAGTTCTGATTGAGCCCTGGTCTCCATTTGAAAGGAGACATATACCCTAGAACTGTGATACTTTTTCTACTGCATTGTTAAAAGAACAATCAGCTGCATAATCTCAGCAAATTCAGGGCGGCCTCCACTGGGGATTGCACTTCACTTCAAAGGAAGGGAAACAGAAACCTCTTTGCAGGTCGATTAATGAAGCTTGCCCCCTGAAGTCTGTGGGCTTAGTTTATTTCTGAGCCAATGCACAGTCTTACTGTTACATCAGGCTTTTCTGTCTGCAGAACAAAAAGCACCACTTGAAAGCTACAAGGTATTTTCAGTTTAAAAGGTGTGTATGACATTGGAAATGCAGATGAAAGGCAGGGTGTTACGTGTAACACAGCAGTTACAGGAACACCAGAGGATGCCAGCAAAGTTTCATCTTCAGGGGACAAAGCAAATGTCTGTGCCTAAACCTTTGTGGCCTCATCTGGAGCTCTGTTTAGACTGGGCCCTCTTCTCAGAGAATGTTGTGGTTGTGAGTGATGGATTTAGGAACTTGAAAAATCTGTATGTGGGATTAAAACAATTGTTTCATCTAAAAAAAAAAAAAAAGACAAAGGGGTAGTAGCACATCAACATTTTTTTTGTTGCCAAAACGACAATGCTAAAAAAAATAGTGCTGCACTCAGATAAGGAAATAACCCTGCCAAAACACATACTGGGTGTGCCACTGTCTAGTTACAGGATGTGGTTGTCCTGCTGAGTTGCTGGCATAGAAAAGCCTGGGTGGTTATAAATAACACCCTTTTTGTGATGCCCAATGAGGCTTTAAACCTAATACTCTGCCCATGTGAAAGTTTGTATTGACACTGACTTTGTGAGTCCAGATCACCCCAGGGCTCTGCCTGGGCTCCTTCCCTCTCTTACCCTGTGAGCCCCCTCGTGTTGGAGGTGGTGAGTACTGAGGCAATGGTGGGGCAGAGCTTCTCAGTTCCATCCAGCCCTTTACTGACTTTCCTTTACCTGCAGCCTCCTGGGCATGGTTATGGTTGTTTTTATCTGTCCCTTCCTTCTGGCTGTGTTGGGGTTGAATCTGCCAGTAGCAGAACAACTCAGAATTTGGGGTGCTGTTGGCTTCCCAGCATTGTTTAGGACTGGCTCTGTACAGAGGAGCTTTGCTGGTGGTGTGGTAAGATGGTGCGAAAGGGGAAGAGATGGAATGGTGTGTGGATCACCTGCAGTCAGGAGGTGCTGCACCATCCCAGCAGTGAGACACGGTCGAGCTCCCTGGGAGGGACACATCATCCTGTGTCTTCTGGCAGGGAGACCCTGGGCAGAAGGGGAGGGCAGCTGGGCCTCCAATGGCCCCACTGGAAAGGAGGAACAATGCTTCTGTTCTTTCCCTTCCACCATAATGCTTTGAAGGAGCCCCTGCTTGATGCTGAAGTTCTCTGTTAACACTGTGGAACTGCTGCAGTACTTATGTGCTTCTCTCATTTTCCCCAGATCATAGGCCAGGTTTATGCTGACCCAGACTGTCTCCCACGCACACTGGATTTTGGCCTTAATGTCAAACTGTTCTGGGAGAAGTTTGTTCCTGCTGACTGTCCTCCAGCCTTTTTCCCTCTGGCTGCTATTTGCTGCAGACTGGAGCCAGAGAGCAGGTAGGTCTGGGGTCTGGAGGACTCTTCTTGGGATGTGTCTATATCCCTGTAGTGAGCTGGCTGCTCTGCACAGAGGGCCGTTCCAGCCTTCTGTGGGAATGCTCAAAGGCTTCTGTGTGTGGAGAGACTTAAGACTTATCAGTCTGGGAGAGGCCACTGCACATGGTGGAGATCTCTGCCCCAGTTCCCAGACAGAGAGCACAGAGGAGTGATTGCTGGGGGTTCCTCAGGTGCAAAGAGTAGGGGCAGCCCTTGGCAGCAAGGTGAATGCTTCATTTCATCTCAGCTGTGGAATTTGTAGCCTTCAGAACAGTTTTGATGCCAAGTGGGTTCAAAGAGCCAGAGCTGGCCACTGGCTGTGAAAATGGGTAGCTCAGACAGATAGGGGCTTTGCAGTCTTGAAAGCTGAATGGGGAAGGGAATCATGTCCCTGCTCACAGCTCTGTACATGGTACAGTGGTCTGGAAAGACAACAGGCTCAGCCTTTCCAGATGCTGTTCTGCTTCTTCTTCCCCACTCATGTTTCCTCACTGCTGCTTCTAGGCCCCCTTTTTCCAAGCTGGAAGATTCCTTTGAAGCTCTCTCTCTCTACCTGGGAGAACTTGCCATCCCCCTTCCATCTGAGCTGGAGGAGCTGGACCACAACGTGAGTGTGCAGTATGGACTGAACCGTGACAAGCTACCTGAGAACACAACCTAGTCCGCTCATCCTGCTGCCTGCATCACTTCCACTGGAGCTGGGATGAGTGTCAGGGAGGGAGATGCACTTCAGCCACTTCCAGGGCATTAACAGGGCACCATGCTGTGTGTTTGCTGCATTGCCTCTCTCTCCCCACCCAGTGCCCCTCCTCTTGGACATCCTGATTCACTGTGGATTCCTGGCGTGTTTCAGAAGCAAAAAGGGCTGTTTTCTGCCAGCTGCACCTAGGAAAGCTGCTCAACACTATTTTTCTGGCTTGAGAAATGTTTCTCTGGCCTTTTCAGGCTTCTTCACTGTGGTGCCTTAGAACTTGGCTGCAAGCTGTGAAGCCACCCTGGCCTGTCTGCCAGGGAGGGAATTGCTATAGGAGACTCTCCTGGGTAAGGACCAGCACTTCTGGAACTGCTTCTCCCACTGACTGCCCTGCTCAGAAAGCTGGGGAAATTGGACATCCACCAAAATGCCCCACCAGGACAGCATGTGTGTGTATGTTTGTGCATGTGTTTCCCAGAACAACTGAGATTTTGGCCTCTGACCTGTATTAGGGAGGGAGTAAAAAGCCCCAGGAACTGGGCAGCTCTCCTGTAATACCTTGTGTCTGGGGAAGCATGTATGAATTTTTGTTTTGGTTTTGTGGTTTTCTTCCTTCTCTGTCTCAGAATACCTCCAAAATCCTGCCTAGAAACACTAAGACTGAGCTCTGCTTGCCTCTCCTGATGGTGAACAAGAGGCAGGCAGCAAACGAGCCACTGGGGCATCTTCAGACCCCGTGCTTGCAGTGACTTTCCCTGCCCCAAACTTTCACCCAGGTGAAAGTCTCTGAACCTGAACGTGTACAACTGCACTAGGCACTGGCTGGGGACATCCCTGGAGTGCTGAAGCTGCTTGAGCTCTCGGCCTGTGGACGTGAGGTGACAGGAGGGGTGAGGTGACAGAAAGGGCAGCAGAAGGTGCTTGTCTGAAAGCCAAAGGTTTGAAGTGGCTCAGACCTTGTGCATGGACAATGGCAAAGGGGGACTTGCCCAAGGTTACTTAAAAGATGGACTTGTCATGAAAAGTGCTGGAGAATGTCCCATCCTCTCTGGAGTGGCAGCTGGAGAACAAATAATTCAGTTGCCATTACCTCATCCTTTCCTGCAGATTGTGCAAGTTGCTTCCTTTGAAGGTCCTTCTTGCAGCTGCTGCTGCAGCACCTGAACTGATTCTCCAAGCAGAAACTTTCCTCAGGGCCATTCCCTGCTTTGGGGGAGGAAAAAGGGCTTGGAGTCATTGGGAGGTAGGTGGGGGTGTATTTTCTTCCAGTACTTCTCTTCCTCCCTCAGTGGGAGAAGAAAGCAATCTACTGCTGCAGTAGCTCATGTGGTTGGCAGAACTGAACCAAAAGCTGGATCAAGTCCTGCTCCTAAGTCGTACAAACATCATGGTTTAACTGGATTTCTAGTGTGCTCCTTTTTCCCCCCTCCTCCCTTCAGCATTGAATGGTGGGGAATGGGTGTTAGTCTTTGCTGTTCCTTGGGTTTCCTCCCCCTACCCATGAGTTCAAAAGTATTACATAAAATAGCATGGGACCAGCCATCACATGACAACAGGTGTGCAAGGGGGTGGTTTTAGTCTATGTAGTGGTGTTTTAGAAACACTGGGGACTCCCTGTGCTGTGAGTCAGTGGAGGAGCCTCACTAAACTGGGTCCAGTGGATTCAGGATTATTAATAGGATTTGCCCTTTCATTCCCCCTCCCAGGCTGGTTTGTGAGGGGACCCCTGAAGGGGAGAGTCCTGGGTGATGTGTGGGTGGGGTTTATGAACTGTGATTTGCACAGCTCCATGCTCTAACTAAATTAAAAAGCAGTAACTGAATGCTATGAGGACAAGATTTTGTGGTCTCTGTGTTACATAAAACCGGAAGCTGTAACTTTCTTGGGTTTCATTTGTAGCCACAAAACGGCACCATCAAAACTGCCCAGATGAGGTACCATCCAGAACACCCTTTTTTTGAGCCAGTGGGCTCTGCCACACTCACAGAACTGCAGAGTCACAGTGCAAGGGCTCTGTGGGACTATTTACCTGGAGAAGTTGTCAGGTTCTGTTCATTGGTTGGTTTTTAAGGGTGGACAGGAGTCAGCAGAACATGGAGCCTCCCTAAGTTTTCCTTCTCCAATGCAGGGATAAAACTGCAGCCTGTTCTTGGAAACTTCTTATTCTGAAATATGTAGTCCAAGAGGCATTTGTTAAGACAACAACTGAACAAAAATGCTCTGTTAGTGCCTCCTCTAACCTGCTGTGCGTCATCTCCATCATGCTTCCCAAGGGCTGGAGCTGCTGCTGAGCAGCACCAAAGCAAAACTGAGCCCTGTCAGAGCAGGAGGGGGCTGTAACCAACAAGTGCCTTCCCATGGGCCAGGCTGCTGAGTCACCACAGATGCTTTTCAGGAACAGTGTCCCAGTCCAAGACCAGCTGCTGGCAGCAAGGAGAAGCTCCATGCCCCTTGTCAGTGTTGGTGAGGGAGGGCACTACCTTGTAGGAAGTTACCTTTGGGCCTGGTCAAACTGAAGTGGAATCTTCCCTTCTCCTCCATTCAAAGTCTGCAACGAGCCAAAGGATGCTGTTCGGGCAGGGGAAATGCACAGATGGGCCACAGTCCACACCGGTCTACAGAGCATTTTTCTTTTAAGCTTTAATACAAGGTAGCACAGTCTGCACCTTCTCATAATGAGGTATTTAAAACATCTTACAAAGAAATGGTATTCAAAGGCATTTAAAAATAAAACATTTCCCTTTTCTGAATCAAACATTAACACTAAAACCCCTGCTGCCAGGTGCTGCTCCCTGTTAGGCCCACAGCTATAAAGCAGATGGCTAGAAAACTTACTTGAATGGCTTGAATCCCCTGAGGTGGGGACAGGTGTTTCCCTGAACTGGCCTTGCCTGGGTGCCACTTGGGAGGCACTGCAGCAACCATCCCCTCCAACCCCCGTGAACTGCTAATAAAAGTTGTTACAAAACCTCTCTAATAGGGCCAGGCTCTGTAAGTAGTCTTGCTGCACGAGCTGAGTGTGTGTGGCAGAGGCTGGGCCAGGAGCCACGCCATAACTTCAGGAGCTTACAGAACAACTGCCCTGTCCTGCCCTTGGAGCCAGAGCTGCTGCACTGCGATCAGAGTGACATCCACAGCTTGGCCACTCTGTCCTGGCTCTGTAGGAAACCAAGGGAATTCCAGAGAGGATGTTATCTATCCTCTGTGTTTAACCTGCTGTAACTGAAGGGCAGTTTGTTTTCTTTACTCCACAACTGTCTACTGCTGGCCCTTGGTCTCTCCCGATCTGTGTAAGTGAGCAGGAGGCACAGACAGACCCCCCTGGACACCCACAACTGTGGCTGTGCATGTAGCACCACAGGGGAATGGAGACATGGCCTCAGCCCTGGAAGACCTGGATTTGTCAAGAGGTTGAGGAGAGCTTTTCCAAACTGACACTGGGGCTAAACATACTGCTCCTGGCCAAAGACATCCCCCAAATAAACTCATCCTTGGAAAAGAAACCTGATCCAGTAGCAGGATTCTGGACAGTGCTTCCAGCTCTCAGCTACTAAAGCAAAAAGGCAGGAACTATAATCAGAGTGTAGTTATGTAGCTAAGTCTGACATGAAGCTCCCCTCAGTCCCTGCAGTACTGCTCCCTCCTGGGGTTCCAGGCTGAAACTTAAGAAACAGTGCACACCGTTAGATAGGAAAGGAACAGAAAAAGAGGAAGCCAAGACCACACTCTGGGCTATGGGATCTGTGGCCAGTTGTGAGCCTGGCCCATCATCCCCCCCAGCTCCTTGGCACACCACGGAGATAGGTGGGAGGAAGCTGCAGGGTCCACCACACCAGTCCCCACCCACTCACACACTGAATGGTGCCCCATTGCTCTGTTCCTCTGCGTCACCTTCATCCGACATTCATCGAAAAGAAAACAAAACAGAAATGAACACGCGCACCCCCTGCACTCACAGTGGGAGGCTGGAGGCTTTGCTCAGCCTGCATCTCCTGCCCGAGCTGCTCAGGCGCCAGGAGTCCCTGCCTGCCCCATGAGTGGGCCACTGCCCGTGTCCTCCACGGGGGTCTGGTTGGTGTGCACCACGATGGTGTTCTCATCCACGAGCTCGCACGCGGGGTTGGTGAACGCCGACAGCGGCAGCGTGATGCGCTGCATTTCACGCTCGTAAACCTGCTGCTCGTGCTTCTCCTTCAGGTCCTTCCCCCTACACAAAAACACAGGGAAACGTCTGTGTGCATGCGGTGAGTGCCGCTGCTTGGCGGCAGAGTGTCAGCGAGGTGATACAGTAGAGAAGAAGGGACTCTGCTCTTCAAGATAAACAGCTATTTCAGCTACATAAAAAGGAACTCACCTGAGCATCTTTGAAAAACAAGCAGCCAAGTGAAGCCTGTCCCTCCCTCAAACTGGCTTATTCACTGGCACTGCTGCTGCTAAATGATGACTGTAAAGCCAGGCCTCCCCCCCAAACCGCAGAGCTGCCATGTGTTTCCTTATTCCTTACAGTCCCCCAGCACTGCCTGGTGCAGGCCCAGGGGAGCAGTGAGACAGTGCAGAGCGCACTGCTGTGGAGAAGGGCTTCTGTAACCTGCTTCATCTGAAACAAATACTGGAGGTGGTGACAGCTTCTGCTTTTTCTTACAGCAAATTAAGCTGTCCCTGAAAGCATTAAAGCTGACTTCAGAGCTGGCCCTGCCTTCTGCCACTGCAGCTAAAGCCTCACTCCACAACCAGCTCTCAAACCAACCTCAGTCTTCAGCCTGTTGCTAAGGGAAGGAACACCTCTGTAATTTGTGCTGAGGAAGAACTGCCTTACTTTAAAAATGGATTTGGCATTAATAGCATGTTGTCTCCAGAAAAGCTGCGTACACCCAAAGCTACTAAAGCCATTAAAGGTTTCTCACCACACCTACCTAAACCTGCCAGCTTGCACATGCAATTTTGAGATCAAGGCAAGAAGGGAGACAGTAAACCTGCACTGCAGCCCTTCTGTGAGCTCTCTGTGGCTGGAGAAGCAAAGCTGCATTTGAACAAAGTCCAACACTGGTCTATTGCTTCTTCCCGCCAAAGACAGCAGTGAGGTGGGACAGGCACTACACTCTCCTCCCAGGACTCGTGATCCCAACCAGGCAGAGCTGCTGGGGTTTCCTGTCAGCATTTTGGCTGCTTTTCAAAGCTGCCTACGAGCGTGCGGCAGTGGCTGCCGTCCCTGCCAGCACACAAGACAGCATTCTCTGAAGTGACACCTCAAATCAGATTCCTCGACAAGCAGCGCTCTGTGTTTTGCCCCTTATGTAACACTCCTCCCTCTGTTTTTTTTCTGTCGGCATTTATTATAAACACTTACATAAGGACGTGTCCCAGCTTGGGAAAGGGCTCCTTCTGCTTGGTTGTGTCAGACTGCTGTCAAACAGCCAAAACACAGAACCAACCCTCCCAGAGGAGGGAGCCTGGGCCCTGACTTGCTGCAGCGACAATCACTGCTATTTGTTAATGCTGCCCTCTCTCTTAGAGCTAAGCTGCCACTGCCCCTTCCCTCAAACGCTGCTGAGCTACAGAAACATTTCCGTCCAACACAGTGAAGTGGGTGAACAGAGTGTGACTGAAGTGTGAATCAAAACCGACCTTAAAGTATACAGGAGCTTTGGCAAAAGGAACTTGGACCAAAATAGTGCTACTTGCTCTTCAGCTTCATAAGATACAATGCACAAGTGGCAAAAAAAAGGCCAAAAGCTTCTTCTAAAGCTAGACTAGAGAAATCAGGGGAACAGGTGGCCTGCTAGAAGGATTGTTCTTTTTCTGATCACAAAAGAGACTTCCAGTGAGGGCACCTGGGATCTGCTCTCTCCAGCCCATGCATGAATTCCAGCTCCCCATAACACATCTGAGAAAACCACATCAAGGCACAGATGCACACACAAAAAAAGCAAAGAATAAAGAGGGCAATTTGAAACTTTAAATGGGGCAGAACACCACACTGATGGGTGAAATGGAGAATGGGATTGACTCTTCAACAGTTGTGTCCTCAGTAGCACAGGCAAAACTCTTGCTCAGTGTTCCATAACTGAACATACTCTTCTGTCCCTTTTCCTTGGGATCTGATTAGGTCTGCAGGTGCTCAGACATTCCTGCTCTATATACACCAGCTTTTAGACAAGGAAGAACAGCCACTCACCTCTTATAGATGTATCCCAGGACAATGCCAGCTCCGATGGCAATGATTATCACCATCATGATCAGCCCCAGCACATACCCTGTGAAAAGAGACAAAATCAGAGGCAGTAGATCCAGCTATACTGTTGCTTTCAGAGCCTCAAAACAAATCCACCCTGGCAGAATTACAGGAATGGGTCCATCACATGATCCTGGGTTTGTACCTAGTGTCCCTAAGTCCTTCTTTTCTTTGGAGTTCATCTGCACTCGCTGACTGATCCCAATGACAGGCTGCACTGCGGCTGCCTCGCTCCGGGAGGGCAAAGTATCAGCTGGTTCAAACACCTGGCCATCCTCCTGAGAAGCACCAACCTCTGCTGTAGCGACTGGGGCTGTGGTAGCTGTAGCATCTGTTGAGAGGAAAAAAAAATAGATATACAACATACCAAGCATTGATGAGTACTTCAAAACAATATGTGCCTTCCAAGCAGGACAGATCTGCCCTGGTATCACTGAACTGCCTTCAAAGCACACTGACAAACACTCATTCCCTCTTAAGTTGTTGCCAGAAATCCTCCCAAAGTAGACAAGAAATGTACTCTCCTCCCCTCGGTTCCTTTGACATGAAACCATTTAACTAAGAGTCCAAGGCACCACCACAGATGAGACAGAAGTCAGACAGCAGAATGAAAGCCAGGTTCAGGGCACGAGTCCAGGGGATGCACAATGACTTCATTTAATGTATAGATCGATACAGAGGCTGCAGCTTCAATCATGCTGCACAGACGTGAACAAGATTATGAGAATCTCCATCCCCAATCTCCCAGGAGCCTATTTATCTCTCTTCTGCCTCAATCTTCTTGACACAGGAAGGTTTGACAGAAGGAGATTCCAGCTGGTGTAAAAACAACATGGGGATATTCTTCTCCCCCAGCCTCTCTTTGAAAACACCTTTAGTACGTTGGAGAGGCCAAGTCAGCAGCCTCCAGGCAGCACACCCACTGATTACTGTAAGGACAGCAAGTTCCTGCTCAGCCGTGGCCCAAAGGCACCCAAGGATGGACACTCATAGCACAGGTACCTTGCCAGCCCTGTTTTTTATCAATGCTGGGTTTTATCAACAGCATTGGAAGATTTACATGGTAGCACTTTATTTCATGACACAGTCCAAATGGAAGCCATAGCACAGTAGAAGCTGTGACAGTGTAAAGTAGGTATCTATCACCTGTTCTCCAGAAAAACCCTGCTGTTTGGAAATGCCATACACAGTACACATCCACACCTGAAAACTCCACCTGGATCTTTCCCCACAGCTGGCAGTAACTCCATGTGGATTTTCCATCTGCAGCCATTTTGAGTCCTCAGTGGAATGTGAAATGGAAGTACAGAAGGGGGGCTAGAGACAGGAAATCAAGGTCTCCTGCACTGCACAGTAACTTCAGGTAGGGACAGCCAGGGAAACCGAACTAAAAGGAGCTGCTGGACATGACTGCAATAAAAAGGTGCCCACTCTGAGACACAAAACTAGTCAAACTCATTAGACATGCAAATGGCTAAAAGGGCAGGTAACTCCCCTGATCCCAAAGCTGCAGGACTCTTTGAGTAAGGCTCTTTGCAGCAGAACATTTGTTTTGCTTCATCTCCAGGGAGAAGCAGGCAAAAAAAGAGCAAAGTGAAGAAAAAGGGAGGGTGTATGTGTGTGGGAAAAGTATTTACACGCGAGGACAGCAATCCCAAGGGACAGCAGCATGCGTAAATCTTGCAGGGCTCAGAAATTTGTAAACAGTTCAAAAAAACCCCAAGTGGTTACTCTGGCGTCAGACAATACTGACATCCCGTCTCCCTGAAACAGGCTTCAGCTACAGTTCTCTTGGCAAACTGTCCTCACTGTGATTATCCAGGAGGAATCCGGTGTTTGGGGTTTTCCATTTCTTAGTGTCTCCCCTTAAAGTCTCATTTTGTCCAGGTTCTTTGCCCCACCTGGACTCAAATTCCCACTAGGCATCATTTAGCAGCAAGAAGCTTCTTTAGTCGGCTGTAGCATGCCCCAGAGTAAGAGTCTACCAATACCTCTGCAGTTCCTAGATGCCCAGACCTCAGCCTTCTGCAACACAGAGCCTTACGGTGGCTAGTGAAATATGGGGGAGCGGGGGCTTTTCACAGGCCGCTCCTGGCACCGATGGAAAAGCTATCGGGGCGGAGCAAGGCACAGCTGGCAGGCAGATGTGCACACACGGGCGAGGGCTGGAGGGGAGCCCCGGGTACGCCGTGTTCCCGGGGGAGGTGCTGCCATAGCCCGGGCTTGTTTGTGCGCAGGGGGGACCCCACCCTGGCGACGAATGCAGCGGGAAGCTGCCCGGGGGCCGCTCGGGGACCCCGGCACCGCCTCGGATGTAGCCCCAGGGCGCGGCGTCGCCGTCCGGGTTCCCGCAGCTGTTGCGGTCCTCCCCGACTGAGGGGTGGGGGGCAGCAGGGCGCCGACGCGGCCGCGGCGCCCCGCACTGCCCCGGTACCCCCCCCGTACCCCCCGGCCGCGGACACACCTGCCCGGGGCCGCTCGGCACGCTCAGCCCCAGCTGAGGCACCGGGCGCCGCCGGAGGCCACTCTCCGGCTGCCGCGGCAGGACGCGGCGATGCCGCGGAGGCAGCCTGCGGGGAACCGAGCCGAGCCGAGCCGAGCCCCGCCGCCCCGCGCCGCCCCCCGGCTTCCCCACGGGGGTCTCCCCCGTCCCCAGCCCGGCCTTTGTCCCCCACAAAGGGCCGGCACTCGCACTCGCACTCACCCTCGGCGCCGCGGGCGGCCGGCAGCGGCAGCAGCAGCAGCAGCGGCAGCAGCAGCAGCGAGCCCAGCGCCCGCCGCGGGCCCCCGGGCAGCATCCTCGGCGCGGAGGGCGAAGAGCCGCCGCCAGCCCGGCCGCGCAGCTCGGCGAAACCTGGCCCGGCGCTCCCCTCCCCGGTAAACAACGCCGGGCTGCCCTTCCCCGCCCCCCCGCCCCGCAGCCGCCGCCGGGTCCTAACGCTGCCGCCGCCGCCCGCCCCCGGGAGGGGAAGGGGCGGCCGCCGCGGGGCAGGGCTCGGGGCAGCCCGAACCGCGCACGGTCCCCGGCCACGGACCGAGCGCTGCGGAGGCTGCTCGGTGCGGGGGGGCTGTTGGGTTGGGCAGGGCAGCAACACGGGGAAGCGCTGCCGAGGCGCAGCTCCGCGTCCCTGGGCTTGTCTCCTACGGTCGCAGGAAAGTCTTGGGCCAGAAGAGGCTTCCCATGCGGAACTGTGCTTGAAACCGCTGCCTGTGGCAGGAAAAGTGTTTGTCTTCAGGGACCTAAAACTGGTCTCTTCACTGGAGAACTCCCTCGAAGGGCTAAATCCTCCTGCCCTGATTCTCCCTTTGGGTTCCTTTTGCTCTAGAGAAGAGACCTTGCAGGGGGTACACACTGCACCTCCACGTTAAAGACTTAGGTTCTCACCTCTGCTACTCCATTGCTTTCGTTTGACTCCACATCCCCTAAGAGCTGTGCCTGCTTATAGTAAAAGCAAGGTAAACAGCATGAAAATGCTTTAGAGTAGTTCTACTGCAGGCACTCAGCCACTGTGATAAAGCCTCTGCAGACATTTCAAATGGGTTACAATGGATACTGCTGTTTCTGAACACACCAGTGAGTGTACACAAGCATCTGGAGTCCTCAGCATTGCTTCTATTTTACACCAGTGAAAAACAAGCCACTGAGCACTTGGTGCTGTTGGACAAGGAGCTCGCAGAGGCAGCCTGGGCCAACTGATGGGTTTGTAGCCAAGGCACAGGCCTCGCAGCACAAGGTGCTATTTCTGGCTTTCCCACAAAGTTCCTCCTGACCTTGGCCAATCTGCCTGCCTGCCTCACTTCTTTGCTCTCCCTTCCCTTCTGTTACATGAGGTACAATCAAACCTTCCTTCTCAGAAGAGGACAAAAAAGTTCCCTTCTTTTAAAGTGCTTTTGAAATCACATGGAAACCACTAAACACATAAAAGGTATTTCTATGCCAGGAAGCTGCACATTGTACCAGTGTTTTATGAATCACTCTTAGGGGTAGTGCTGGCTGGAGCAGTGGTCTTTCCCTTCCCCTCCCAGATGTTTCCATCCTGGCAGTGCTCTGTCAGGGTGCTACAGGTACTTGTGTAACAAGTTGGCTCAAGGTGCTGATCCAACCCAACTTTTGCCCCTTTTTCACCAGATCACAAACAGGTTACCTGCTGCATCCAGTCCCCAATGGACAAAAACAGCTGTACCAGCATGACAGATGGGTAGATGAAGAAAACAGGTTAATTAAGCAGCACTTAATGAAACTATAGGCCTTAGCACACACTTGTGTGTGACTCATGCTTTAACAGTATGATTTACTACTACAGAAAATTTAGTTTAATAATGTCAGATTAAAAAAACTGTGGCCAGGTTGTAAAAAATCAAACCAGTAACTCCAAAGACAACTGTGTGTGTCAGCCCTGACCAACATCACCAGGTAAGATGCTGCCTTTGTGGCATTATGTTCATTGTCTGCACAGATACCCCAGCATTCCTGATGCTCTCCAGTTACTCTCTGTGAAGGCAAGGCTAACTGGAGTCAGCAAGAATTGTTAATAAGGGCTATTGAATCAAGCCTTCTGTTTGTAATAGTTCTTCATCACAGATTTTATGGGACAGATTCCATTCAGCAGAAACTGGAGGGCCACACATGCATCCAGAGGCACTGCCTGTCCAAAACAATTTGCAGAGGGCTGCCAACCTGCACAATTAATTTCTGTTTGCTCATGTCATGAGACCAACTAATGCTTCCATGCCATCTAGCACAAAAAGCACCTCCTCCTGTACATACTGATCCAGGAAGTGCACTAATCTCTGTGGAAACAAATCTCAGATCTTCCCTGCTCTCCTGCCATGTAACAAGATAAATTTGCACTTCTCATTACACCCAGCCAAGTTCCAGAAAACAATTTGAGTTTCTAGTCCACAGAAGGACAATGGGGAATCTGTGAGAAATGTAAAAATCTTCACATTAATGGTAAAGATCAAAGTCTTTTCCACAACTGACTTCTAAGCATAATTTTTTCTTTCATCTCTAGCTTTCTCCAAGATGAGGGAAGATTTATGCCTGGCAGTTTCACAGAGTTAAGTTTAACAGGATGCCAGGTGGCAGCTGTCAAAGGCAGACTCAATTGCTCTTTCTGCTGCTTGGGAGTGGGTTTGCTCTTCTTACTGCACTTTCAGAGATTAAATGTGACATTATTTCCCAGGACTTGATTTTAAACTACTGAAACTCTAGGTAAGCTAATAGCTCTGCAGCTGCATCCTCACATGGTTTACATGTACAATTCTGTAGGTATATACACATATGTGTATCACAGCACATCCCCACATCCACAAACACTTCACAGGAGAATATATACCCTATTTTTAGGAACAAAGGACTTAAAGCATCCTCCCTAAACTCAGTGTGAACCAGTTTTAGCTGTGAGCTGGTACCTTTCTGCTGTTTACTTTATACAGGTTCCAGAATGAACAGTGTCTGCTTTTTCTCTCTCCTGTCAGCTGCTCTTTCTTGTTTGTTTGTTCTACTTTTTCACCTGTGGAAAAATTCAAAGTGTATTGAGCCTTTTCTCAGAGAAAAAAAAAAGAAGAAATAAAAGGAATCTCACATAGAGCACAGCATGCTGTGCCAGGGGAGGCAGCCCCACAAGTACAGCTCTGGAATGGCTCTGCAAGAAGCCACCAGACCCACCCTCCTTCTCTGGTCACAGCCAAGTGTGCTCAGATCTTCCCAGGCAAAAGTCCATCTAACCTCCTATGCAGGAACTAACACACTGTATTTCTTAATCTTACAAATAAGACACTGGGGGGAGTAAGCAAAATGAGTTTTCTAATCTGAGTAATCTTTCCTAGTCAAATTAACATGGACTGCTTAAAATGGAAAAAGTTGACCACTGCCCTCCTTGTAACAGAACATATGTCATGTTCCCATAAGTTCCCCTTCCTTATTCCTAGGCAACCAAAATAATGGTTCCAATTTTTCCTCAAAACTAGTTTTTCTAAACCATTTTCCCCTTCCTTCATAAATTGCAATTCTCAAGAATATAGTACACTCTGAGACCTCACCTGCCATCAACAGATTATTAGAGCAATCTGTGCTTAAAACATCAAATGTCACTGAACACTGTTAAGTACTTGCAACTCCATCAAAAGCAGGGGGGTTATTTCTTTGTTGCGTCTGTCTTGGTCACGAAAATGACTGTGGGTCTCAGCTGCAAAAAGCCCTCTGTAAGCAATAGTGTAGGAGCCAGAAACAAGCATGTTTCATTTCTAATCTAGAAACAATTTGAATGTAAGGGAAAAACATCGGGGCTGCAACAGAAGGATCAGATGCTGAGTTTATGAAACTGAGCCCAAAATCAAGGCAGGGCCAGTGACTACAAAGGAGTTGGTGTGGAGCGGCAGGAATATCTGATGGCACTGTTGCACGGCCCTGCTGACATGCTCAGGGAGGGGCTTTCCCTCCCCCTTCAGTCTGACAGCATGAGCTATTGCTCAGTAAATGCCAGCCACAGCCTCTAAGGACTAACAAGGAAGTCTGCAGAAGCAAAACAACCATATGCGATATTTGAACTGGTTCAGACTGGTTCAGGGTTTGCTCCACTAACTCCAAGTGCTTTCTCAGATGAACTTTCTGTGTGGGCTGCAATAAAAGGACAGAGGCCTCAGGAGGGCAATGTGAGGCCTATTGTTTACTGGGGAGAAGCACCGCAGCTACACTTTCCAGCATTAAGAGATTAGCACTAAACACTCACTGACTTCAGAAATGTCACACACAGTCCTCTCCAGCAGCAACACTTCTTTGTCCTTTCTGTCACAAACTGCCCAGTGCCTTTCCACAGCTCTCTCGGTGGATTTGAAGGGCCCAAGTGCCCACAGCCATTTGTGTTCACCCTGGCCCACTGCGGCAGTTGTGAAGGACTCCCCACGGATCACGGCCCTCAGCTCCTTCCCCTGCTGCAGCGTTCCGATCCCGGTACCCGGCGCACTTTACCTGCTATGCAGCTGGGGTGTCTCCTAGCAATAAAACCATAGGAATATTGTTAGGAATTAGGTACAGCTGAGTAACAGTGTTTCGGTCCCTGTTGCGCTGGTTTTTGCTGGGTTGGTTTGTTGCATTGTTTGTTTTCCCCCCCCGCAGATGCAGGCTGTTATTGACAAAAAACAGAGCCCGCATTTTTAAGGGTGGAGGAAGGGAAGCTATTTTGAAAGATACTGTGATCTACTCAGAGAACACGTAGGTCTGAGCCAAGAACAGGAGCCTTAGCCTAAATTCTTGAACTGATCTTTGCTTGACCTTAGGCAAGCTTCTGCCTTGGTTTCCCATGTTAGTACTACTTATGTCACAGAGGCAGAAATGATTAAAAATCTGCAAAGTACTTTGAAAACCTCACACATGCAATACCTACCTTATGAAATGCTATTCTAGGGGAGGAATCCTGAAGATGGATATGCATGAAAGGTCTTTGAGATGTTCTCAAGTTCTACATGTGTAGTGCTGACTTAGATGAAAAGTACAAATAAGAATTAATGCAGGAAGAAAAACAACAAAATGTGATGTTTAATTGTTTTTTAAGCTATAAAAGCACCTTTTTTAGCTTTCTTGTTTCTCAATCCACTGCCATGCCCAGCAGTACCTGGCAAAGCTAAGCAGACTCATAAACCAACGTTTACTTTTGTTAGAAAATACCTTTCTAAAAATAATGGTTTATCTTGCACATGAGAAACATGAAAAGGCAGTACCAAAACATCTGGAGATTTGAGTCAAAAGAAATAAAGATTTCCGTTCTGGTATCTGTTCAAATTAACTTCCAGTGAATTGGATGGGATTGTTAATATCTTTCTACCAACCTTTCCCTCATCAGGGAATCTAATTTCACAGTCAAACAGAGGTGATAGCTCAAAAATCTGCTGTTTAAATTTCAATAATCATGGAATATTAGCAAAGTAGGAGTTAGATCCCATTGCGGAAAGCATGAGGTTAGAGTTGCACTTAAATATGCAAAACTCCCAGTTCATGCGGAAAGAGCACACATGTCTAAACAGTACAGCCACTCATTATAAGCAAGTGACCCACATCCCAAGCCAACAGAAAGGTAGTAAGGTTATAAACTTGTACACATGAAAAAACCCCGAACACGTGTTTTCTTATCTCTCTGGGATTTTGGGATGAGAACTGGAGCCATAACATAAGAGCAGAAGCAGAGACTCATTTTGTAACTGGTCTCTTTGTAATTCAACATGTTAGAAGAGAAGCAGAGGCCAAACCTGGCAGCAGAGCTGCTACTGTTTCCTCATAAAGAGCAGGATTCACAGACATTTACAATGCAGAGCTCTCACCTCTGGAATTTATTTTCTTAGCTGCCCTGAAAGCAGATAAAACCATTGGCACACGGGTACTGTGAGAGACCTCTCTCCACAGGTGTTTGCCTGAAGGCTGCGGGAAGAGTTGTTTATTTTGGGAAGTGGCCTTTATTTCCTGTGTAGAAATGCAAACCTCTTTATTTTCTCTGGGTCACACACATGCCATAGGCATGCAGAGATAGCCTTTTTCATGACTGACATATGCACGTGGACTGTTTTACATCTATTTACAAAAGCAAACGCTCTGTTCCCTAACTATGTTTACAGAACAGGGCAAATCTCTGCTGTTATTTTGGTCTTTTTTGGTTTCTCTTTTAGAAAGTTTAGAGCTCCAGCTGGCAACACCACAAGGAGGTAAAAAGCCAGGAAGGAACTAAGGCTTAGTAAAGTTTCACCTAATACTTACACTTGCTTCTTTAGAATATAATGGTGTGGAGTTAGAACACTGTGCACTGGACTGAGGTAGGCAGGCCAGAAGCAAAGGTGTATCTATATATCCTGTCTCAGTTTTATTTCACTGCCATTCAATGAGGACAATGCCGACTTCCAGATTTACAGATACTTGTTACTCCACTTATGCTAAAGCAAGAAATCTCATTGCACAGTGCCAGAGAAAGGATTTTTCTAGTCAAAATAAGGCCATAGTGTTCCAACTATGGATTTTCACGCAGAGCTGGGGAGATGTGCAAAGGCAGGAACTGTCTCTGAAGAGAGGAAGATTTTGAGGTATGAGAAGTACAGGCCATCTCTCTGTACACTCATGGTCTCTACTCCCAGTCTCCAGGAAATGAATGCATGCAGCCTGCAGAGTTTAATTCTCTTTTGGTTTATTACTATTTAAAAATCAGGTTTTGTATCCCCTTCTACAGAGGCTTCACCTTCCAACAGAACATACAAAAAATACACACAATAGAAAAAAAAAAAGATAGGTAGGTAAGTTGCTTTATACAAACAGGTCCCTAAGAACCCAAAAAGGCTAAAACAGGCTCGGTTTCAATAGAAGCAGGCCCATAAATAGGCAAGAGACTTCATTCAAGTAGGGAAAGAGTCATCCATCCTCACCTAAGATCCTTTCTTGCTCACACTGAAGACAATGGGAGGATTCCCAGCAACTTCAGTAGAAGCAGGATTGGGATTCATCAGAGCCAATGGCAAACTTTTCTACTCCTTCCCTTCCAAGGCACTGTCTCTTCCATATGGTGTGCAGCCAGGGAAAAATGCCAGTTTTCCTGGCTCATCCCACACTCATGTTTCAGTTGTTCACTCTACAGGACATCTGAGAACAGCCTTTTATTTTCTTACTCTGGTATGTGCACTAATTGCAGCAAACTTTCCGATTACAACAGTACCGAAGAGGAATTCTGAGCCCAAGAGCAAGGCTTGGTTGATTCCTTAAGAGCCAGCAGTCAGTCTGGCAACTTTGCAGAGGGCATGTAAAAATTGCCTGGAGAAGGCACCAGTCTGTGGACACAGCAGCCAGAAAGCTATTAGCAAGCATGAGACTGATTTATTATGGAATCACTTACCCCGGGTCACTACGTGACTGCAGGATGCTAAAGAGCAATTATTGCTGCCAGTGGCTGCATGATGTGACCCCATGGTCCACATGGACACCAGGAGGTAGGAGGGAGTCACTGGAACATCAGAGGTACCAGTTACCTCCTTCCTTCAGCACATCTCAGCTCAGAGCACCTCCAGGTCTCCAAAACTGCAGTACAAGTAGAGAGGCCACCCAGGAAAAGCTTCATTCACATAAACCCTGAGAGCAGATCAACAGTGCCAGGCGGTCTTTAAATGAATTTAAATATCTCACCTTTCAGGAGCAATGTGGCCAAATGTTTGTTTAACTTTGCATTACACCTGAAGGCAGTGAGGCCAAACATCTGTAGCAGAGTTCAGCAGCACAATTGTGCAGCACAATTTGGCATGTCAATCAAATATTGGCACATCCTTACCCAAGGGTTATCATCACCTTATTTCACAGACAGGAACAAAACACAGGAAGAGGTTGGAGATGACACAGGGTGTTAATTCTTTATAAACAGGCACTCACTGCCTGCTACCACATTGCTCACAACTGTGGTTTTCCACTAACATTCCATAACCATTCCAGCCATCACCACAACCCCTCGCAGCCAGGGCTCCTGCTCCTGGTCTGCATCACTCTGCAGTTATGTCACATCACTATTTTTAAGTGGTTTGGTTTTTTTCTTTTTAGCCAAATAATTGCTTGGTGTTTTAGAGCTCACACAGTTATTACTTGCAGAGCTGTGCACATGTGGGTAGGTACCACCCCGGCACCGGGATGTGAGGAGGGTGACGGTGTCAGGGGAGCAGGCAGGACACCATCCCAGTGGTGCAGCTGACTCTGGCAGTAGCTGTGGCCCAGCCCGGGAGCACTGCCTGTCTCCCTCCCTGCTTCCTCCCCTGCCTCCCTCCCTCCCCTGGGGCCAGGCCCATCGCTCTGGAACATGCCACCTTCTTACAGGGACAGGGAGCTGCAGCAGGTTGGGCTGGAAGCCAACTCTGTTCCCAAAGGCTCATTCACAACAGCTGAAGGATCTTGTTTTGAAAAGGATGCTCAGGATAAAAAACTGTGACTCTCTCAAGAAAACTGAATGTGTTTTATGTTTTCCTATTGTTTTTTTTCCCCTCTTTGCTCATTTGTTTTGTCTCTCAGGGTGGAACTGAGAGCATAAGCTCAGAGATTTCACTGTGAGCTTATGTTCTGCTCAATAAAAAGTCAGGTACTGTGCCCAGGGAAAAGGTGAACACTACAAAGCTGGCTTAACTTACATTTGGATATTGATAATGCTGTTAAGGTATAATAAGGCTGAAAAAGCCAGCACATTCCCTGGTTCTGTTTGGCACTTGCTCTCAGAGTTTCTGCCATGCTGAACAATTCAAAATATCTGATTGTTTCTGTGGGTGGTAAAGAAAAGCCTTTCCTGTTTCATTACTTAGAATTTTGGTGGCTGTTTTTCACTTTGTCCATTTATCTCTCATGAAACCCAAAGAGAGCACTTGCTCTCCATTCATTCTTCCAACACTGAAGTCTGGAGTTCTTTGAAGTTTACTTTGGCATCTACTTCCTCAAGCAAGCACCTTAAAAAAAATTAAAGCTGAAAGTGGTACCCCACTCCCGACTCAAGACATAAGTTCAGATATTGATTTCTAGGAACAAAGATTTAGTGAAAAAACAAGACACTAAAGTTACAACAGAGCCTACAAAATCTAGGTTAGCTTTCATACTAGCAATTCAATTAGTTGAGTTAGATAGACATTCAGTTACACAGCTCTTCTATTCAAGTCATTCCTTACTGCTGACAGCAGTTGAGGGAGGAACAATAATTTCAGGGAATACATGGGAAATAACAAATATTCCCTAAGTCACTGGCACTCAAACAGGTCTAAAATTGTGACTGGGCATTTACAATTATTCAAAAGATTGGTAGGAAGACCAACTCCACACCATCTTGGCTTTAAAAAAAACAAACAAATCATCCCCCCAACATATAATACTTTGCCCTACTATAATTAAGGCACTGGATTGAGAGAAGGAAAAATCTGTGTTCAATTTCTGGTTCTGCTATCAATTTCCCACATCATCTTGGGCAAATCACTCAGGATTGAGAGCTCACATGCCAAAACATTACCAAGCACCAGGTGAGCCCCAACAGTAACTCTGTTTGCACACATTTAAGACATGACAAATGCAAGGTCATGTCACCTAATTTAACTCAGTTTGCAACAAGTTCATATCAAATTGCTTTACCTTGCATTTGCTGTGGATTAACAAAGATCAAATCAGGCAACAAAAGCAGCCTGATAAATCTGTGCCCCTACATTTAACACAACACTTAAGCATGCAAATGGGTTTTAGTCCTTCATCTCTCTTTCATTCATTCACCTAATAAGGATCTATTCCTTTCTTGTCTAATGTTTACATTATGAGTAACTGAAAATGTTTTCATCATACCTAATACACAAGGCTCTGAGCCTCAGGTCAGAGGTTAGGGGACTCTTACAATACAAATATTACAACTCTGATTATCTAAATTTGTATGAAGTTCCCTCTTGGCAGAAAAGTGCACTGGCTCAAACACTGGATTTCAGTCCCCCCCAAAGGGGATGACAAGGAAGGGGGTTGGCCCAAAATCAGAACTATCACCTACACACTGATATGCCAATTAAAAATAGAATGTAATAGCAACAAGTGAGGCTGCAGCTCAGGGCTTGTGAGCTCAGTTTTCTGTTTGGATCTGTCTCATGTTCTATGAGGAACAGACATTTCCCAAAGCATGGAACTTGCATGTATATTAAATTACTGTCCAGAATGGAACAGTATGGACCCCAAAGAAGCACAAAGCACTGAAGACACACCACTGCTAAAGACCTGCCCAACCTTCTGCTGGCACTACCCTGCACCAGCCTCTTGTACTGGTACAAATCTCTCCCACGTACACCAGGATGATCTAGAACTGTAATTTCAGGACTGTAAACTTCCTGCCTAATTGTTTTCCTGTCCACTAGACTGAGAAGTAAGTAGTTTTCATTCAGTGTATTCATGACAACTTAGTAAGCATTTTCTTTGACAAGCAGAATGCACAGTTAGTGTTTTAGAAGGCTTTGGTTTTAGTTCAAGGCTTTTCATTTGTTTCGCCAGGTCAAATTCTGTAGCATTCAAAATGAAATTCTCATAGACAGGGCCAAAAGTCAACCCACTACTAACACTAAAGTCAGTGGAGCTCAGTGTAGGATGAAAATGTCCTATACTCTGCACTTGGCTTTTGGAATTGAATTTTGTGACTGGTGCACCCTCTCGGAGTGCATATAGGAGCATGAGGGACACAAACTCCTCTCTTCCAGCACACAGCCTCAGGTGCACAGAAACTGCCCTGGTGGCTTAAATATGAGCTATCAGTTAAGCAGTGACTGCAGCTGCATCTGCTGATCCCAATGAATTGTTATGCTGACTGGAAATCCTGCTCCAGCATGACTTCCTTGGCAGCTTACAAGGTTGTCTCAGCATTGTCTACATTTGTAAGGTATCTTAAAACATTTTGTCACTTTTCTGAAATGTTTTATTTCTACCTCTCAACTAATCTTACCGGTACAGCAAGAGCAATTCCACGAAGGTTTGGTTTGAAGGTGGGTTGGTTTTTTTTTCCCTTTTACATCAGACTCATACCTATTCCAGGGATTCTGGGAGAAGATGACTGGAGAAGAACATGTCCTTCAGTCTCCCAACACAGATTAATAGCAAAACATCAAGTTCACTGCAACATGCTCTCAATTTAGAAAGTGCTGGTGCTATAAAGAGAAAGCCATTGATTATTCATCCTGGGTTTATAATACTTGAGAGCAAGTACAAAAAAGTAGCTTCTTAAAAGAGAGAACCTGGGGCTTCTAACTCTGTAGAATTTAGAAGGTGATTTCAAAATCCATATACTTAGAAAAGGTTCTATAATTCTAACATAAAACCAAAATGGGAACATGTCTTCTTCCAGTTCTGCATTAGCTGCAGGGTTTGGATCAGGAGCACCTGGGCAAGGCAAGTTGTGGTGCAACAGCAGTTTGTGGCTCCGTCACCTTTAACACAGACACAGCTCCTGCTGCAGGTGTGGGTCCTGCACTGAGGGGTCTCTCCTGCTCCAGCACTGTGTTAATGATGGAGACAGGTGCTGCTTCATGGGATGCAAGTTTGGTGTGGGACTTGGGCTCTTCAGAATGGCCTTTCTAGAAACATTCAAAACACAAAGCAGTTTACCAAATCACTGCTTAGATCTTTGCTCATTAACCCTCTCAACAACTGTGATGTAGAGAGAACTCTTCGCAGATGGGAAACTAAGGAATAAATTCAGGGAACTGTTCTATGTGACCTTGAGCATCAACAGCAGAACCATAATTAAAACTCAGAGTATTCCTAACTCCTAACCCTGTGTTAAACAACATTTATACCTGGGTTTGATACATAAAACTGTGACAAGTTACATGGGAGGAAAGGGAGGGTCAAGATAGGACATTATTTCTTCACAAGTGGTACTTTCAGATTAAAGGGAGCCTCCAACAGCCTAAAGCCCAGCTTCTTTGCATTTTGTAATCAGTTCTTTTTCAGAGATATGCTGCTTGCAATTCCCACCTCTTATATTAGAAACCCTTCTTTTATGGAAAAGAAAGGAGCAAGACTGGCTTTTGCAAACCTGACTAGAGGCAGATCAGGAGAGCACAACTGTGGCCAAAAAGCCCAGCTCACTGAGAATACAGCACAGTGGTAGAGTGAGATTAACATCTTATTTACTGGCTCTCATTTGCACACCTTTCAGACAGGTGGCTAAATTGCTCAAAAACCAGACAAAACGAGGGGATGCAAATTAACATACTAACTTCTTTAATAGAGTCCAATCCAATTAAACCAAAATCACTCTGTGACCCCCTGGGTTTATTCACACTAAACAAGTCCGTGGTACATAGTGTTAACCCGATAGCTGATCGTGTTCATACCCTAGGTCCCCACATGAAAAATGAGCACCAGTCAACCAGACTGCAATGGTATTTTTCCTTCCTTTTTTTTTTCCCCCTTTTTTTTTCTTTTCATAAAAACTAGTTCTTTCATAGACTTAAAACAACCTACTAGCCAAGTTATTAATTATGGTACATCTAAAAAAAAACTTAATACTAACCCTAATGTGACTGCTGCTTTACGAGTGCTCTGTGTATCGCCTTAGACTGGCTTTTCAGTAGCAATTCACTACAACAGGTCCTAAAATAATAATAATAAAGAATTAAAAACCTGACAGCAAGTTTAATGGTCAAAAGTAATAAAAACAACCTGTTCTGAAAGGTGATTTTTCTCAGCAGTTCAGTCCTGCTGCAGCACTCACAGCCTCACAAAGGCAGAAGGGGTTCGAATTCTCTCACCTTCTTTAATTTTTTCTGGTTTTAAAAGGACAACTGCATTGTAACCTGCTAGGAACCACAGGGCATTTTACTTAATCTTATATTCAAGAGTGGGTCTGTTTTAAAAACTTACTGTTTTTCTGGGGTAGTTTAGGGAGGGTGGGGAATAGAGAGAGAATAAAATCATAGCTCCCTGTAGCTGTAGCTCCCCAGGTGCCTCGGTCACTAGGACTGTCTTCTTCTGACACCAGTGCTGGCAACTTTTCATTATTCCAGAAGAACACGAAGAAACACCAGCAGCAGCCTCTAAAGCTCCATTTAGTGTTTTAGGTCATGTCTCCTATTCAAGGCCACCATCTTCTGTAATTTATCAGCTAAGAAGCATTTTCTCCCTCTCCCCAGTGAAGGTTTAGAGGTGGGGGTAGGCCATGAGACAAAGAGGGAAGCTAAAATGAATAAAAAAATTCTCAGCTATAGAACCCAATTTCATTATTTCCTCTTTCATTCACAGCATCTTATCACTATAGCCAGACTGCTGCTTTGCTTTGTTAAGATCAAACCGATCTCATTTCCCCTCTGGCCCCATTGGTTGCTGGTCGACCTCTGGATCCACCAGGGATGATGCAAATGCTGACTGGACGATCTGAAACCCAAAGGACTCCAGAAGAGACATGTTCTGTTGGGGTGAGAAGGGGGATCCTAGAGCAGGACCGAGGTCCCCCAGAGGGCCACTCAGGGCCCTGACGTGAACTTTCTGTATGTGTTTGTTCAGGTAAGACTTCGATCTGAAGAAGCTGCCACACTCGGGGCACGGGTACTTCTTCTCCCCTTCCGCCTCCATTTTGTTTTTGCTGCCTGCCAGGTCACATGAGAAGGACCCGTTGGTGCTCTGCTTCTCAGGAGTCTTGAGGTCACTGGTGTCAGAGAGGTCTCCGTACGAATCAGAACTCTCAATCGGGTCCGAATGGGAACATTTCTGGCCTTCTATGGGAAGAAGAAAAGAGAGAGGTTTCAGAATCCTACGTCCCAAGTAGAGGTACTTGGGGTGCATTACAACAGCTCGTACGGGTTACCACCTGATCACATCAATGCCTGTCATGACAGAATGTTACACACTGAACATCAGTCCCTCATGTTCTAGAGCCCTGGCGCACAGGTCCTCCTTCCAGACCACCACGCTGCTCTCAGCAACAGCTGGGGTTTCATTAGGGATCTGTCATGATACTGAATGGAACCATAATGGGTTTCTGGTTTATATAACACTTCTTCAATCCCAAAGATGTCTCACAATGCTTACACCTCAGACAATACAAAAGGATGGGCCTAATGATGAGCTTTTAAGTGTGCAATTCACTCACACGCTTCTGAAATGTTGTTGATACTCTCAGGTAGAGCCCAGAGAAACTTCACAAAGTACAACAGGCTGCAGCAAGATGGGAACAAACCTGGAAATACTCAGCAACAGCAGCGACCTACTGCAATTTATGTGCAATTCCATTTAGTCTCAAGGAACTCCTGTTTACAAGTACAACACTGTTAAAAGTGAACCTCACAATCTAAAATTGCTCCATCTTTAAACGCTGTAGTGTGAAACGGGAGAGATGTCAGGGACACTATTTGGAAGTTATTGGATACATATCCTAGCAAAGCCAGTGGTATGTTTGGAGTCTTCCCCATTTTCCTCTAGCACTATGCCAAGGAAGTTTGTCCACACTTTTCACTCAGTGCATGTGAATGAGAGTGAGAAACCCAGACATACTCACTAAACAAGTCTCTGAATACAAATAAGCTGTACCTACTTTTAACTCTAAAGGACCAAAGAACCACTTGGCACAACCCAAAAGACAGATTTGCTCTGGACTCAGCATTACAAACCAAACAGGATATGCATGAAATCAGTACACCACTGAGCTGGAGTAAATCTCTTGTTAAGTCAGTACACCACCCAAAACCAAAGGGCTACTGTAGGAACTCTATCAAGACTTCAATAGAAAAAATTACCCAAGTGTAGCTTTCTGCTGGCACAGACTTTGTTTAACCCAGTGTTTAACCTGTGTTCTCCTGGGCAAGCACAAAAGGTAATGACTGTGGTTTTAAAGAATCTTCTGATGTTTCAGTTTCACCAGAAATATTGACAGCTCAAACCAAAAAGCAAAAGGCTGTTCTACACAGATAAACACTGCTTTACCTATATTCAGAAGTTAAATACTCTTTAGCTATGCTTACAATAATATCTCTTTCCCTTTTTTTTCCGAAGAAGTTAAATGCAGGTTAAAAACAAACAAAAAAGTATCAGTACTATTATCACCCTCTGCCTCTCCTCCCCAACAACAGTATTTGGAAGCGTAAGTCTAGCCATAGACAGCTGCATGGCCTCTCATCATCTGGAGGATGAATCTTTATGAACTGTATTCTGAAGCTCCCCCTTCCTTCACCAGAAACATGGTTTGATTCAAGTGGAGTGGGACTAATGACCTGGCCCTTGACCTGCATCTCTCAGGCAAAATTCAGATGCTGACTGCTCCAAGGAAGAGGCTCAAGATGAACTAACATGGCTTTCTCAATCTCCATAATCAAAGAAGCTGCCAAAAATTCATATGCTGTTCTGTGTCCATCTCCTATTCCCCAGACTTGTTAGACCAGCACTCTGAGGGCAGATATCACATCCTAGGCGAGGCTGTGGAATTTCTCTGCATGTCCCTAAGCTTCTCTGGGGTGTCTCCCTGTGCTTCCTCCCTCCCAGCCCAACACCCCACCACACAACGTTCTGCCCAGAGCAGCAAGGTGCAGAGCAGCGAGTCTCTTGCCTTTGATGCCATAGGTCCTGACGCAGTGGAACGCTGCTCCCCCATTCGGGATGGACTCCTGGTGCCTGGAGACCTGGGGAAGGGGAACACCGTGGTGGGTTTTAACATGGACCTTTAAGTAGGAGGCAGAGGAGAAACCTAAACAAGATAAAAGGAGATGAGATCCTGCCACCAGCAAAGACACGCATCTGCCTTCCCTGTTCCTTTAATCTTTCTCTTGCTCCTGCTCCCTGTTCCAAAGCTGCCCTCACTCCAGCTAATTCCCCAGGATTCCTGTCACCATCAGGCAGGAATGAATTGCACACTTTTCATCAGACTGTGTTTGCTTTTTTTTTAGTCATGATGAAAGAACAGCCTCCTTCAGAAACAAATGCTGTGGAACCAAACTGAGCAGACGACATGGAACTTTCTGGAAAAAAGGCAGACGAGACATCATACAAAAAGGCACCCATGTCTCCTTCACCATTTTTGTCCTGTTTTACTTATTTTAATTAAAAATGCCTTCGTCATCTGCTGATGCTTTGGAAGACAGTTCAAATAAGTTTACTTTATGCTGTTAGGATTCAGAGGAATGCCATTTAGCAACACCCCTCGCTGGTATTTAGTGTGCTTTCCCTTCAGGTTTCTAGAATTTATAGTGACTTCTAGAAGGCAGAAAGCTAAAACTACTGAGTTTTTGAGGTATAAACTTCTGTTCTATAGTAATTTTTGGAACATATTTCCTGTATTCAGCTCATCCTGAGTATTTTGTCTACAGTTAACAAAAAATATTAAAACAAAATTCTGTATTTCTATCACCTCTGATCTGTAAGCCCAAACCACTGAAATTAAAAACATGTATTTCAAACAATTGATTTCTGAACAAAACAGTTTTTTACATTGGTGCATGTGCTTTTTAAAATGGTTTTTGAAGTCTCACGAATATGTCCTTTTCCTTTAATGCAATAAATTACCTCACATACACTTTGGAATGCTTTTAAATTCAATCTTAATAAGACTTGCAATTATGATTAGTACATTTGGACCATATATGAGGCACAAGGAGGACAGCGTTTTAAAGATTTCCTACACAGGTAAACCTACCAACAATCAGCTTAATTTTCTGTTAGACTTTGAACAGAGTATCATGGTACTTTCATGTTAGAAACATTTTCCTTTAACAACTGAGAACACAAGACAAGGTTCACTGTCACAGACCCAGAGATCCAGGTTCCCTTTCTGGAAAAGGAAAATCCAAGTCCTATTTTTTTTTTAAACCAATACAGCATTTACAGCACAAGCTCCTGTAAGAGAACTTGCATACCAATATTTCACTTTAAATATGAATAGTCTACTGTAAAGCCACTTTTATCGTGATATAACTGTATTTACATTTGATGATAAATAATAATATCTTAGGAAGGATGAAAACCCAATCCTCTCTGGGGTGGGTTTTCTGAGAGCAGCTGTTAGTTTCAGGTGCTGAATTTAATAATGAATGTGGCTTTACACTAGATTTCCCCATGCCTAGCCAACAGAATATCCCTCTATCCAGACTTTTCCTTACAAGCCAGGATCAAAGAGTATCCAGGACCTGCAAAGCAAGACAGAGCTCCACAGCAACCTGCTGAAGGGGAAAAGGGCAGGCTGCTGAGAATGAACATGAGGTAGTTACTGTGGACCCCTGAGATGAAGATAAAAGCACAGGAAAGTAGAAACATCACAATTCAAGACACCAAGAACACAGGACTCTCAAAATACAATGGAGCAGAATCACCCAGGCCAAGTTATCCAGGGAATCAATGCAAGGCAATAATGCAAGACCTGCCCTCAGATACAAAATGCTGAACTGAAAATCTCACTGGGCAACAAGAGAATATACTTTTTACAAATACCAAAAATTCACTGTAGACATGGAAAGAACCAGTGTTTGACTGGCAGAGGAAAGGGCACAATGTACAGATACAATGGTGACATTCCACCCACAAGGTACTTCCCTCATTCCCTACGTGTCCAATATCCACATGCATGCTGAGATCAAACTCTTTTATGTAGCAATGCACTAAAATCTCCCTGCCAACCACTAAAAAAGGACTACAGACAGGTATTCAGTGGTTTTCTATACCACGACTGACACGGGACAATCTGAAGCTGTAATCTCTGCTACACAATATTAGTTCTGAACTCTGCAATTCTATTTATAGAGTACATTGTTTTATATAATGAAAACTGCTGCAGAGTGTGTTAGCTCCCCTTTATGCACTTGGCAGATGAACATGTGAGTCATCAACTTCCATCAAAGCCGTAAGAATGCCAACCACTTCATGGGAAACTGTTTAAAGGGAGATTTTCTGGGAGTTGTTTTCATCCTAATTTTTTCCTGAAGCACTTATCACTGGCCTTTTTTCTCTACCAGACTAATTATGAATGCCTGTCCTAGGAAGATGGGGGTTCATGAACAATAATCCCTTACTTTTAAGTCTTCTTCAGAACAAAGTCAGACTAATGCAGGGGTTAAAGTGGCAGTATTTTTCAGAGAAGGCATGTATTTACTGTTTTACCCATACACATCTCTCTGCTTTGAGGAGCAGATTATTTCTTCATACCAGAAGAACCACCATTAAAAACATGCATAGAGAAGAAATGATCTGCTTTATATAAATGCGGCCTATCTCTTGATCTCTTAAGTAACATCTATATGGAGATACACGATAGAAATAATTGTAGGATGCTCCTTATTCAAAAATTCTATTTTGGATTTAGCTGGAACGTGCAGAGACTGTCTTGTTTTAATGAACTCTGTGTGTCCCCCATGGAAGGTGCAAGAATTCATCTTAGTGTAAAAATAAATTCCACCCCACCTGTGACTGGAATATCTACCCTTCTCCTCACTCATTTGATTGCTGTGAAACAAACAGAGTGTCTGTGTTTGAAACAGAAACCCAAACTTCTGAGTTGCACGTGTTATTACAAAGTACCAGCTCTACACTTGCCAAAGTCATTAATCTCTGGAATTCTTTGGAAAAGCCCACACAAGCAAATAAAAGTTGCTAAGGATGGCAATAGCAGATTATGCAACAACACAACAGGAGCAGGTCTTTTTTACTTAACCTGATTAAAGAGAATTTGTCTTAAAAAGTAAGGTTTAAGGATTAGTTTTTTTATAAGCATAACTTAAACAAACTCTTAAACACTCCCTCCCCTCCCTGCCCCCCCCTCACAAAACCCAAATCAAAACAAAAACCAAAATCCCAGGGGGAAAAAGAAAACAACTAACAAAAAAACCCCACAACCATTGCACTGTTTCCCTGATTTAAAAGAGTTAATTGCTTCCATGATTATTCTAAGCATAAAGACCCTGAGTAAGAAAATAACTTAGAAAAAACTTCAAATCACAGCTTGTAATTTTTGGACATTAAACTGTCACCTTGAAAAGAAATAAACATGATCAACAAATGGGTACACGCATGACATGGCAAACCACTGGCTCCTGTTTCTGTTAGGTACTGAGTTCCATCCCCATCTCCTAAACCCATTAAACCTTTTAAAAGAACATGAGACACTTAATTAAGTTCCACAGAAAAGCTTTCAGTCCAGTGGAGGGACTCAGCTCAGCTGTGTAAGAGCCACCTTTTCATCCACTTTTTTTTTTTTTTTTTTTGTGGGTGGGCCAACATCCAAAATTTTCTCCACAAGCAGCTTGAAGAGCATTCTTGCTTGACAATTATTATATCCAGAAGTCGACAATTACTATATCCAGAACCAGCTAAGTTTCAAATAAAAGATACACCAGCACATTAGACAAGGGAAGAATAAACCAAATCCCACTGCACAAGCACTGCAGCCACAACACAACAGCTGGGTTACTGCTGCTTCTGACTGTCCCAATGCCTATCAAACAGATGGACCTAATCCAGAAATTTTCCACTAGACTTCATCTTATCAGGGTCTATGAATTAAAAAACATACCTATTTAGAACTATGAACATTATGATTTGATTGTAGAACATTTGGGATTAAAAATTCTGCTGTCTTTGGTCATAAATCCATAACCAAAATTTACAGTGTAAAACAGTGAGTTCATAACACAGTTGTTTGACAAATCCAGTCTGTAACTTCCCCTCCCTACGAATTTTAACACTGGGTAGATATTTAACAGTAATTCATCAGATACATTTGCTAACTCCTGCTGTAAACTGAAATTCACAGCACACAATTCTGACAACTCCCAGGAAATACATGAACTGTAAGAAGGAAGTAGTTGCTTCAAGTTTACTGTACAACAGGTTCCCTGTCCTTCTACAGAGAAGTATTTAAATTTCCACTGTACATTTAGACTTAAAAAATGTGAATAAACCACTTAGTCATTTCATTGTTTGAATGTCTGTCTTTGTCCCGCTGGCTCAATTTCCAAAGAGCTGCAGTGACATCCAGTGGTAGTTAAGTTGCAACTCCAGCTTACAAATCTTGGAAACAAGACAATTCCTCTCAGCTCGTGGGAGTTTCTGTTTGGCACCGTGCTCAGCCAGAGGAGAGCAGGACACCACCTGGATCTTGGAGAGCATCTTCCGCGTCGTTACCACAAAACAATGGGGATAAGCTTAAGCATTTTCTCAGCAGCTGAAAAGGAGGGCAAACTTTATTCCATACCATCTCCCTGGAGCTTCAGAACCTCAAGATTTTCAACCCAGATGCATTTTCCACTTGCACTGTTATCACTTTCAGGACCTAACGGACTGCTCAACTAGTGGAAACACCTCCCTTTCAATTAAATGTCTCTCATTACTCATCAGCTCCAAAAGCTCCCTGTACAGTTCTCACATCAAACACAGAACAGCTTTATACTCTCAAAAGATTTCACATCTCTTAAATTAGAAAAGGGAACACACGTCAGAAAAAAACCCGACTCATCAGAAAAAACAAGATCCCAAAACACAGCAGCAATTTCCAACCCTTACTAGCTGTGTGAGCCAACAGTGTATTTTGAAGTTGTGTATTAATAATTCACAAAAAAAGACACCAATAAGTCAAAATCATTTTTCTAGCGTGCCTTACATCCCACAAAACCTAAATTTCCAACTCGCTTCAACAAAAGAATACCAGAAACAGATGGAAAAGCTTCACAAGCTTTTAGTCAATATGGTTTAGTTTTAGGTAGTCCTGCAAGGAGCAGGGAGTTGGATCCAATGGTCTCTATGGGTGCCTTCCAGCTCCAGATATTCTGTGATATTGTGACAAGCTGTATTTGTACAAATAAAGGTAAAGAACATTTCTAGTGCTCTTTACAAAATTTGTTTTAGAAATTTACATTAATACAAAGCAGTATCTTGGGTTAGGAGGGAGAGGCAGCTTGACTCTGCTGCACCAGGAGGTTAAGCAAGACTTGGTAATATAATGGAGATTTGTTTATGCCCAGTGTATTATTTTCAGCTTGATGTGTATTTCAGAGATTCTCCCAAACTGATTGCAAGGACTCAGGCCTAGCCAGGTATAGAAAAAGAAGATGTATGGTGAACAGCAGCGAGGTAACTTATCATTATTGTATGGGAATCTGGCTATTTAGCAAACAGAATTCTTAAAACTGCCTAGAAACAATTTGCTTCAAATTTAAACTGAGCTTCTTTCAGAACCACCAGCCAGGTGAATAGGCCAGCTCTACAGCCCCATCAGTCTGAGGGCTCAGATCCAGTAAGTAAAGCAGAGGATGTTCACACACACACACACGGTACAACCTCCTCCTGTTGCAGACAGAGTCACGCAGCCCTACAGCTCCCCTGCAGTGCTGTCCCATCCCACTGAAATAAAAGAATAGTTTCTTCATTACCTCGGTTACAGATAGTGCAGAAATTGCTTGGTCCTTCACTATGCTTCTTCAAGTGATCTGCCATATATGCTGCTCTCAAGTACTTCCCACACACCTGGCATGGGACTTTGTCTTCATGACATGCCAGGTGTGAGCGCAGCCGGTCACGAGTGGCAAAGGAAGCATTACAAGTCTGCAGGTATAACGAGAACCATGTGACTCATCAACTCTGCTAAAAGCACTGATATTGTTGAATACATTTAGTATTCTTTAGAGCAAATACCTTAGATCCTGTGCAAAGACACAAATGACATGATGCACAAGCCATTTTCCCCACAAATAAAAAAATTCAATTCACCAACACATTGCACAAGATGTGATGTTACTACTCGAAAGAATTAAGAAAACAGCTCTAACATACTTCAGACAGTAAAACTTAAATCAAGATAGAGTTGTAAGGCTTTAGCTTCTCTCTGAGGATGAAGACACTAAAATTTTAAATAATATTTAACAACAGAAATAGCACAAATCACTTTGTTTCATTTACAGTTATTCTGCCATTTCACTGAGCCATTTACAATCACTTTGGACCACTCAAAATGTCCTCTGTCATCTTCCTACATTCTAGTCTTTGATGTGATCAATCTAACTTCAGTACACAGAATCCTTTTGGAGTATGAAGACATACAAACAAAGCATCAGAGAATTATCTGGGATGAGAATATGACGAGAGACAGTAGAAGAGTCATCCTGGTATCCACAGCAGCAGCACAGACAAATCGAAGAAGTGAAGCCTCAGAACGGAGCAGGTATCAAAATAACTGCAGGACGTTGCAATCTGTTTATAACTTACCCCTGATCAAGGTATCGTATTGCACTTACTACCACAAAACAAGCTTGATTTGGCATAAGACAATATCCATTCTACTCGCCCACTTCCCAGATGAAATCCATATGGCGAGTGCAGGCTCCCTCCCGTTTCTACACTCCCAGGAAGGGGCAGGCAGGCCCTGTCCATAGCCTGTTCCAGCAGCCTGCCAGTTCTCAAGGGCTTGTTCTGTCTCTAAGGTGTGAAGGAAATAAATCACCAGCCATGTGCTGTACAAGATACAGTCTGACCCATTTCACAAGTGGGAGAGGAGAACATGAAGCAAACACACATTGCAGTGACCAGATCAAGGGGCAGCAGTGATGGTCAGGACTGGATGCTGTTTTGTTTATACCACCTTTATAAAATAACAGAGTTTTAAGATACATAACCAGAATACCCTAAAAATGACACTATTAAGTGACTTGGGAACTGGATATATTCTATCTTTTCAAATATCAATGTGTAATTAAATCACTGTTTCAATAGAGACAGACTTGTTAAAGTAACAATCACAGTAAAATTCCAAAATTGCAATGTCAAGTAAGTGAAATTGACAATACAGAAGAGGATAACACATATAATTATACAAAATTCAGTTAATCAAGAGCTTAATCCAAAAAACATTGAAGGCAGCTGAAAAGTACCTATCAATTTCAGCAGGCTTTACATTCATTTGATCCTGTGAGGTGCTCAAGTATGGCAAACTCCCAGGGAGCTGAGGCTGCTCTGCAGCAAGCACAAGACTTAGCACCTCAGAGGATCACGACTTAATGAAATCAAAAAGGCAACAGTAAAATTATCTGGGCTTCTGTGGTACAGTTTAACTAAGCTCACTAGACAATGATTCATAAATTACAAGTAGTGTAAGGTTAAGAGGCAAATTCTTGAATATGAAAGATTTCTCTTCCTTTGAAATCTCAGGACACAGCGCTGAGCAAAACAGGTGCAGCTTTCACTTTCTGCAATGGTCTTACAGGTAAACACTCCTTGAGGACAGGATTGCAGCACTGACATGAATCAGTATGTTGGGTATCAGCTAAAGGTACATAACTAGATAATCAATGACAGCCAAGAGATCCATCATCAGTAAATCTAAAGCTACTGAGCTGCAGCAGCATCCATTCCCGAGCACTGGGGAGGCATCAGCTGATAAGCAGATCAGAGACAAATCACACAAATACAGGGATGCCAGAAGTAAAACCACATCTGACCCAGAGTGAACTTAGCAAGTGGAAAGCTTAAGGAAAGGCAATATAATAATTTCTGTGTTTGATTTCTCACTCTTGCTGCTGAGTTGTGCAAAGCTCACCTTTGGATAAACTACATAGCAAATATATCTGTGAAGAAGCTTAAAAAAATAATTAAGTCCAGTGGAGAAAGCAAGAACCAGTTTAGCTGAATCATAACAATGGGAAACAGGACTAAGTTTAAAGAAAACCCCAAAGTTAATATTCAAATAGTTAATATTTATAAAAGGTATAGAGAAAAAAAAAGTCTTATTTTACAAAAGATGTGAAGTGCTAAATGAGTGCTAAATATTTATCATTAATTGTTAATCATAGAAGAAAACTCTCCAGTGCTTTCCTATCAAACATTGAACAGGTATATAAATAGATCAAAAAAAGAATATATAAAGTTTAAAAAACATTGTTTAAGAAATACCTCTTGAAGTTTCAACTTTTCTATGGATGTGGATGTCTCTGAGCTTATTCCATGGTGGCTGCCATTTTCCTGCTAATAGGCAGGAAGTAAGAGAAATTAGGACAGGAAGAAACTCATTCTGCATTGAAATCAATGGGAAAAGCACTGGACTTGGGATGCCAATTAAGTTGTGCTTAAATTTAACCTGCATTTTTCTTTTTTATTTTATGTGCCAGAAGAACAACCTGTCTCTTGTCCCTGAGAAAAAGTAAACTTCTGTTTTCTCCCCTTGTTCTTTCACATCCAGAGTTTTCGGATCACCATTTCCTCCCAAACTGCAGCTTAACTTTCATCCCATTCACACGCAAAGGCCGAGAGCTTCACCCTTCCCATGGAGTCGGCACCTGAGCTGTCACACCGTGGCCACAAAACTGACTTACCCCTTCTCCTATATCCAGAACTCAACAGTCGGATTGGGAAAAAAATTTAAAAATAATTTTAAAAAATCACCAGTGCAACAATCCAGGGGAAAAGATCCAGAGTGCCATTTGCCCGGACACCAAAGCACTCCTTGCATCTGATTTCTCAGCTGCCTTGGCTCTGTGGAGACCTTCCCTAATCTGAGTCTATTTTAACAGTAATGAAAAAGCTAAAATCAGGTCTTTGGCAGTAGGTGCTAGAGGTGCTGGACCTTGGGTTATTTGTGAAAGATCTGTGAAGCACAGATTTCAGGGGGCTGAGTGCAGGATTACATGCTGAGCACTGAAAATCACAGTGCTGCAGTGATGCTCAGCTTATAATTATCCTGCTTCTCATACTTTGGTTTTATTTATTCTGAAGTTGGGTTGACACCTTCCCAGTTTTGTTTTGGAACTCCAAGTGTACCATGATGCCACATCAACAAAACACAGATATCTAGTGATTTGCAAAGATACACGAGGCCTCAGGTAAATGGCCAGTGGATTTTGCTAAAATCCTAAGAGAGCACAAATTCCAAAAACGCCATTACAGTGGAGGATTCTGGAATGCTCTTCTGTTTACCGACAAAGTGATTGTCTTTTCCAGTAAACATAAACAAAGCATGACAATAACAGGAATGTTCAACGGGAATGCAACAGATTCCGAAAGGATGCTCAGTGCTGTTCAGGCTGTTCTCGCGGGGAGCTAATTTGCCAAACAACATCTATGGAAAAAAGGAATGGAACACGGGCAAACAATATGCCAATATTAAGCTATTTTCCTTCTTAGTGGCCAGGTCCTGTGTTCAGATACACATCACGGCACAGAAGTGTAACTGGTTATGAGATAATCACAGGAACTTTTTCAATCTATACATCAGCTTTCATGTTTGAAACAAGTGCTCAGTGTGACAGCAGCCCTTCTGTGTTTGTACCACGTACAGCAGATCTGTGCATATTTAAGAAGACTTCTGCAATCTGACAGGATACTACGGAGTAGTTTTTGCCAAGACACACAATAGGTGGTTAACACATTTTCTACACCTTAAGATTCATAAAAAAATAACTTTGAAGGGTTAAGCAGTCAAAATTCAAGAACAAACCAAGCCTGAAGGACAACCTCAGCTGTCCTGATGCTCTGCCCTGTAGTCCATACCTTTTAACCGAGATGAACAGTGCATGCAGTATTATGGCACTTTAGAGAACCCATGATGAGAAGGGCTGTTTTCAAAGAAACTGCTGTCACAAAATACATGTGTGCAAGGAGATGAAGTTGAGCTTGGCTTGCAAACTCAGCTTTCATGTTTCTTTACTTTCTAGCTTCTAGTGTCTCCTCTGATTCAGAGTTTATATTTAATACTCTATAATGAACTATAGAAGCAAAGGACAATTCACACCTATCATTGCTACCTGTAAACCGTGTCCACTCAGTCATCCTGGTATCAACTGGCAAAAGACTGATGAGTTTCTGTTCCTGTTGGGACCTAAACATTCATTTTTGTACTTTCAGACAAACACATGGCTATGTAAAAAATTTGTGGTCATCTTCAGTCCCTCCACCCAGACCCCTTGCTGTCCCCAAACTGTGAAGTCTTTTTATGAGTGGAATTTTCCAATTTGTGTAAATCTATAAACCCTAAATCATCTTAAGAAGCTTAAGCCAATTTAAGGCTTTATATAGGACATACAGTTAAATCAATGTGATGGCTCTATGGCCTGACTTTCAAAGGTGCTGAGCTTCCACAGATCACATGGATGTCAACAGAAACCTGCAGATGGCTCCAACTCTCTGGAAAGCCGTTCACTGGATTATTAAAATTGAAAAACATTTCAAAACTCTCACAATTTGAAGGAAACATAGGAGAAACATATCAAAATATTCAAAAATGCAGATTGGGAGGCAGCAGTCATGTAGGATTGACTGGGTTCATAAAATGTGGGTAAATACTTCAGAAGAAAAAATCCTCTAACTTTCACTGTCTTCAAAGAAAAAGAAAACAAGCTTGTTCTAACTCCTTTAAGTAAGTATTAAATATGTCTTTCTTCAGAAACCAAGCAGGGAGACTGTTAGCCCAAGAAATGTTGCAGAAATTTGCCCAACATCTATGTGAAGGCAATACTTGAGAGTGGAAGCTGATTCTCGACTTTGGTTTTAACTGATACTTCCAGGCACCTTTTAAATCTCTCTATAAATAAATTACAAAATATATCCCTTCACCCGATCTTTCAAACCCTAACTAAAAATTTATTAGCTATAAAAAACTATATACAGCATTATGACATTGTAAGACAAAGGTATCCTGATGCTGTTGTTTATATTCACCCTGGGATAAAAAAAAGCTTGCAATTTTGCTCAGTGCAATGTTCTGAAGGCTATGTGAGTAAAAAAATTGCTATCTTGACAAGTTATGATAATTATAATTTACTAATTTTTATTTCAGATTATTCTGAAAAAACCCTGAAGGCAGCATTGGAACTTCCTGATGGCAACAACTGCAGTTAAAAAAAAAAAGGGAGGGGAGTGGAGGGAATCATCAGTGCCACTGACTTCAAGCCCAGGTGGCTGGGTGAGAGATCCAGGGTGAGACTGGGACAGGGCAGGAGGGAGGGGGTGGAAGGGGAGGTGAGTAGAAGGACCAAAGCTCTAGATGACATGAGGGGCTGGGGGACAGGAGGGATTGTAAAGCAGCTGTCACTGGAACACTGTTCTTTACAAACATTTATCCCAGTTCACACATACATGGTATTTTTCCTGGTACTTCAGAATTGTCTGCACACATAAATTCAATGCCAAAGATTACCCACACATCAGTCTAAACCCCTCTGGCTCCTACCTGACACTTGTGAGGTCTCTCTGAGGTATGCACCTGTTTGATGTGTCCATTCAAGTGGTCTGGCCTTAAAGGAAAATACACATAAGCACACTTAAAACAAATACTAAAAATAAACTTACAATTAAAAAAAAAAAAAATTCCAGTGCTGGATTTATTACAAATACAGTGACATTTAACTTTCCAAGAACCAGATCACCAACAACTGGGATTCTACCTTGTTATGTACCCTCTCCAACTTGCTAAAAAGGCAGCATTTTCTCTGGAAGAAATTATGGCTAAATGATCAAAGAAAAAAGGAAATACAAGTTACAATTTTTCAAGCCTGCATGTCCCCTTCCAAAATCCTATTTAGATCTTGACAATCAGGGCACTTTGATTTACACCTGCTGAATATTTGAAAATCAGACCCTTTTGGTTTAAGTCCCCAACACGGATGTAAAAAGCCAACTTTAAGCAAAAAGACTAACTCTGTTGCTGTGACACATTTTCCACCTGAAAGATGAAAAAATACTATCCTAACTCACAACTTAGTGGGGAGACTGCATTAATACAAATAAAGTGCTCTGAAGGTCCTAACTAGAAGGTGCAATGGAAGAGCAAATTATTACTGAAAAAAGTTAGACCATTCTACACAACCAGCAAAGTCTACTTTGAAGAAGAAAGGACTGAAGAGCTGCAGATTTTCCTGGTGGGAGTTTCTCCTAGTGGGAAGAAAGCTTTTCATTGTATGAGGCCAAAACTGCTTGGAAACAAGTTCCCACCCTCTCCTCCCCCAACTTCCCAGCTGCGCCAATGAGAGGGCGCGGGATGGAATTCACGCACTGCAGACAGAAAATAGGCTGAACTTTGCAGTGAGGCTCTTAAACCCGATGCTCCAGCGATGGGCTGGAGTGGTGTAACCGGACAGACTGGTTGGGGTCCTTAAGCCCACCTCCAGCCCAGCCAGCTCACGTGCTGCGCTACTGAATAAAGGAAAGGATACTGGGATTAGACATCACGCTTCCAACCTCCTTTGGCTGCTCCTAAGAGTGAACACTGAAACCTTGTCTCGAGTTTTCATTCATACTGCGATTTTACAACGATATGCAAACACTTTCGTTGTTTACTTTTGTAACAGCATTCCTGCCTGGTCACATTAACTTACTGGAAACAATGAGAACTCAACATGCATCTCTCCCTTGATGACAAAAACCTTTCATACAGCAACAGCACAAATCTTTAAGCGTCAATAAAAGCAATAAAAATTGGTACACGATCCTAGGTAGCACTATAATAAGAAAAAGACTTTCACTTCTAGCCACAGATGAAATTTTCATTTTATGACTTTTCATCACTAAATCTGCAGTCCTTATACAGATGCATCCCTAATTATTGCCGATTAAAAAAAAAAGTAGGGGAGGGGCTACATTTTCATAATTTATTTCAATAACAAAAAGTCCCTCTCTAAAAAAGAAGAGAGCTAGCGGGGGCAGAATTCCACAATTTGCAGGGGCAGTATTCCATAATTTATATAGCCTCGTGGCTTTTTGATTTGTTTTCATATCTTGATTCCTCCCCTCCTGTTAGAGCAAGTCAACTGCTGTAGAAAACTGCTGGTACAGAAGTAATAGAGTGTATGCATCCCCCTCCCCCCACTACTTCTAATCTCGAAGCGAGCAGCAAACTTCCAAAAAAGTTTCAAATTCATTGACTCAGACTATAAGATACCACTAACACAACTACGTGTACCAAACTACTTATTAAATTAGCTCCCACGAACAGCGACAACAAAAAATCAGCAACATTAAATGCACAGATCTTACGTATGTTGCAGGGCAGAAACAGGATCCCCTTCAGAAGGATGTAAACCCAAAGGACACAAAGACCATGTAATAAAAGATACTTGATGCTGCAGCCTTTGAAATCTCACCTCTTCCTTCACATTTGGGTGATAAAAAACATTACGAACTAAGAGAAATGAAGGGAAGTTAAGAAAAAGAAAATTTAAAATGGATACGAGAAAAATAATAATCTTGAGATGTATTATTTTGCACTTCAACAGCACCTTCAAACTACCTAGAAATGAGTGGCCTCAAGACACTTCTGTGAGGCAGGTAATTATTTCAATACCCATTTCACAGAAGAGTCATTTGAGGGAGAGACTCATTTGCCCAAGGACACACTTACACCAAGTCTGGGACAATGCTGAGAATGTTCCCCAGAAGCCAAAGCTGACTCCCAGGTCTATGTCTTAATTACTTTTAAACCCTTTCAAGAGACTGCAGAATAGCGTCCCAAAGGAAATGATGGAAGTCCCATTTCTTGAGACATTTTAAAATGGCACAGTGAAACTATCCTAAGTATATTCCCAAGGGACAGGAAAGACAACTTCCTAGACCTCCGTTTGTGTCTATAGTCCCTACAAGCACTCTCTTACCTGGAAAAGCCTTTTCCACAGCTCTGGCAGATGTAGGGCTTTCCCACAGAGCCATCGTGAGATCGAACATGATAGGACATCCTGTCTTTCCGCTTGAACCGCAAGCCACACACTGGACAAGAGTAAGGCTTCTCGCCAGAGTGTGACAGCTTGTGCCGATTCAGGTGGTACACGTCCCGAAAAATCTTGCCACAGATCTCACAGGCCACCTGTTTCCTCGTCCTGCTCCTTTTTCGGGGTGCATCGGGGTCATCCTGACCAGGGACACCATTTTCACCCAGTCTTGGGGGCGGGATATCTATGTAGCCCAGCTGTAAGCTCGTCACCCCGTGTTGAGCCTCGTGCTGACGAAGACGATTAGCATCCGTAAACACTTTCCCGCAGAGGCCACAAGGCAGGATACCAGCCTCGCGCAGGCCCCCCGGGGTACCAAACATCATGGAATCCAAGAGGTTGGCTTTTCGGGGACGCCCTCTGCCCCTCTTGGTGCTTAAAGTGGGGGCACTAGCAGCAACATTCTGGAAGGGTGAGGCCAGCAGTGGTGGGGACAGCGGTCCCGCCACCATGGGCAGGCGGTCCACGCCCTGCAGCACGGGCAGCGAGGACTGCGCGGCGCTGAGCGCGGCCCGCGTGGCCTCGTCTTCGGGCATGCCAGCGATGCCATTGCCATTGGGCGCCAAAGTGGCGCCGTTGGTCATGTCAAGAGGGAAGCCGAGGTCGGCAGCCCCCGGACGGAACAGCATAATGTCAGGGCGTGCGGGGGGCACGAGGAGCTGCACGTTGGACTGCTTGATGACCTCCTGGCAGATGTCAATCACGGAGCGCATCAGCAGGAACTTGGCGGCCGTCATGAGCTCCGGGAAGCTCTCCAGCCGCACCACGATGCGCGACGTGTAGGCGAAGTCCAGGATGTCTCCGAACACCTTGGAGCTGATGGTGTGCATCTCCAGCTCCCGGCCGCCCCCGGGGGCGCCGCCGGCCGCCGCCGCAGCCCCGCCGGCCGCCGCCGCCTCCGCCGCGCTCCCGTCCGCTCCGCCGCCGCCACCTGTCCCGTCTCCCAGCTGGGCGCTGAACACCGACTCGAAGTACTCGCTGCAAGCGGCCAGCACGGCGCGGTGCGCCGGGAAGCTCTCGTCGCCCACGCGGAGCAGCACGTCGCAGAAGCGGCCGCCGTTCTTGCGCTGCTGGTTGAGGCTGTGCAGCACGTCGGCGCTGTGCCGGCTCACCTGGTAGGTGTAGCAGCCCG
>JAWWEU010000037.1:3060055-3080987 GCA_035583155.1 Acropternis orthonyx | reverse complement strand
CTTCACCAAACCAGACTCTTCCCCCACCCCCGCCCCCCCCCCCCCCATGGACCAACTGAAATTTTCTACAGGTCAGCTCAACCCATGGCCCCAGCTTAGACACAGGAACAATGCTTAACAGTCAATATACTGATGTAATTTAGTACAAGAGCAGTTGATACAGACAGCTGGTAGAATCAACTTTATTTACAGAACGTTACTGGGAAAGTGTCAAGTTAAAAAAGTATGAAAACAGTCTTACAAGGACAAGCTGGTGATTGCATGTTTTACAGGGATTGTTTTGGGAACAACCACTAGAAGTATGGGTGACCCCCAACAGCTTCCACCTTGGAGATTTCAGCTTGCTATTTCCATACAACACTGTCTCTGCTGGACTGAAACAAACCCACCACAGCACACTGCCAAGGGTTAGGATACAGACAAGTGATTTTTTTTTTTTTCCCCCCCTGCTGCTGGTTTTGCTTTCAGTGAGACCTAAGAAAGAGCAAGTCTGTGAGAATTCTGGTTTGCTTCCACACCTCTTTTAAAAGAGCACAATGGCCTAAGCTAGATAGAGGACATGACAGCAGTACTAGACTCAACACAAGTGAGGGAGTGAAGTGAGGAACCATGCAAAAGGATGGAAGAGAACATTCAACTGTTCAGGAAAGTGAAACAGGCTTAAAAGGAACATAGTATTTTAAAAACCAAATATACACAGTAAGATCACAAAACTACCCCATCCTCGCCCTTTCAAGCCACAGAACGAGACTCCAAAGGCAAAGTTTCACAGTAATCGCATCACCAGATGCACACAGGACTGAGGACAGTTCTTGGGACTCCCTTCTAGAAACAGCACTGAAGGCAGTACAGAGTATTCCACAGCTATGACTGAGGAGTTGAAGGGTGAGGATTCAAAGGCTCCATTTTGATGACCTTTACTAACTGGCTTGAAAGATTAAAACAAGGAAAATACTGCAGCTAAACAAGGACCAGCACCAGCCCTCTGAAAGAGCGACACCAGTAGGTACCTACAGACCAAAGATCTGGCTTGATCATGACTGCACCAGGTCCCATCCTCAAGGCTGTTCAAAGACTGAATCTCATTTGGTGGCAAGAGTCACAGGGAATCGGACCTTTGTTACACAGACAGCAAGATGTGGGCTTTTACTTTGACACTTGAGCTACACTGAGTGCACAGTACGTGACATGTAGGAGGGAGACCTAGAGGAGATGAGCAGCAAGAAAAGGCAAAGCAACTTCATCCTGTTCACTCACACTTAGGATATGCAACTTTAATCTTAAAGAAAGTCCCACACGTACAATGGAGAAAGGTCCAAACCATAGGCACAACTAAAGCTCAACTGTTATCAGCTACTCTTATGTACAGCTGTATAGATTCAAAAAGGCTATTCTAGGTGTGTATGTACAAAAGATTGTTTATACACAAGTCTGTACAGAAGGGTCTATACATGTAGTTTTCTGCAGAAGGAATCTATAGCTGCTACCTCTACACTAGAGAATATCAGCACTTCATTCACATATCTTACAAAAACAAACAAACAAAAAAAAATAGACACTTCCAGGATTAAACTGGCTTTGTCTTGCATCTAAATTTCTTCAGGCTTCACTATCCAAGCCATAATGGATCCTTTAGTCTTGATGCAGACATGAGACCAGGACAGGTGCCATGTGCTTTAGTCTCTCAAAAAAAAAAAAAAAAAAAAAGAAATTTTGCACAGAGTACTAAAAATAAAAGCCCCAAAAAACCAAACAAGAGGTGAAGTCCTGACTATGGACATTTTCATCCAGTCTACAGAATCACAAGTGTTCCACCCAGTGGTCACTGTTCACTGCCGGTATTCCAGTTCATCTACACTGATGACTTTGGATGGCATGGAAGGGAGAGGCTGCTGCAGGACATCAGAACCAAACCATTTTGCAAGGCCAATGGGAGAGCCACTCCTCTGGCTGGGGCGATGGTCGAGCTGTGCATGCCCGTGAGATAATCCAGTCCGAGGCAGCACATTTTGAGGGGCTGTTTGTGCACCAGCAGGTGATCCCTGTGCTCCAGAGCCTGTGAAATGTAAAGCTGTTAGAGGTGAAGTAATACCCAAGCACAGATTTGCCCTCAAGCTATCACCTGATAAGGCACGTGAGCTGAATGTGCTCATTCTGCAAGCCTTGGGAAATCTAGGCGCCATGTATTTATTCTCATGAGCACTCCCATAAATGGCCTGACACTGCCAGTTCTGGACACAGGATCACACAGATTTGAGCTGGAAGACCAGAATCAAATAGCATTTCCCTGGAGATGGGGGTGGCCTCTGTCCCAGCAGGGCTGAAAGCTGCACACATGCTGCAAGAGGCAGAGCCGTCAGTAGCAACACATGTCCTGAAACCAAGCACTTCACTCGGACTTCCTTCTGGCAGGGTCTGCAGGGGCCAAAACTGCCTGATACCCACACAAGGTTAGTGATTATGAGTAAGTTAGAGTAGCTTCCTGCCAGCACAGTGCACTCAACCAGCCCAGCCAGTACAGTACCTGGAGCAGGCTCCCAGTGTTCTACAGCTCCCACTCCTGGTGTTGCTGTGACCCACCTGAACGCTGCAGCTGCTGCTGCATCATCGCCAGCTGCAGAGGTGTCCCCGAGCGTGGGTTCAGCAGGTGATGGCTTGCTGTTGGTAGTGGGTAAAAAGGCTGGCCAAGGAGGGGAGCAGATACTCCCTGCAAGTGAGACAGGTCCACTCCAGGGGGAAGCATACCTGTTCAATGTGAGCAAGAAAACATCTTACCTGATAAGCCTAAGGAGCTTAAAGCAAAACAAAACATATATATTCAAATGGGTTGGAATTTATTGTCTGATTTTACAGGTAAGTTCTGATGTAATAAGCATTACTAATAATACCAGTTTGTGCTGTTCCTAACACAAAGCCAGTCTTAAAGAGAACATGCACTAACTTAAGGGGGGGGGGGGGGAAAGTATAGATTACCTGGTTGCAGCAGAGGAAGGTGTTGCGGATGGACCCCCTGTGCCAGCATTCTCTGGACCAATCCTGGATGCAGTTGATGAGCAGGTCGTACAAGTGGTACATGGGGAACAAGGGGTACTTGATGAACAGGACGAAGGAAAGGGCCTCCTGGTACTGGGGAGGCCATTGTAGGAGTCTTCCTACCAGCTGATTTGGGCCTGTAGTCTTGCTCTTTGGTGCAACGATTTGCTTGGGTAAGAGGTGTGGAACATGCAGAGCGTTGCAGTGCAGGTAGTTTGGTACCTAAGGTGGGCAAAGTTCCTTGATCTGCATTCTCCACAGAACTAGACAGTAGGTTATCTGTAGCTAGAATTGAATACAACTATTACAGTCCACAGCTAGAGATTGCACTAATGAAAATTAAAGCTAATGACTGGATTTGATAGTTAAGATTCCAGAACTAGCTGAACTGTAGTCATATATATTTAATAGCATCTCTTTCCTGGATGCTTCTGGCCAAATTATTTCAAAAGAGTAATGAGAAAGAATATGTTCCACAGAAATCCCTTGACAGCAAGCTCAAATTAGACCGGATCAGCGGTAACTCTATCTTTAGTTCTCCTTTTTTCCTTTTTTATTTTAATGAATTTTGAACTGGCAACATAGATGAGTCAGTGCCAAAGGGGACAGGAGGTACAAGGGATCCTCCCTAGGGAAGATTATAATTTGGAGTTGTGCCAGAAATCTAGTCCAAAGTGGCTTTTCAGTCTAGATGTGTTTGAGGGTTAGCAGCAGCCTTCTGCCTGCCACCCACTTAGCAAGATTTGGAACACTAAAGCCTCAAGAAGCTACTTCCACAGACCGTTCAGATCAGTTAGGCAAGGCCTAAAATACCTTGGCATCAACTGCTACTAGTTAAGGTATTTTAGCTGGAGTGCCAACAGGAACTGCAAGGTACCTCTGTATTACCAGCACTGAAGTACATCACCACAGCAATCAGCCAGTCTGACTGGGTCAAGCAACTGGTGTTGAGCATTTCCTTTTAATAGCCTCTTACATCAGTTTGGGTGACAAAATGCTTCCCTGATCTGCTACACATAAGAGCTTAATTGGTCTCAGCTTTAATTGTTCAGTTAGAATGTCTCAAGAGAACTCTAAGTTTACAATTACTGGTGTAGACTACAGAAGCACTATTGTAATTATGCTTGTTCATCAAGAAAAGTTGCAAACAGTTATGGTCTTTGTGTCGCTGTGGCTCACAAACTGACAGCCCCAACACTGCTGCAAGGCTGCACTTGGCAGTGCATCCCCTCCATAGCTCCAGGCTCCCCCCCATGACAGGGTCACTCACTTCCACACCCTCATCTCCACTAATCAGAAATGTCTAAAGGTAGCCTGGGTGTATTATGTGCTGAAGCAATTTGATTCTATTCCAAATCCCTTTTGCTTGTGGAATTTTAAAGCCATTACAATACCTTCATTTGGTCTCTGATTTTCATCTTTGACGTCACTGATTTTCATTTTTCCAGAAACTGGCTCCTCTTTGCTTTTCTCCTTGCTCTCATACATCTTGCGAATCACCGAGGTAGGTGTGAAGGAAGGAGACAGCTGCAGAGAGCACAGTGAGATGCAATGCTTTACCCAGAGCTCATTACCCAGGCCACACTCTCTCAGTGGTGGGTGGACACCAATTCTAGCACATCCTTTCCACTTACAGCTCTTTTGAATCAGCCACCACGTGCCCATGATTTTACTTCACCTCATTTCATAGCTTTACTCTCTAGTGTAAGCACATTAGTTTTTGCACAAGTCCAATACCAAAACCAACAGCTGTCCTCAAAGTTAAGGTACCTTAACAGGCTTAAAACAAAATAGGTGAGCTGTATTTTAAGTTACAGCTGTTTCCTCTTTGCTGCTGGCTCAGAACAGCAGCTCCAGGGGCATTCCTACAGAGCTGCTCTCTGTGTTAACTTGGGGCTGACTGAGCTGCAGACAACTACTGCCTTATTCCTGTTTCCCCCCCATTCAAAGTCCCACAGCACCTGTGGAAGTCACTCATTTGGAATACAAACAGAAGCACTTGTTTCATTTAGATAGTCTGTCAGTCCTGAGCTGCAAGCAAGTATTTGACTGATTCACTGGAAAATTTAGATCAAAGCAACATCCTACACAGTACTGAAGGCAGGGAGGCAACAGCTTGGCTTTGAGAGTTTACTCATTTTCAAAGCAACCCTGAAGCTCCCAGGTATTATTTCAACCTACACATAGGTCAGACACTTCATACCCAAGGACCAGTGTTCTCTAAAGCTGCTAATGGCTTTCAGCACTTCTGTTCTGAAAACTTAAGCACCAAAATATGAGGGCCTGAGTCTTCATAATCATCTTGATTTGGTTTCAGAAGACCAGGTCAAGGTTAACATCAACAGTGCTTGTTCAGTTTTAGCTACAACAGTGGTCAGAAAATGCTCTTTGCCAAGGTGAAGACATTCAGTTAAGCATAAAGTGTAACTCATTCTTGTATCAGTGGCCACTGATACAACATGAATATGATTAACTCCTCCACGGCCTCCCCTTCTCCCACCCATTACCACTGCTACAACCCAGTTACTGCAGACACTGGACAGCTTTCCCTACAGCCCATCAGGTACTGACCATGCTCGTAATGGATGCTGCAGGGGCTGGAGAAGATGCATTCCCTCTGTGTCCTGGGGCCGGGGATTTTGTCACTCGCTGCTGCCTGTTAAGGGACAGGGAGTCAGTAAGAAGGGGCTCAGCTCTGCTCTTGACACAGAATGAAAGGCAGCATTGCCAAGACCCAATGCAGGCCTGAGTGACTGGTGCCAGTATCTACTGAAAGACAATGTTCACATTAAAAATCAATTAAGAGAGCACCCCTTAAATTTTGCAGTCAGATGCTCACCTGTTCCTGTAGCCATCTCTGCTTTTGTCCATTTGTGGTTTACCAAAGCCATGCTGATAGAAGTTTGCTGCCTGTAGGGCCAAGTCATGTGGGAGTGCCAGTCCCTCTAGTGCAGCTTGCTGTATCTCCATGGGACTCATCTGAAGCAGAGTGGCATAGAACACACAAATCAAAGCCTGGATTTAGTTGGGGGCTGTTTAAGATACTGAAGACTGACTGCTATAGCTACTAATGTCTTCACAAAGTGTGTGCCCAACAGCCTCTCTTTTACTGACAGGCAATGGAAGCTTCAAAAAAATCTTGTACTTGAGGTACTCTAAGATAGGTTGAATCACAATGAGGTTTTGAGACTCTACTAAACTAGACTTTGCATCCTCACACTCAGAGTAAATCTAATGAAGCACAAACATCCGAATGCAACAGCTGAGTGTTGCCAAAGGCCAGTTCTAGACCACACACACCACAAAAAGGGATGAATATACATTAAGCAAAAGGCATGTCATCTAACCTGTGCAGCAACTGGGCTCATGGGCTTCCTTACACCTGGGAATGGATCACCAAGCAATTGCTGAGAACCTTGTCCAAAACCTAAAGAACATTCAACAGCTGTATTTAAAAGAGCTAACAGTTTCTTTCAATACATACAATATATAACTTGAAGTAAACCAATTCCCCATGAATTGAGGATTCCTTGTGAAGGCTCTCAGCTCACCCCTTAAATCCACACAGAGCTGTGTCTCTTCCTTGTCACTGGGCTGAAGAGCTACAAAGGAGGCTACTGGTACTGTTTTGCAATACAAATGGCCAGGTAGTCCTTGAAAATTACATTCTCACCCAGTACCTGGGCACATTCTTCCACAGCAGAACACCCTGGGAGGTCTGGCTGATCAATTTAACACTAGAGACACTAACCTAGTTGCCCACCACGTGCCAGGAAATTTTTATAGTTCTGCAAAGCGTTCTTTAGAACAAACTCAGGTAATAAACCCCCACTTTGCACCAGTCTCACCGATGGGGGAAGATATTCTATGGCGCAGGTAATCCGCCGAGGCAGCTCGCGTTGGGAACACGGGGGGGATGGGGGGAGAGGGGGCCCTTTGTGTCAGCAGAGAAGCTGCAGGTTCCAAACCACCCATCAGGCCGCTCAAGACATTCGAGGAAGCAGGTCTGGCAATGGGTGGGCCCAGAAGTTCCTAAGAATAAGTAATAAAGAACGTTCAGGTATGAGCAATTCACACAAACAAGCTCATTTTACTACACTATGGGCCACCTTAATTATAGCAACTGAGAGACAAGGGGCACTTGTATAACTGATACACCAGTTCTGGTTTGCTCACAATTAGGCACTTAACAGGCTTTTCATTTCCAAGTTGTAATTACAGGAAAACAGCAGGACAAGACAAATTTCTAACTAAACTGCACTAGTGACTAGTTCTCTACAGAATCACATCTCACTACTGATCCCGTAAGTCACTTAAATGTCTTAGTTGAAAATAGCTTTTGTTTTCCCACTGGGGATATGCTTTTAAGCACTTCCCTCCCCCCAGGTAAGAATACCTGCAGAATATTCTTTGATAGAGACTGGCCCGACATCTCTGGAGGTGACATTAAGTGGCTTTCAAGGCTCTGCTAAAAAAAATGAAAACGCTATAAATTAGACAGACAAAACCAAATTCATTAAGACTACCCACATTTGTCACAGTGACAGAAGTAATTTCACCTGTTCTGTTAGAACAGTAATTTATTCATTGGCCAAATAAAATTCCAGCAAAGTGAAGGGCTGAGCTGGCTCACAGACCCTCCCTAGCTAAGGAAATGCCTTGTGCTACATTGCATACAGGTACTTCACTGCCTCATTCAAGTCTGAGTCAAACATATGAATTTATGTAATTGTGTAAACTGGACATGGAACATTCAGCCAGTGGATAACTGAAAATGTGCACAAACTGAAAAGTGTCTGTATATTAGAGAAATTTTTTAAGATACTCTTCTGTGCATCCAAGTCACACATCAATGCAAAGAGACAGCCAGAAATTAAAGTCTTGATTTAAGTCTGGTATCAGTCTGCAAATTCTTCACAGGGCAAATTTACACTTTTCACTATCTTTTAGTGAAGTGGGATGAGTCTAGAAGTCCTTGGGTAGAGTCTGGCAGGAAAAACAGACGTTTGAGACTTCCTCAGTTGTTAGAAGTATGTTATGGTGCCAGAAGTGGTTGCTGATAACTTCTGGGGCAAGCACACTGTTTGGGCAGGCAGAGGCAGGATGAAATTTCATCCTACAATCTCATAGTCTAAACCTCAGTATCAGCTATTGTTTAACATTAATCTTCCAGCTAACAAGTATTCACTTCAGTTTTATCTTAGTGCAAATAACACTAAAGTACAAATAATGTTAAAAGCCAAGCAGACTGTGCACTGACATACCTCTATTAAAACCAAAGTCACGAAAAACCTCTGAGCTCCAGATTAAGTGTTGGCTGTACCCACAGCACAAGCATTTGACAGAGATGCCTTTAGCAGCAGCACTAAGGCAACCATTAAACTAACACCAGTGAGTCTTCCATGAAGGGTGGACTGCTGAGGTCTGTTATATAGACAGTAAATTTTCTGCAGAGATACTTGTTTTTAAGTAAGTTTCAGGCAGGAGGAGTTCAAGTGTAGGAGAACCTTACGCACTAACCAAAACAACCTCTATAGCAGAAGAGTTAGTCTTTTCATCATACAGGATCTTTCTGGGGCAAGTACAGTCTTCAAGTCCAGATATGAATTAACTGTATTAGATATTCACATAGGTCCACTTCCAAGGTAGCAATTATTAGACTTCTCAGTCTTAAGAGGTCTGGTACTTAAATCAATCCTGGAAATTCTGAACTGAAAAAGCCTCACTTTTAATTACTTTGGCTGGGGAAGAGACCAAAGCACCTCCCTTAGTTTCCCCTCCCTGTCCTTAATGTAAGCCTATATTTACTATCATGCTGCTCACGGCTCACAGGAGATCAGGAAGGCTGTGTCAGGGGTTCCCAGACCATTAGCACAGCTCACCAGGGCTCTGCTACTTACACTGGCTTTGGGCTGGGAGGGCAGGGTCCCGCTGGCCTTCATGCTGCTCACTAGTTTGTTAAATGCCGTCATATCTCCATCCTTCTTCATCTGTCTGGAGCCACTGGCATTTAGTGCTTCTTCCATCTGCTCAGCCATAAAGGGAGTGGCAATTTTCCCCTCTTGATCCACTTTCAGGCCTTTTAGCCCAGCTTCAACTTCTTCCACAGAAAGTACAACTCCTGAATGTGCTGAGAAACACAGAAGAAATACTGGTAAGCCACAATTCTGTTTTCAAGGGAGCTAATAATTCTTGTGCAGGTGTTGAACACAAGCTGTTTGTAAACAAGGGACAACCAAAAACTTATTTTCTGATGCTCTCAGTAGCTGTCAAATCATGAGAGACCTCTGTTTAAACTGATCCTAACACCCCAATTCAGAGAACTGACATGCACAACTACTGGCACAGAAGGCTCCACGAGAACCTGGTGAGGTTTCAGCTGCAAAGTTTTCCCCACCTTTCATTCATCCTACCAGACATATTGTTACTACATTTTACAGTTTTGCCTGCATTTAATAGAGAATATTAGTGTGACACCTGAGCTGGTTCTTTTCCAATTAGAAAAGCTGCATTTAGTCCAGGAGACCAGATGGCCTTCCAGCCACAGTGCAAGCCATGTCACACCGTCTAAAGCCATCCTAAGTAGAAGGAATACATACCTGGAAAATCTAGATACTTTGGAAACTCAGTTACACAACTAGCCTGATGAGTATAAAGTTTGAAGTGGATTTTTAGCTCAGAAATTAAAGTCTCCATAGTGAGAGTTCACTGGCATCAGCAGAATAAGGTACAAGTATTATTAGCAGTACTTTTTTCCTGGGTATGCACACATATATATAAATATCTATTGGTGCCTGACATCAAGGCTAAACATGCTTTCTGGACCAGCTAACACAAGGTATGACACCTTAAGAGAAAAGAGACAGGAGCATGCCATGGGTTGCTGCAGCACAATGTTGGCCCAAAGAAAAGAGATTTACTGGAAATTTGGGCAAGAAGGTGGTGAAAAGAAACAATGATGCAGACATGCAGTATGGAACATGAGTAAATATGTTGGTGGAGAGGAATTGACCTGAAAGCTCCACAACACTCCAATTGCTGTACAGCATTTTATGGGAATACAGAACCTGCATCAGACATTTTTGAGTGAATGGAAACTTCCCCACAAGCTTCATCCTTGGTTTGTGAGGACCAAAGCTGAAAAGGTTTTTAGTAGGACAGTCAGACTGAGCAGAACGCAGAGAAGACTTGTAGTTCTATATAAGTCAAATTAAGAAAGTTCTCCACATGTTAGCCAACACTCCCTGCTCCCAGACTGGATGCTTAAGAATATTTGCAGTACTTGGGTGCTGTCCTTCCTTGCTGCTTCACACAAATCAGAGCACCTTTTGTTCAGTCCAGTTTACATGGCAATACATGCTGCTTGCCAAGGAGAACCCAATCTGGAATTAGACCTCGAGATTTCCATGAGCACATGCATTTTGTCCCCTCTGTGCATGCCATGGGCCCAAACATGCAGATCCTTAACATGGAGGTGTCCTTAAGCATTAAGTTTAACGTCAGGCCTGAAGTCTGTTTGGAACAGCTGATGCCGGCAAAAGTGAATTCTAACAGACTCAGTTCCCTGAAACCCTCAGTTTTCAGCCAAGATTTCTCTTAATTATACTTTGTTGTAGCTTTATCTTATTTAATTAATTCACCAAACAACGAGCACAGACCAGGGTGCTTCCAGTGCCAGCAAGTCTTGAGAAGTTCAAGTTTACGGCATGCACTTAGAAATAAATCACATCCTCAAGCCACTGTTCAACTTCTTAGACGCTGACACTTAATGGATCAACATGATCCATTACAGGCACATCCAAGGATGACCTACATCGTGAGTTTTTGGTAAAGCCAGAGTTTAAATGCCACAGTTTCAGAGCTGACATTACCAGTCTCCAGTATGAAAAACTTATGCAAGTGCCATACACAAAGTTGGAAACTCAGATCCAGACTTGCATCATCTTACGATTACTACTGGCCAGTAAAGCAGTCTGATAGTCCTGGTGTCATCCTGGGATAGGATGAAAAGAATCAGGGATGATACTGACAGCTGAGAGCTGTTGAATACTGGGATTTCTGTACTGTAAGTAAATCTGTAACACTGCCTACTCCTGGATCTGGCAGGTGAGGTTTCCAGAACACCAAGCCTCTTGCTGTGAGACACTGCAGCACAAGAACTCAACAATAGCTGAAGAGGCACTTACTGCTCTCTCTAAGCTTTTCCTTGTTGGCTGAAAGACTTGAGAGAAGAGGTTTTAAGTCCACTTTGGCTTTCTGTAGCATTTCTAGGATGTCCACTTTGTTTTCAGAGTGGTCTTCCAATGGAATGGGAGCAAAGTAGTTTCCAGAGTTCTGGCCAGGGGAGAGAATGGCTTGCTCTAGACCTGAAACAGCAAAACCAGGAGCACTGCGACATCAGTTTACCAACCCAATGGCTCAAGATGAACACACACTGGTAACCGACTTCAACACACCACTGCAAAGTTATGCCTCACACCCCTTGCCCAAGATCAGCTGGAAAGTCATCAGGAAGCATTGACAAGAACATTTATTAAAAAGAAACTTACAGATCTTACTGTAAGAGCTTCCAAAAGAGCGTCCTGTGCTTAAGCTGAGGGAGAATTCATGGCCCTAAAGCTTTATCTGCCATGTTCTTATTGAATGGGTAAGGAGGAAGGTGGAAGGAGGCTCCCTGAGCCTGCACTGTCCTAGAGCCTTACCTGCAAGCCTCTCCAGCTCCTCATGTGGGGTGGATCTCAAGCTGCTTGACCGACTTCCAGAGTGACTGGGATTAGAAAACCACCTGCTGAACCTGCTGGCAGACACTGAACCTTCCCCCAGCACATCCTCTATCATCTGGTTATGGGAAGAAAAACAGAAAATCTTAACAGAAGATCAGAAACATCTTTGAAAAGCTTTACTGTGCAACCAAGATTCTTCTGCTGCAGATAACTAGATGCTGCTGCCAGTTACAAAGCTTTGAACTGCTTTGTGCCTTCCAAAACACAGTCAGTTAAAATAACCCAGTGTACATTCTCTTACTGACACCAAATATTTGCTCAGAGTAAAACTGTAACTGATAGAGCACAGTCAGAGCACTCAAAGACCATTAAATACCCCATTCTAAAGTGGAAGTGTAAAATCTCCCCAACTAGTACTTAAAAGACAGTGCATTATAAAATGTACCTCAAACTCAGGCTTTTCCTATTTTGCAAGATTAAAGAAAGCAGTTAAAGCCTGGTCACAGACGCAGTGACAACATGCAGCATGTTTAGACAAAAGGAGGAGCAGCTTCCTCCTGTCAGAGTTGTTTTGTCTGAAACAAGGGGCACTCAGCACTTTTTACAATAGCAAAAACAAGACTACTGATCCACTTGGTTTTGACTGTTGACTCCAACACATTAGAAGAATTAAGACAAGAAATGCACAAACCTGCAGTAACACTTGTCACAGACATATCACCAGTACAAAGCAACTCACTTTTCTGACAAATCGTAACATCTGCCCATCTGTCTCATCAGCAGATATTTTGACTTGGGAATTCCCTGCTTTTGAAAGGAGTCACCATCTTACAGGTATGCTGAAAATCTGATTGCCCAGTCTAAAGACACATCATTTACATCTCCTACAGGGAGAACAAACTCTCCTCCATGGATTTGTCAAATTACTGCCACCACATGATGCAAGCAGCCTGTCCACATTACAGATTAGATCAGGACTCCATCTTTTTTAAACCTTAACATTTCTAAACTGTGTATCAAGTCTGTTTCTTTGCTGTCAGAATACAAATTCTGACTTTTTACTGAATTAGTAGGCTATGTTTGTTCAACTCAAAAGTAATAGTTCTGAAAAATTAGCCACTATACAAAGGTTAAAGTAACAAAGATTCAACCCCTTCCAGACTGGCACTGATAACAGTGCAGCCATATCTCAGGATTCATCAGGTGTCTCCACGCTCACTGCCCTTCAGGAAGCCTCCACAAAAGATCTGTTTCCTATGGAAAAGGTTGTTTTCAGCTATACTAAATCTGTAGAGTGAATCTTCTCTGAAGGTATCTTTAATATTTTCAAAGAAAACCCACTGACAATTTTGAGTCTTCAAGCAGTGATCAAAAGAAAGGAGAAGCAGTCGGCTACTTTGCCTCAAACACTTTCTCTGGAGCTGGAGCCAGTCCCAGGGATAACACTTTGGTAGCAACATCCTAACATTCCAGAGCTAAACGTCTGCAAATTCACTGCAGACTTACACAATGCATAAGGCAACTCTCACAAAGCAAGAAAGTTTAGCTTTCACAGAATGCAGCAGCAGCAAAAATGCTTCTCATGAATACAGCAAGTTTTAAAAACCAAAACACTCACTGAAGCCAGGCCAGGAACACTTTTGTCCAAGTTAAAGAACTCATTGAAGTCAAACTCTCCTGGGGCTGGTTCTTGTAGAACGACTTCTCTAGGAACTTCTTGATCTGCTGGAGTTTCATTGGCAAGGACAGTTTGCACTTCATCTTCTTCTACCACTCCACCATTGCATTCTATCCCTTAAAAAGAAAACCAAGTGGTTGCTGAACCAGTGAATTTGACTATTTCCTGTGGGAACTGTGCCTAACAGCCAATGCACCTGCCCAGGGATTGGAAGCACAGAACCAGAGCATCCCAACCCAGGGGACCTCTGGGCAGTCACCCTGTGCTGGCTGCCTTCTGCTGCACAGAACACAGCACCCACTCCAGCCCCTAGCACAGAGCTTCGAGGCTGTTAGGAAGACTATCTAGCTCATGAAAAATAAGAATTGCCACTGAACTGTGCATAAACAACTGCTCAAGCCAGGGAGCACACACACACACCAGATGTGCTGCCACACCAAGCACATACAGCTGCTGAAGGCAACAGCTGCAGCTGGTTCTACATCAAGAATCCTCTGGCAGCTTCTGCCTGCTTGACTCAGGTCCTTAATATTGTCAGCACACAACAAACACTGCTCCCCCTGCTCCTCCATCAGGACCAAGGCACTTCTTGCTTTAAAGACTTCTCAACATGCTTGTAACAGGTGTTGCAAAAGAGCTGTGACATGACTACAAACCTGGTCTGCTTGGAACTGCACTACAACTCAATTACACCTCAGGTGTAGCTGTGGATTCACTTTGTCCACCTGCAGAATTTCTAGCATTAAAAAGTCATCTTCTCTCTTGCCATAGTGCAGCTTTTTCAGTGGTAACGGATCATTGTAGACGTGAACCCTGATGACTGCACACAAATTCAAGCCTCCAAATTCAGCTCACAGCTACATTACTGGCAGCTGAGCAGCCAAATCAGTGTTCCTAATGTTAGTATTATTATAAGGAAAAAAAAATGTTTTGAGTACCTCGCAGCATAAGCTTGATTTAACCCAAGGCTTTAGCACCCAGCAAAATACAGAAGTGAACAAGACCTTTTAATAGCCCATCAACCCCTGATATCATTCAACATTCACACAGGTTTTTTTACCAGTCTCTCAATCCTGCCTTTCTTTGGAAGAAAAAAATAGTATTTAATCACCTAATTGATCTTTTCAGATTATAAACAGCTTTACAGGGCTTACATCTTGTGCTTCAGGATGACTAAAAGCTATGCAAGGTTGGTAAACTGCATTTTTTTTTAACACTTGCCTGGCTCTGTCACAGTCCCCTCTCTGCCCAGGAACATGGCACAGGGGCAGACAAGCAAACCGTGGAGAAATGAGCCCTTACCCTCCTTCAGAGAGGCCGTGCGTCGCCTTGTACGTTTTCTCCCTTTGTGATCTTCCTCCAAAATTTTGTCATCAAAGCCTGTGAGCTCAATGGTTTCAGACTGACTTGTAGGACCAGCAGAGAACCACTCAGGCTCCTCCTCAGTGTAAGAGTCGTTCCTTCTTCGCTCCCCAAAGACACGTTTGCTGTCACCAAACTCCCTCTGAAGCAGGAAATTAAACACATTAACCATAAAATGCTGCTTCCTAAGTTCCCTCCTTGACTTCCAAAGCAAATGACCAGCTTTTCACACCAGCTTGGTTTTCTTTTCCCCCCCCAAGGTTTATATATACACCCTGTATGGTCAGTAAACTTTTACATTTTAAGCTTCACAGCTCAATTTCTGCTTCATTACATCAAAGGCTACTGATCTACAAGGGCCTCTATAGACTTCTATCCTGACAGGTAGACTAATGGTTCCTTCTTTTTAAAACCAGAAAATATTAAAAAACCCCTGGAAGCATGGAAAGCTTCCAATTGCTGAGGTTAAAGACAATACTCACTGACAACTGCTACGTTAAGAACTACAAATGAACTATTAGACCTTTGAGTATCTTGCTGGTAAGTCAACCACAGGTAAGGTTTGCAAGACAAGTATCCGATGCATCCCAGCTGAGCTGTGTCAAGTAACTAAGTTTTTGAAGCATCAAGTGCTCACTCTCTACACCATAAAGGTGCTTTTAAGAAGAAATGGCCTTCCTGCCCAGGACACTGAACCGCTGTTTGCAGCTCAGCTGCCCCGGTGCCTTTTCAGTGCTGAGTGCCCCAAAACTCTGATCTAGCAGGTAGGCAGCAAAGAGAACAAACCCTGAAGCGTTTATCCTTGTAGTCCCTCTCCCGGTCTCGGTCTCTGCCATCTCTGGAATCCCCGCCCCGATGGTCCTTGTCAAAGTTCCGGGAGGAGATAATTCTGCCGCTGCCGATCCTCCTGCCCCCGATGACGCGGATGCCGTCGCTGTCCTTCTCCAGGGGGCTCCCTGCCCGGCGCGAGCTCACGGACGCAGTCACGTGGCAGCCACCCCCAAAGCTGCGCCTCTGCGGGCTCAGGACCACATCCAAGTCATCTTCTTTCACTCGCTCTCTTGGGTCTGCAAGGCAAACACCACACAAAGAGCAGAACACTTCAAGTATCAGCAAAGACAAGGGAGTTGTCTGTTCCACAGCCTCGCTGCTATCCCAGGGCTTTCTGAAGGAAAACACTCCTGATTTATTTTTGCGAAGCTAATCTTGCTGAAACCACAGGAAGCACAGACAAAAGGAATTTACAGCTGGATATTGAGGGATCACTGTGGTCTCCTGGGAAGTACCTGCGTTCCCACTACTGACTTTCTAAGTGCTCAGGCTTGAATTGTAGGGAAATTGTCCCCTGCACTTGCATTATCCCCTGTATGGCAAGGATAGTGGGATATAACTGACTGCTGCCTAAGGTGGTTCTTAGCTAAGTTATCAGAAAACCAACTAAAGTCTAGTCAGAACAATCAAGACTTCCTTAACACTTATCCTACACAGTCAAACAATTTTCAGAGAGATTTTATTTAGTCTTCTTTGTGCTATCCCAAAGGAAAGGTTTTGTCAACAGCCCATGTTCGGTTTGAGCCTTGTGCTGAAAGAACACACTCACCTACTATCCTACGTATAAGTGAAGTCCGATCTGAATCCAAATCTTTTTTAAAGCTTTCCACTGGTGAAGTTCTTCCTGAAGTTGGATATAAAGATGCATGCCACTTCTCTGGATCCCAGACACCATCACTGTGAAAATAAAATTGCAGGACTGTTTGCTACCCTATAGTCTAGTAAATAATTCACAGTACTGCTGCTGAAAACTCAGAATTCACTGGTTAGCAACCTGTACAAGTGGAACATCTTTCACATTCAGTTTCTACATCTTTACCTTACTGTGGTTTACTACCTCACACATGGCACTTGGATCCCTTCTGTAACAGTAAGAAAGTACAGTAGCCAGTATCAGATTGTCAAGGCTAGTTATTGGTGAAGTTTGCCTGGTACACTGAAAAACAGCTCAAGCAGATCACATGCAGCTGCTCTTAAGCACTGAAGTAATTTTACTTCAATCTCACACTTACTAGTACAATAAATTAATCTGAGTGGTAAAGACACTGCTACTTAGCAAATTTACAGACACAAGCCAAGAGCACTCATTTTCATTTTTAAATGAAGCAATCATGGGAAATTAATCCACCAAGCAAAGCAGCTTATTACAATCTGACCTAGTCTGTGCTACACAGCCATCTATACTGTTGGTAGTTTTTCCTGCAGGTCTGTCAGACTTGTGTTGTGGGAAGTTATAACATGAGACCCAGCAGAAAATAATCTTTGTTCTAAACACAAAGTCCCTGGCCAGAGCACAGAACCCTTCCCAGTAGATTGGTACTCCTGAGAACTGCCATACACTAAACTCTGCAGCACTTACATCTCCCATCAACATAAGAGCACTTCCTAGCTATGAGTTTTTTGCAATTTAAACTTTTGAGAGAAATGTACACAGCCTTTGTATAATCAAGAAAATACCTGTCATATTTTTCAGAAAGACAAGAAGGTCTTTTCTTAGAGTGGGGACGCTCTTTAATATCCAGCAGTTCCTCCTGAAAAAACAAATAAATCAAGACATTAGTTGTCTTACCCAGGCAAGATTTAAGTGACTCAATCTCTCTATTCCAGGCTGCCTGTTCAATTTAGCGCTGCAACTGGACAACCCAAGCTTCACAATAGGTTGTTTCACATCCTGTGAATTACTGCAGTGCAAGTTTGTTTCAGTTGTTCTACCAGTGGCCACTGACCAAACACTTAACTTGGAGCACTGATCCTTACTAGGTCAGGCTCAGTCCTTGGGAGCACTCCCAGGCTCTTCACACCATATATGTTTATGTGTTCACTTCCCTGCACAGCTCAGCTTGTAAGCAAGATGGGCATCACAGACACTGGAGCTGCTGAGTTCTCCAGAAGGAACCAGAATTGCTGTGTTTAATGTTCAGCTGGCAAAAAAGCATTACCACACTACCAGTTTACTGGTGTGGACCTGTAAATTCTAGACAAACTTGCCATTTCTGACCAACACCTACTGGAAGATACCAGAATGTATGCAATACAGTTACCCATTCCACCCAACACCAAATCAATGCTGAAAGATGACTTGTTTTCCCACTTTCCACCAGCTTTCAAACAGTCCTTAGTTTACCACTGCACACCCAGAGTCAGTCACTTGTGTGGCAATCAATACAGAGTTTGCTGCATTTGAAAAGCATTATTAATGGTGTGATCATCAGTGCTTTAAATCATCATTAACTTGGCTGCAATCAAGATGCACATTTCTAATTAGACTTGCTCTTTCTCCCTAGATTAACTTCCCTCAATTCTGCCTCACTCCCCACGGTACTGAACTGATTCACAACTGTGCAGAAATCAGTGGGCAGCTGGAAGGACAAAGAAATCCTAACAGCAGACACCACACATCAGCCAAACTGAAGGAAATCTCTACCTTTTCCCCCCAAGAACACAACACCCTCTAGAGCTTTTACACCATTATCCCCATGTGATTAAAATCAGTTCATTAGGAATGTGGGCTTGATATTTGAAAGTTTCCAGATGGCAGTTTGGTAGCTGGATAAAACCTTCACACACACATTCAAGCATCGAGTCTTCAGCAAAAAGAGCTCCATTAAAGGGAGGAACACTGGCCTCCCTGCCCACAGTTTCCCAAAATAAACCTCAATCTGTGAGTAACATCAGTGCTGTAATACTATCACAGCCTGATGCAGACACCACAAGTATTAACAGCCCTGTCCATCAGCACATTGGGAATGGGCTGTTCCTATGGCCACGAGAGGGAGTCCACAGGCTCTCAATCACATCCTATCACAATCCTTCATTCAAGTGAGGAAAATTTGAATTGTTTCTTGGCTTTTGCTCATTAGCTCTGCACCCTTGGAGCAACAGCTTCCCATGAACTAGAAAAGACACAGCTTGGACTACACAGCACTCCTGTAACAGAGGAGATGAATGCTGGCACTTCCAGAGAGTGTTTTTGGTGGTTTTCTGTTTAATTCACACATTTGTACGTTACAGGAGGTGGGTGAAAAAGTGTGTTTAGCTGTTATTAAAGAGTTCTAACCAAACAGCTTAGAACCACTTATAGTATGAGCCAATTGTTTTCCTACTGGTAGTAAGTGAATATAAATCACTAAATGAAATCAGTGTCCTTCCCAAATCAGCAGCACATGTCCAAAAACAGTGTTCCCTCCAACCCTCATTAGTAGGAAACTGGAACATGTGACAATGTCTTACAATGTTGATTACATGAACACCTTAAACCAGCCATGTTTAAGCTGTTAAAAAAACCCAACAGAATCTGAGGAAAGATATTTCAACATCAACTGATTTCTGGTATTTCTTGACATAGGCGCCTTGAAAACCAACAGATAAACAAGACTAGACACCTTCCGGCAATAGTTCTGTGACTTTATCCTGATCAGAAACTACAGGCACTGAATTAACAAAACTGAAGCCACAAAGGCATTGGTTTCCGTGCACAGTCACCACCAGCACTGGCTCAATACTGCCCAAAGAGCAAGCAGAATTTGAAGCTGCACTCAGTGACTAGTCTGAGAGGAGCTGGGCAAGACAGAACAAGTATAGATAGCACTTTTTCAGCATGGAAAGTTAGAAAACAGCTCCCCTCCTTCACTGAGCAGTTAACTGAGTAACAAGGTCTGACCAATAGTACACTTTGCATCCTTGAAGGTTAAGTGCACACCTTCTCTAAGAAGTCAGAGAATTAGAAAGCCATACTATTCCCATGAAGTTCTGCCAGTTCTGAAGTACACGGTTTATTGTTGATGTCTAGCTAAAACAAGCCAGAGTTCCACTATCTCAACAGAACAGAGCCACAATGATAATTTTTTTTTCCTTTTAAAAAACAACCTACCAAGAAGCTAACAGCGCTGAATTCCTCAAGTAAGATAACAGAGTCAGCAACAGTAAACTGTCTCACCCTGTTCCACACTTCAGGCCATTTGCTGCAAAGTATCTTACCAGATTTCCACAAGGCAATGACCACCTGTTCCCACAGCTTGCAGCCATGGGAAAACCAGCCCCCATTTATGGAGTCTTTCCCAAGGCAGTTTTCAACAGTAGTATCAAAACCCCAAACAAGGTTTGAGCCCTAAAGCCCATAACACATCAAACTCACTTAGCACTGACATAATCTTTAATTGCACATTATTTAGTTACTCTTCTTTAGGTAACACAGTTGAACAAAAGGACCTGTGTTCAAGTTTTAACACCAAGCATTGGTTGGAATCACAGCTTAAGCTTCCAGCAGCCAAATATGAGCAATTCTAAGGTTAGAGGAGGCATCCAGCAAACGCCTTAACGCTCTTGATAAGATCTGGTGTGCTACACCTTCCTGGGAAGCAGCACCCACTACACGGAAACGTTTTTGGTCAACCTCTTAAAGGAACCCTGCTGAAAGCAGAACTAGAACTATGAAGTTCAAGTGCTTGAGAGAGCTGGTAGAACAACATGCTTCAGTCTCTGCCTCAATCTCTCAGCACATGCTGTGGGGTGCTCAGATAGTAAAATAAGGTGGTGGGAATCAAGAAGTATCTCGAGGACAGGATTGCACAGCCACATCACGTTTACCAAGCTGCTCGTTTTACACCACATCGCAAATCGTAATCCAGGCAAAAGCTTTCACCTCACTGCTTCCCTCTCACAGAACCTCCATCTCCCGCACTACTTCTGTGACCAGAGCTCCACACACAACTCGGGGAGGGAAGGAGAGCGAGCTGACCTTTGTGTAGCGATGTGGGTATTTGGTTGTAATTCTATTCAGCTCCAGGAAAGCATCGCCATTTTCCGTTTCTGTTACACCTCCTCCTCTTTTATCCATGGTTACTTCAAAGCCTTTGACCACGGAGCTAATTAAAACAAAATCAAGCCGTCAGGTTTCGAGCCGTGCGGTTTTGCTGGAGCGTTTTCCTTCCAGCCCGCGACACTCCGGCCCTCAGACCGCGCCGGTGCCGCCCCCCGCCCCAGCCCGGTGGCTCCGGCCGAGGGGTCCGGGCCCTGCCCCGCGGCCCAGCCGCTCCGGCCCGGCCAGACCCGCCGCGGGGACACGGCCGGGGCGCGAGGCCGCCGG
>JAWWEU010000037.1:2957301-3057999 GCA_035583155.1 Acropternis orthonyx | reverse complement strand
CCTCCCGCCGCCCCTCCTGCTCCTCCGCCCCTCGGAGGCGGCCCGGGTGGTACAGGGGGAGCCCCGGCTCCGCCCCGCCGGTTCCCGGTTCCGTGTGCCGGTGCCGGTGCCGGTTCCGCCGCGCCCTGGGCGGGCCGGGAGCCGCGGGCTCGGCCCCTCACGGGGTGTGGCTGAGCAGCGTCCCGTGGGTGCCGAGTGCTTGGCCGTAAGCACGGAAAATTGGGCTTGTAATTAAGTGCCGAGAGGAATCTCGCGCAGGAAAACTGCAGAAAAATTTTGTGGGTTCTTTTTTTGGCTGGGGCTTTTTTTTTTTGTTTTTTTTTTTTTGTGTGTGTTTTTTGGTTGGTTGTTTATTGTTTCTTTTTTGTTGGGTTTGAGGGGTTTTTTTATTTAGTTGGTTGGTTTGGTTTTCGCTTGGTTTTTGTTTTGATTTTTGGGGGTTTTCTTTGGTTTTTTAGTTTCTTGGGTTGGTTTGATTTGTGTCCTGCTTGGCTTTCTTCCTGTCGAACCTTAAGCCAGGCTTGTTTAGAAATACCCACTTTGGATCTCGCCCTTCCAAGGGGATGCCTGTCCATGAATCCAGGTGCTCTCCCAGCCTCTGACTCCCCTTTGGAAGGCACAGGGCTCTGTGCACACCGAATTTCTCTCTGGAGCTGCGTGGAATTCATTGTTAAATCCTTTGTTTCTATGTGCTTGTGAAGGAGGGAAGCTCAGTGTTTCAAAAAAAAAAAAAGTGAAAAGGAGTCAGTTTGGTTTGCTCCTGATTGTGTCACCCTTGGTTATTAATTTGTTCTTAAATAGGGGAACATAACTTGGAGTTATCTTTTTCTAGCATGGCTTTGTTTAGGTAGGCACAGTTGCTGCCTTAGGATTCAAGTGGTTATAACTTCATTATCACTAGATTTTTGTCAGTGTTGCTCAGAGCAGCAAGGCTGGGAGACACGCTTTTCATGTTAAATATGTGCAGTTGCACTGTGCTGTTTGTGTGCAGGTCACCTGAGTGGAATTCATGTGTTTGAGATACAGACTGCACTGAGCACAGATCCATTTGGTGGCTTCACCACATAAAACAGGCACCAGTCTGTGCTTTGTCCAACAGACAGCATTGCAGAACAGAGAGTGAATTTGTGCACTGCAGGCTTGGAACTAGAGCAAGATGGAGAAATTCAGGAGCAGGTAAGCTGTAATAAGAAGATACCATGTTAAAGAACTCAGCTGTAATTTATTTTCAAATTATGGTATCTTATGCTTTCCACAGGACAGAGGAAAGTTGAGTTATTCTCACAGGAGAGTTTAGTGGGCTCAATGGCATATTGTTAACCAGAAGGTGTTTCTCTTAAAGCAACAAACACCCCCCCCTCAAACCCATCATGGAACACAACTTTATGTAGGATTACATTATCATAACATTTAATCATAAAAATGACGTTATTGAGCTTGAGGTATTAGACTGGAACATATTTGGATCTAGTTATTCGCCCAAGCACTGGTTTGTTCCATGGTGTCAGATCTCTTATTCTTCCCATGCTTTCATTTTCTAACTTGACAAGAGAGAAGTTCTCCTTCTTCGACTCTTACTTTTCATGGTTAGTTATCATAAATTCTCATGGACATAGGCCATCATCACTAAAATATGTGCAGCACATACAGTGTTTCAAATTTAGGAAAACTAATAGGTTTCCACGTGCCTTACAAAACTTTTGCATGTTTTACCCAAGCTTGTTTCTTTTGACTCCTTTGTGTGACATTGTCATCACATAAGGTCAGACCAGGTTTCCCTTTGGGGCAGATTATTAGTAGCTTTGCAGGAACCTCATGCTGGAAGCTGTTTTCCATAAATTCTGAAGTGCCTGAAACTCTTCAAGTGTGTAGAGTTGCCTTAACTGCACATCTTGATGTGAACAGAACTCCTCTGTCTGCTGGACAAGGCCCACCTCTTTCAGAAAACATTTGCATAATGTTCTGCAGAGCAAGAATTCCTCACGCAAAATACAGGTCTTGTTTTCTTTCATTAGCTTTGTTTTAACTTCTTGCGTCTTGCTGGAACCAGCCAAAAATACTGTATTTGCTCCCAGTGATTTGCTGTTAATAGTGGTTATTCAGCTGATCTTCTGGAACTTTCATTGTTCCAATCACTTTGTGAAGCCAACATTTTTTTCTGGTTGCAGCTGTATTTTCCCCAGCTCAGTTCAGGTGATCATTAGGGTGAGATTTTGGGCTACCCTCTTCTGTTGCCTCTTCTGGAGCTCAAGAATGTGTTTGTGTTCTAATGTGCAAATATTCAGGGTGGTGGCAGCATTTGTTTTGGGAAAGAAGCTTCAATAGAACCAGTTCAGCAAGTTTTAGCTGGTTAGGGGGTTTTTTTTATCCCTATTTTCAGAAAATTATCACGACAAATTACTTAGAATTCATAAAAACACATTTGTTATTTTTCAGATTTTACATGTGAAATGAAACTGTGTGATGGGAAAATATATCTAATTTTGTTTTTTAATGATGGATATGTAAAAATAGGAAGAGTTTTTAGGGTTTTTTTTAAGAAGAAACATAAATAGTTAAGATACAAGCAAAACTAGGAAAGGATTTCTTGTGAAAGAAACATTCCCTGTTAAAATGGAAAATTCTCCCTTCAGTTCCCTAGCAGTCAAGAGAATTTTTAAGCAGTAGACAGGATACTTTAAAGTATGTGAGAATTAAAGGCAGAAATCCACATTCAAACCTTCTCTGTAAAGACTCCCTGTGTGCACACACACGGGAGGGGAAGCACAAATGCATTTTAGTGTTTTTTGCTTTCAGCTTTAAATGAGAAAAGAATTGTCTGTGGCATGATTGTACTCAAACGTGTTTTTCTGCTTGTGTTGTGGAAACTTTTGCATTAAAACTCCAGATAGTGAAAAACACCTGATAAAGAGACAATAAGTGTTTTAGCATTTTGTAGCTGTCACATTCTGTGTGTGATTGGCTACTTTTGTTATAAGTTAATTTATTGAAATAATACCATTTATTTGAAGTAAATATTTACACAAAATATTTTTCTTTTCCTTTTTAGTGCAAAATCCCTGAAGATGCACAAAATCCAACAACCATCTGGGCATGGAGTCCCTGCAAGTGGGCAGTCTGTTGCTCCTCAGTGTGCCAGACATGGCTTTCAGGACAGAGGTCATGGCAATCCGGGTCAAGTTGGGTATGCCCAGAATCAAAGAAGAAGGTTAAAAAAATTCTGGAACAGGTGATAAGTATAAAAGATTTTTCACTGAATGGAGCAGAGGGATCAAACCTAGAAAGGTCTGGTTTAGTAGTACCAGGGTAGGCTAAGGCAGAAGTTTTTGCTTGTGGCCATGACAGAGAGTTTTGAGTATCTCTTCTGGTAACTTGAGGACAAGCACTGGCACAGTCAGATTTCCCGTATTTTTTATTTCGTAATGCAACATTTAAAAAAGGCTGTTTAACAGTATTCTGTGATACGCTGCCAGATGTAGTGATTTCCTCTTGCTCTCCTCTAGTGGTTTTTTACTTGTTTTGTTTGTTGAAAGAATCTTGACAAAGGTGGGGTGTAATTGTTTAGAGATTAAAATCCTATTACGTGTTAAGCAACTGGAGCTGATGGAGCAGCTCAGACCTGCTGAAAGAGGGAGGCCCGGTTCCTGGCTGTGCTTTAATTAACATGGTGAAGCTTTTGGTGCTTATTGAGGCACGCTGGTGGCCATTAACGCTTAAATCCATCGGAAAGAAAAGGAGGGAAGGTTACAGTGTAACAGCAACACATTAGTTTGCTGAGCTGGTACTGGGAAAAGCTTGTGAAGAAGCAGAACTGCTGTGGGGGAGGTAGGAAGGAGGAAGATCTGATTTCAGGCAGGGCTAAACATTAAATTAGCTCCAGTGTTCTGGACTCAACTGGTTAACTTGTGGGAAACAGTGATGTTACCACTTCTAAATCACAGAAAGGTCCCCCAGTTAGCCAGCACCCTGCTCAGTGGTGTCACTGCGTGTAAATGGGCTGCTTGGAAGGCATTCTGGCTACCTACCTTTTCTAAAGTGTGTCCCAGTTAAAGCCTTGCAGTGATACTTGGGCCTCTGTTAATGCTTGATGAATTGTTCTGTTACACGTATTAGTTCCAGGGTGTAAGTATTTCATATATGCATCGATCTCTGAAAACCAGACCCTTAGGTTTATTACTGAAACTAGCATGAAAGTTCCTATTTTTATTGCTACCTGGGGATTTCCAGAGGAGTACAAAGGCTGCTAACCTTTTCTTATATTCTAGATATTTAGCAAGAAAATTCTTCCATCTGTGGGCAAAAATGACATTTGGACAAGTTCTCCCTTCCGAAGCCAGGTAGATAAAATTACAGAACTCAAGGGTGGGTTTCTTCTCTTTTTTTTAAAACAGCTTACTGATAAACCACTAGGCTAAGAGAGTACTGCCTGCCAAGAAAATATTTGGATGTAGTTTGAGATCACTTGAAGGTCTCCTTTAAGTGCCCTTCCTGCTCTTGCGTTTTTGTTTAATAATCCCGGTTAAACTTCACTAACTGAATTCATAGGAATTGTGACGTCTTGATGAAGTTGAACTGTACATGTATATGAATGATGGGTTATAATTGTGATTCCTGCTTTAAATTTTACCATTTCTCAAAGATATGACAAGAGAGATCTCAAAATTCAGTTAATTTTACTGTTTGCTCTGTTGTTCTTAATGTGTATGTGTCTATGTTTGGTATCTGTCTGATTTGGAAATCCCTGTGGCAGATAGTTCCTTTCTGTTGTTGGTGTTGTGTGAGCTACTGAAACCCAACCTTTGATACTCTTTGCTTGGCTTGCTTTAATTTGCATGTTCATTCTTGCTTGACCACACCCTTGGGAACCGAAGCAGTTCCCAGTGGGAAGAGCTGCGTTTGTTGCATTCAGACTAAGATCAGGCCCTCCGTGATTCAGTTTCACTGGACTGTATCAAATATCTTCTGTTTCTGCCTTAGCTGGTTAATGGCAGTTGTCCTGTGAACCTCACCATCCTTGATGTCCCATCTACTGATTGGCAGTACTTTGGCTGCCTATAAATTCAGGACAATGATTGTTTGATTTTTTTAAAAGTGGAAATACATTTTATGAAGATCAGCAAGGAACATAAGCAATAATGAATTGCCTGTTTTGATTTAAAAGTCCCCAGTTCTCTGTAGCTTTTATTTACACTGTTCTCTAAATGCACCAAGTCAAAAAAAGTAACAAATAGCTCATTTCTTCTTTCTTTTTGTTTTTTCCCTTTTCTGCTTGAGTGTTTGGAATGACTTAGCAACTTGACTTGGGGTAGGTGACTATGAATTGGAATTTGTGAGAGGATTGATATGTGTTCATTGAGGGACCTCTCTGTATTCTGGGCCTAATCCTGCTGTTATTGCAGACAGGACCAATTTCAGGGAGCCAATGGGGATAGTTATGATCAAAATTGTGAGTCTGGGCTTGTGTGCTTTTTGCTTTTTATTTGTTAGCTTGTATGTTCTCATGGGTCCTTCTATTTACTTTCTTTCCATCAGAAATACAGTAGTGAGAAATATTTTGAAAGGATTTGTACTCCAGTGAATGAGACTTTTATGTTCTTACACTGCTGTCCAGGTCATCCTGACCACATGGAAAAGTGTTTGAAGGAATATTAAAAAAAAAAAAAGAAAAAAAAAAAAAAAGAAAAACCCCTAATTGCTTGAAATACCAGATTATGACCATTATTTTTGGTTAGGTGATCAAAACCCCAGTTCCTGCATGCAGACCTTCCTATATTTGAATTTTTAGTTGTTCACAATACATTTGAAATGTACCATCACATCCTACCTGGCCAGATGTGTGTTAATTAAATCTGGGTATAAAAGCAGAAACTGATCTACTGAGGTTAAAGAATTTGAAGGTCATATATGACTTGTGAATCCATTATGTTCATGGCTCAGCATCCATTGGAAGGAGAATGTACATGAACAGGTTCATTTTTAGCACAGATCATGTGCAACTGGCTGAAGGAGTTCCTGAGCCTATTTAAGTGTTCTTTGGGAAGATTTTAAATTAGTGATGATTCAAGATCAGCATGCTGTTTCTAAAACACGATGGAAACATCAAAACATTATAAAATCTGGTGTAGTTTTTGCATTTCTTTCTATATATTAAGTATTTTTTGTTTAAAATAGCAAAGAACAAAGTAAGCAAGCAAAATACATGTATTGTTGTCAACTGTGCTGATTGTTTGAGTAAAACTCAGAACTTGGGCTAGAATATGCAACTTATTTGTAGATCGCAAATCAACTGTCACTCTGATGTTCGGCAAGTTAGCAACATCTGTCATATTCCTTGCCTTTATGTGAAGTATTTACAGTCAGTAAACTGATTAGCTCTTGTCATGTTCACAGTCTTGGAATAAAGTGTCACAGTAGGGTAGTGGCTTTAAGTGCAATTAGATGTTGTTAGGCTGATCAGGCAGGACTGGAGAAGTGGTGGTGTAACCTTCATTAGAACTGATTTGTGGTCACTCTGGAAATCTGTGTGAAGTTTCCCATGTCCAAATCTTTCAACTGTTTAGATGCTTTTATGACCAGAAGCTTCTTCAGAAAACTTTTGGCCAGTGGAAGGAGCGGTGGACGGTTTGCAGAGAAAGGAAGCTCAGCCTCAGAGCAGAGAGCCATTACAGGTTTGTGAGATGATTTCCCATTGTGGGACATGTGAGAAATTTTCCTTGGGTTCTGAAGGAGTTATTAATACCAGTAAGCAAGTTACAGCCACGGTACCTCTAGGCCAAGAGCAATGTCTTCATTGCCCATTGTCGTATTTTTTCTTACCCTGTCTTTCTTTTTGTGGTCGTTCTCTTAGGATGAAGTCAAAATTCCCTTTCCAGCATATCTTTGGAGTGTAACTGAGAACTTGAAAGAATCCTCCTTGTAGGCTTTGGAGGCAGTTTCACCAAATGGCATTGTTTTCATTTTTCAGGCGTTTCCTCTGTAGTTTGATATTCAGGGCCTGGAGAGCCTATGTGTGCCAGCGGCAAGGAAGGAGGAACAAATACTATGTTGCAGAGTCTCATGGTAAGTGAAGCGATGGTAACTGTCTTTACTTGGGGACATACTGACCTGGGAGTTTCCAAGGGGAACATTCACCCAGAGTCTGTGTCCCCTGTGCCTGTTTGCACCCTGATCTCCCCCAGGCCCTGGCAGTGCAGTGCTCCCAGGAGCAGATGGCTGGCTGGAGCTGGCATGGGGAATCTGTGTGAGGCACTACGGTGTAGCTACAGAGTTATTTAGGGATGCCACTGAATAGGCTTAAAGGCCTCTCCATCTGCTCTGGATTGCAGTGTTTGTTTCTGAGGGGGTGGTCTGGTTGGTTTTTCATTTGTTTGGGTTATTTTTTTCACTTAATATGTGTTCAAATATTTTTTGATAGAATGTGTTTTTGGAATTCTATGTCAACTGTGGCTATAGATATTAGATAGGAATTCCCTGCACTTATTTAACTATTCTGTATTCACTGTTCCTTCCAGCTTGTGTCTTACAACTGAGAAGGAGCCCAAGCTTTTGAAGTGCCTCTTGTTTTATTGTGTAGATTCTTTGCTCTGTGATGGATTTGTCGTGGAGCTGTTATTACTGGTTGCAACTTCCTTGGGTTTCAGGGAGTATGTTTCACTGAAGGGGAGGATGACCCTGGTTTAAAGATGATACTGTGGCTTTGTTCTGAGTCGGTTTGCAAAATAAGTTAACTGGTTTCTTTGTACGTGAAAGTAGCCTCAGGCTGTCATAGAGCCTGGTACCTTTGGACACAAACTGGCTTTCTGACTTACTGAGTGAGCCAGAGTATTTGCAGCATGCTACTTAGTCATAAACAGAGAAAAGTTACCTGGTTTAAGGTAGGTAAATGCTTGATTTGCAAGCAAATATAAAAACAAAGCTTGGGATTTTTTTTATGTGTAAGTGTGAAGGGACATAGAATCACTGTTGCTTTTTCTTTTTCTAATAACTCTGCTTCAATAGTGTCAGTTCTGACCAGCCAGCCTGCTGTAAGGAGAAAGTGCAGCACACTGCATAAAGTGGTAACCTGGAATTTGTGACACTGCTTCTGTTTTTAGCTGCATGACCAGCCTGCTAAATAAACTTGACTTGTTTCTGGTTGATTTGTCTGCTTGTACTAGAGAATAACTCCTGAAAAGCTACTGATGAACCTGATGTTCTTTTTTTTTGCCAAACAAACCAAAGAAAATCCTGTAATTCTTCCCCACTAAGGTCATTACTGAATACTTTCACACAGTTCTATACCCTGTAAGCACTGAGACAAAGCGATGCCATTATCTGATCGTTCACGCTGCTCTGAACCAGTGGCATGGATGGTGCTGTCAGCGATTCTGAGACTGGGCAGTATGACCCCCTCACCCAGGGTGAGGGTCCCTGTCACTTCAGGGCTCCCCACGAGGTGTCTCTGCAGGTGGAGGGGATGGGGAGTGATGGAGTGGTTCGAACAAACACGCCAGATTCTTCCTGTGTGAACTTAAGGTGCTGTCATATTTTTTTTTTTTTTTGTGCACAGCAAAGAAGCAAAAACTGCTGAGGACCTGGCAGTGCTGGCTGGTTTATGTTGATGTTCAAAGGACAAAACATGGGATGCAGTCTGTGGCACTGGCCTTCAGGGAAAGGAGCTGTTTGCGGTAAGGATGGAGTGGAAATGTGCAGAGAGGCACTGACCATGAGGCCATGGCTTTTACCTGGGCTGTCTTACCTTCTCCTGCAGTGACTTTGTTCCATGTTAGATTTTTTTTTTTTTTTTAAATTCTATTATTTTTCTTTTTTGGTGTGTGTGAGTTCTTCTGGCATACCCACAGACTGTGAATTTAAGAGACCTTGTAGCAGCCTTCCAGTATGTAGCAGGAGCCTTCAGAAAGGCTGAAGAGGAATTTTTTGCAAAGGCATGCAGTGAGAGAGTAAGCAGAAATGGTGTTAAGCTGAACAGGGTAGATTTAGATTGGATATTAGGAATAAATTCTTCCCTGTGAGGGTGGAGAGACCCTGGCACAGGTTGCCCAGAGAAGCTGTGGCTGCCCCATCCCTGGAAGTGTCCAAGGCCAGGTTGGACGGGGCTTGGAGCAACCTGGGCTAGTGGAAGGTGTCCCCGCCCATGGCAGGAGGTTGGAACAAGATGATCTTTAAAATCCCTTCCAATCCAAACTGTTCTGTGAGTCTATGAAAATATTGTTGTTCGTACCTTTTTCCAGTGAGAGGAAAGTGATTTCTTTCATGGAGTTATGGCATCTGTGTTTGAACATGTCTGTAACATTGTTTTGGCAGCATTTCATGGGCAGTGTGGAGAAGACAATACTACCAGAAACACATTGGACATAAAATGAATATTTTGGCTCTGCAGCACTGGGCCCAGAGCCTGCAATTTCGAGTAAGTCCCAGACCCTTCAGCTACTGCTGAACATTTCTAATGTTTAAGTTGCACACATGTGAAAATGTGGCAGATGAATAAAAATTAGGCCTTGTACTTATTTACTTTGCAAATTGCAGTGCTTATGAAGGAGTAGCATATCAAGACATGAGCAAATGGAATGAAGCTGCATCAGAGCAAGTTCAGATTGGAAATTCATTGCTCGTGGCTTTTACCTTTAGAATTTACATGGAATTTCCTATTGCCTATGTGTTCTACCTCTTCTCTTTGTTCTATTTCCCTAATCTTGTCTGTTTTTTTCTCCTCACTGCCCTCCCTCAATTCTTCTGTCAGGCTTGGTTGCAGTGGCGAGAGCTGTATTTCTACAGCCAAAATGAGAAGCAGAAGGAGACCAGGGCAGTAACTCACCATCGGCACTGGGAACTGAAGAGGTGCTTGGGAGTGTGGCTGGGGTACTTAAGCCTCCACAGAGTGAAGAAACATCAGAATGGTGAGTTAGGACAGAGCAGGGCTCAGCCCCTTTGCTTAAGGCACAGTGATGGGTTTTTCTGTTCTAGGAGACACTCCAGTGTCTCTGCCCAACAGATGATGAGATGCAGCTTGGGCTGCACTCTGTGACAGGCCTGGCTACCTGAGGTCATACACTGAACAGGGAAGATCACCTGCTTTCCATGTGATTTTAAAGAAAATGCTTTACAGTTCCCTTGATGAAAACTTGCACATTGTCTATTATATTCTAGCTGGGATATCTGTGAGAAGGATGTATTCAGGACTTTGAGCAGTCAGTCTGTGGATTTTCTTGATAATCAGAAAAATCAAAACTCATACAGGATGGTAAAGATGAGTTCTTTTGGTTTTTACCTTGTAGTCACTGGAATTAGTTCAGATATTTGTGTGAATTGCCTTTTGATTGGTGGTAGTGGAAAAGAATTCAGCTTGGATATCGAGGAACTAGTACTAGGAGTTTGCTGAAATGTAAGCAAGCTTCTGTGTGTTGAACAAGTGACACAGTGTCTTAACTTGCCCTTCTTAAGTCAGTAGAGTAGGTCACTGCTTTAAAACTGCCTTTTTGATCAACGGGAGGAATATAGTCCATAGCTGAGTGTTAATGTGAATTCTTGCCACCATTTTTCAATTTTAGAGCTTCTGTCAGTTCAGAACCAGTGCATTAGATGCCGTGGTCTCACCTGACAAACGAGCTTGGGACAGAACAAGTCAGGAGTAATTTGGGTTTGTTTTCTAGAGCTGGCTCAGGAGCTTCACCGGAGCCGGACACTCAGGCGGTGTTTCTCCCATTGGCGGCTGTTGTTGGAGTGCAGGAGAAGAATTCATGCTCAGCAAAAGGACTTGGAAAAAGAAGCAGCCTTATGGGCAGTCTTTGTACACTGGAAGCATTGTATCCACTCTGTATTTACTCCTTAGCACGGACAGGTTAAAAGCATTCCCGCAGGGGAAAGATCCAGTTAATAAGCAGGAATGTTGTGCAGCAGCATGGGTGACAACAAACAGGTTACCATTAGAAATATGTGTGTAATGCCATACTAACAAATAATTAGCCTGGTGCAATTACAGGATGTTAGCATGTTGACACCTAAGAGCCTGCAGAAGATGATTTATGGTTGTGGATGAATTCCTTAACAGTGAATCAGAAATCTATTGTGGTAAGCCAGCAAAATCTAAAAACTTGACTGTAGTCAAAACTTCTTCAGATAACAGTGCTGGGAATTCAAACATTGCAGCAAATTTAGGTGGAGATGTAGTGCCCCTCTGTGGGAGAAGGTTGTGTGTGTGTTGGGATGGATGTTTGTGTAAGAGTTACTTTAACTCGGTGGCAGATGTGCTGTGTGTGGAAGAGTCTCAGCAGTGTGAGCTGGCTGAAGAGCACTACAGACATCACCTGTTGGTAAGAGCACTGTTATGTGCCAGGTGGGAGGGGCTGTGGGCAGTGTCCCTGTAATACTGACACTGGTGTGTGGCTGTTCAGTGGGAGATGCCATAGGGAGTTGGGATTGGACATCAGATTTCTAAATTTTAACTGTTCTGGAATCTGCCAATTGAATACAAATGGGGAAAGTGTGTTGCTCCCCAGAACAATTATTCTTCCAACTGGGAAACTGGAGAAGTAGCAGATTATTCTTGAGGGTATTAGACTACCTGCTCCATGGCCGTTCTACAATGAGATTGTACTTTCCCCTTGATTTTCTCTTTTTTTTTTTCTTACACTGTTTTGCTACAAGAATTATTTTTTCTCCTCTGCAGCAATGCATGCATGCTGCTCTTCACATGAGACCAAAGGTAACTTACTGCATATGCAAGTAGTTGAGTGGTTTTTTTTTTTAGTTTTTTTTTTATAATTATTAAAAATAAATCCTTGAAGGCTGTTTGAAAGGTGAGCACAAGCAAGCCTCCAGCTTTTTTTGGAACTGAATTATTTTCAAGGGTGGATCAGGACCAATCATCACAAGAATAGCAGTAAATCAGTTTAGATCATGAAGTGAAAACATTAGTCATTATATGAGCACTTTAAAGCAGGGTGCTCTCACAGTGCTATTTGCTATGCTGAGCCCTCAATCAAGATATTGTGGGATTGTAGACCCAAAGACCTGGTGCAGGTTTTGTGTAGAGGTGTTGATAGCTGAGCAAGAACTTAGATGTGTCTCAGTAAACCCCTGGGAAAGTATTTCAGCTGGAGAAGTGACAATTTGTGAGAGGAAATGGATGACTGGCTTTGATGCCAAGGTAATGAACCTTAACTGTTGCAAAGAATAGCATCAAACATGTATTGTGTGTAAAGAGCAGCCCATTCTAAGCTTACCTGATGTGGATTACATGAAGGTTGTGTGCACTTCTATTGCTACAGAAGCTTGGGTTTAAGGGGCTTTGGCAGAACGTTGTGAACACTCGTCTCCAGAGAATGAGAAAGAATCTGTCACACCGTCAGCACCAAGTTACAGTGAGTCTGACTTCTGTCCTTGTGTTAGTTTTTCTTGAGCTGTTCAATTGACTTCCACTTTCACCTATAAAGTACTCTTTTATTACAGCAGTGGCTTTGTTCCTAAAGACTAATAACCACAGATCTCCTGTGTAAGTCAACTGCTACTATTAGATACATTTTAGTTTTCTGTTTTCCTAGATTTATGGAGATTCTTTTCTTTTACCAGAAAAATTCTTAACAGGTTATAGAACACGTTTGGTATATGAAGCAGTGCAGGAGACAACCACTGCAGTATGCATTTTCAGAAGGAGTTTAATAATTTCTTTCCCTGCATTCTCCTCACTTGATATCTATGGGGGTGTTTTTGTGTCTGTCTTGTTTTATTTCAGGTGCTGCAGAAGTTCTGGAACCGTTGGAAGTCCCGTTTGGAAGAGAGGGAGGAAGAACAGCAGCAGGCCTTAACATTAGTGGCTCATGTCCGTTATAGGTACACAGAGAAACAGTAATATAGACTTGTACTTTTGTGGAATTTGTGGGCCTTTGGTTCTCTTTTAAAGTCTGGTAATGCCTTTGGGAGCATGACCATTTTGATGCCAATTGCTCTGATATTTTCTATGAGTAATGAATGATTTACATCGCCTTCTCTGTGGCATGTGAGAGGGAGATTGGTTAAGCTGAACTCTGAGGCTTGTTTAGATTTAAGAGCTGGACTATATCAGAGTAATGATCTATCCACTGCCTAATTTCTAAAGGCTTACATGATTTGAAAAATCAAGTAACTGTTGAAGTTGTAGATGGATTGGTTGTTCGACTTTCATGAAATCAATGTGTTTTCTGAAGTCCTCTCCTGTGCTGACATTCTCCCTTTTTGCCTGCAGGAGGGTGTTGATGAGACGGGTGTTTGACACGTGGCTGCTGAGGGCCTGTGAGCTGCGAGAGTATCGAATGGGAGAGAAGAGGGTAAATGTAACTCTCTTACCTGACCTTGCTTAGGAAATAGAGGAGATGGTTTCTCAGTTGCTGTCTGTGAACATGAGTTAGCATGAGATGGACTTGGGTGTTGTAAATTCCCTTTTCCTTGGTGGGGGATCAAGTCAGGGGAAACAGATTACAACCAGTATTTACTGTTCACCTTTAAGTTAAGCAGTTTGTTAATAATAGAATCAAGCTGTTATTATGAGAGGATAACCATTCACAGAGTTCATTTGCTCATTCTCTCACCCTGTCAATATGTGCATGATCTCTCCCTCACTGTCTGTTTTGTAGTTACTTCACTGAACCAATAATAGCAATAAAGGGCCAAGCGCAGCCTGTTTAAGAAGTCCAGGGTTGTACTGACAAATTATTTACTTCTTGGTAGGTGTCTGTAAAGTTCCTTAAGAGGTCCTTAATTTCCTAAGATGTGTGTGTGTGTATATATATATATATATATATATATATATATAAATAAAATCCTGGAATCTTTATATGTAGCAGCCACTGTGCTCTTTTATGTGATCTGTTAGACAACTTCAAGTTTTTGGTAGCATGTGTGGGTGTCCTTGTGCAGATATGGCTGACTCTTGGTGGTGTGAGATTATCACCTCTGGTGAATTCACGAGGACTGGTTTCTGGAGCTTGTTGGTTCTTGGAAGTCCTTCACCTGCTACTTACCAGCTTGTATTTTTCCTCTCTTTGTCCTGCTGTATTCTGGTAACAGTTCCTCCCTCCACATGCACACAGGTACCTGGAGAACGTGTTAAAGAACCTCACAGCAAAGGGGCTTTGCTGGTGCGTCCATTGTTCAACCTGAGAAGAGGAAAACAACACTGGACAGCTCTGTGCATGTCACCTTTAAGGACTGTGTCCTTATGTTTGTAACTGGCCCGTGTCATGAATTCATTGCCACCTTCTTTCCCTCTTAGGCTGTGCTTCATTTCAAGAGGCAACTCCTGTGTCGTTCCTGGTGCTCCTGGCGCAGGAGAACAGCTGCGTGTTTGGAGGAGCAGGAGGGCTTGGCTCGTGCAGGAGATCACTACAGTAACCTACTGCTGCTGAGGGCCTTCTGCCTGTGGAAGCAAAATACTCAGGAGAGAAAAACAGAGTAAGAACACCTTTTTAAAAGGGAGAGTGGTTTTTATTGGCCCTGTGATGGCCTACTAGGGACAAACAGGATTTAATTCACAGTGATACTGACTCTTTATTTGCGCTTTGGAGTCTACTAGTTTGTGTTTCAGTAAATGGCTTACTGAAAATAACAAATGGGGGCTGTGCTAGTAGGGTTCTGTAACATGCACTGCACTGTAGGAGAAATTCTTATTTTTCTTACAGGAGGCTCAAGGAGATGCAAGCCTTCAGATTTCACTGTTCAAAGTGTCTGCAGCAGACCTGGAACAAGTGGAGGGAGGTGAGAGAGTTAACATATGGGGAAGAATTTGTGTTCTTTGTTATGTTCAGATTGCTTGTACCCAAATGGCTAGAAGTTAAATTGTTTATTTGAAACACTAGTCATGCCTAAGCTCTCTTCCCTTTCTAGGTGCATAAACCCAGTTCAGTGTGGGTGGAACTGCAGAGGGAGGAAGAGGGAGCTCTTTAGCTTTCTGGTCATGTGTGTAGATATGGTGAGGATGGGACTATAATTTAGATGCACCTGGGAATGTAACCGGAGTCAGATGATGAAATTGTCCCTACCCCTTCTCAAACCCTCGTTTGCAGCCAGGCCACTGTGTGTGTGTGGCCTGTAGTTGTGCACAGGTCATAGCAGACCCTGTCACAGGGTGCTGTTATACTGGGCCTTTTCCTTAACATGGTGAGATGTATCAGATGGCCCTTCAGCATGTCTTGAGAATCTATGAGGAATTTTATAGCTGGCACCAATATGTTGGTGCAGACCTGTTAGCTTGAATGGATTGCATCCATCTTCAAGAAGATTGCTACAAAGGACAGGCAGGGGCACCTCAACTAGGCCTTTTGGTGGGGTAGCAGGGAGTGCAGCACCAGTTTGAGCGAAAACTTACCACAGCATCATAAAGGATTGATGTTTCCCCAGAGACTGGGAATAGTGCTTTTCCCTTCTCTCTGCCACTGCCTGTTTTCCCTCCTTCATGTGTATGTATCTCTCTTTTTTTCCCCACTCCCTCCTTACAGTATGTAGGACATCAGCGTGAGAAGTGGAGGAAGTTGGTGCAGGCAGATCTTCACTATCGACACATATTGCTGGGCAAGACCATGGCAACCTGGAAGGTAGGAGGGAACATTCTTTTCTTTGGGACACTTGGCTGGGTGTGCTGAAGTGTTTCAGTGAGATCTGAAGAGCTGCCACGCTGCTTCACTGCAGGCACCAGGTTGTGCAAGGTAGAATGGAGGCTGTTGTAGGTAGAGCTGTATAAGCTCTGGCATTGCTTTGTGGAGCAGAAAAACCAGTGTAATCTTGTGGCTTTGGTGAAGGGTACATCGTAGGTAGCAGTAACTATTGTGTGATGACTGCTTGTCACAGTAAAACAGCATTTGATTTTAGTGGCTCCAAGTATTTTTCTCCACTCTACTGCCACTGTTACTCTGCTGAGCTGCTACTAAGAGTTTCTAGATGTTTCCTCTCCTCAGAGGTGTTAACAGGTGAGGAAAATTTACCTCTCACTGCTTTTCTTGCAGAGTTACCAACAAAACGTACAGTGCATTCTGTACCGAGTAGCTGAGAAGGAGGAGGAGCACACCAGGCGGCTGCTGAGGTGAGCCTTTTCCTTGGGCAGCAGGAGAGAAGGGACTGCACTGCAGCCAGATTCATTCCTTGCTTTCACTGCCACCTTTGGAACTTTCTGAGTGTTCAGTGCTGGGAGTTGACTCTGCCATGCATTACTATTTCCATGCAGGTCATCCATTTAAAACAAATCAACCTCTAGCTGTCTGCTGTCTGTTTTGCTTGAACATTTCCTAAGTCTCTGTTTAGTCCTGTGAGAGTCAGCAGGCAACAAACTGTATTGTTCCCTGCAGTGCATGGATTCTGTCTGCTATGGTATTAAAGCAGCCTGGAACATGTAGAGGTCTTGCATTACAGTGAGGAAAGAGATTAAAGATACTATCACATTGCATTGGTTGAGTGACTTTAGTTTTGATTACCTTATTTGTTTTAATGCTGTACAGCTTGAGTCACTTGCAGAGCCTGACTCAGCTGCTGGATTTCAGTGTTCTGTTGTGCACCGCCTGCTCTTCAGCAGAGACCTGAACAGGCAGAAGGTGATTTGCACAACTGAGTTTATAGAGGCAGCTGGTTTTGATTCCCGTGTGAGTAGGAAGGCACCAAACAAACAAGTGAGAATCATTCTTGGCAGGGTTTGGGGGTTTTTAACCTTTTTTTATGTATTTTTGCCTTCAGGCAGGTTCTGTGTACGTGGAGGGAAAATGCCCTTGCTCTTATACACGAAGCTAAGGCAGCTACTCGAGCAGATGAGCACTACAGGAGAGCAGTCCTGTCAAAGGTGGGGTCTGTACAGCAGCTACCAGGGGCTCAGGGCAGGGGTCAGGTAATGCAATTAGAAAAACCAAAGACTTAATCTAAGAGACTAAGAAAGGTCTAACAAGTGGAAGTCTCACCTTGTTTTCACACGTGTCTCTGAAACTTGTCTGAGTGAGCTCACATTTTTTACTCTTCCATTCTTTCTCCTCATTTCTTAGAAGGAAGGGAAAACCAGTAGTATGTTAAAGCACAGTAATACTGGTGAGGTGGAGCAGGAGGGTGGGTGGATGGAAAAGAAAAATGCCAGGGTGACCCTCTGAAATACTGCTGTATTTAATTTGTAGGAAATTTTCACCATCTTGTTGACCCTTATGTGAAAAACAAGATGGAAATGGTTACGTTGCCAGCAGTGGGGAGTGCTTTGCTTCCCCTTCCATTGCAGTGCCAGTCTGTATCCCATGTCCTGCTTGCATTGTGTGTTTAGGTGTTGCTGCAGTGGAGACACATTGCCTGGCTACGAGCATGTCACCGCCGGGAGAAGGTGACAGCTGTGATGGAGGCCAGGAAACATTTGGATTTAGGTGAGCTGATGGAAACACTGATCTCTCAAAAGACCTGGTTATCTGTGTAGGAGCCATGGTCAGTCTGTTGTGTCATCTCTGCAGATGAAGTGACTGGATGGTCTATTAGCTTACAAAGGGCATCCTGGTAGGACGGAGAATGACTTGGGACTCCAGTGATCTGCTGAAGACTGCTTGTGTGACTTTTGCTTCTCTGATGGTTCCTTGTCTATATAAGGGATGGTAACACTTCCTTCCTCGAACGAATTTTCCATTACGAATTTTGAGAAGCTCAGACGTCTGTTTTGAGGGCAGTACAATATTACTGCTTCAAGGCCCTCGGATTGTGAAAACATTTTCATGGTACCAGCCACATTCTTGACATGAGGGAATCTGAAGCACAGAGCGCAAATGATTTCCTAAAGGTTACAAGGAATGTCAGTGGCAGCAGGGAGGACTTGCAAGTCACAACTCACTGTTACCTGAAATGTTTCACAATTCTTCTTCCTCATACTGAATACTGTCAGTGCTGAGTATTGTCCACGTTAAGTACTGCTGAAACAGTCTGGAAAAGCAGCTGATCACTTGATACTCTGAGGTTAATAGTTTCCTTGTGGTACAAGTCAATTTATCTTCTCCTAACAGTGCGTTTACAGACCCTGTTTCTTCACTGGAAGGAATTAATGAGGCAGTCTCTGATGCTGAGGGCTCAGCACCACAGGGCAGTACAGCACCACCAGCAGCACCTGCTCCAGAAGTACCTGGTGAAATGGAAAAATTATCATCAATGGTGCCTTGAGAAAATGGTGAGAACCTCCAAGCCTGTGGGAAGTGATGTGTGTGGAGGAGCAGCCCTGTGCCCTGGAGAAGGGAATGGCAGTCTTAGCTGAGGAGGAGCATGACAGCCCTCTGTGCTGAGAAGAAAGGAACATGACTGTGTCTTGCCTGAAGAAACTGATAGAAGTAATAGACTTAACAAGAGATGACAAGCTGAGCTTGCCATGGGTGGGACCATTTACTGTGAATGAAATCCTTCCTGGGCTCACAGATATCTGCAAATGGGCTTATACCATAGGGCACTTGGGTGTTGAGGGTAGCTCTTCGATAGCTCTTCTACTCTAGCAGCATTTGGCTCAGGGAAATGAGGTTTGCCTACAAGTGACTCACGTTTTGGTTGCCTTACAGCTGCTGCAGAGACGGGGAGATCACCTAATGACTCACAGACTTTGCTCTGCATCCTTCTCTTGCTGGAAGGCAAGGGTAAGGAATTTTCCCCTGAGTGGTTACCTAGCTCCTTGCTAATCCTTATCCATTCTTCTCCTTCAAGTTCCATTTACACAAGGACGGAAAAACGTTTATTTTAAGCATTTTCAGGGGGTTTTGATGCCATTAGCACAAGACACACCTTGCCATAGACTAGGTGAACCAAGTAGGTTTTTCTGCTCTGGTTCTACCAGCATTTCCACTTTGGCTGATGCTTTGGCTGGCATGGCTGGTATGGGATGTGTGAATTCCTAACCTGGCTGCTCTGCATTTTCCCCCTGACAGCTGTTGCAGAGGCAGTGGGAAAAGCGGCAGACGGTGCAAGCGCTGTGGCACTGGTCCCTGTCAGTGCAGAGGAAGGTAAGGGGTGTGTGGGGCAGGGGCAGGCAGTGAGTTTGCAGATGTGCAGGTCTGACTGCAGTCAGAGTGCACACTGAGTATCTGCTTCCTTTGGTCTTTGGGGGGCTCTATGTTATTTTGGAATGCTGGAAAAATATCCTTAAATCTTCTTAGCCGATTAAAAAGTGTAGACATGTTTTACCCTATCCAGCCCCAGCTGACTTAAATCCCTGTCCCTTTGTCCTTGAGGCAGTGTCCTGTTGCTGTAGCTCTGTCTGTTCCTATCCAGTGGAAGGGAGAGTGCTCCTGTCTGCAGGGGGAGTCCCTGACCCAGAACCTGTAACACACACAGCTCGCTCTTGTTCATGTTGTAGGTATTTGATGCTTGGCTCACATTTGCAAAGGGGCAACAGGAGAAGAGAGATGGCATTGAAAAAGGCACAGGAGTTCACCACACAACTTCTCTGAGAGAAGGTGTAACCTGGCCCTTGAGAAACACGGGTGGCATGAAACAGTTGCAGGGGCAGCTCCACACCCAGCACCAACTGAAGGTGAAAGAGGCAAATGATTGCTCAGATACCTGCAGAACTGGGCTGCTCTGATCTCTGCTCTGTGTGGGGATGTGTGTTTGTGTGTATGTGCATGTGTGTATCTTGGAGCCCCACATCCCAGCTGTTGTTGGGATCCCACATACACTTTTTCCCGTAGTTCAAAGCATTTAATTCAGCTGAAAATGGAGCACTTCAGACCCATGTTGCTAACTGGGAACCTTTCTTGATGAAACAATTTCAAAACTGGTCAACTCCTGCCATAGACAATATTTCTGGATTAAACCTTTGCACTTGGCTAGGATCTAGTCTCAAAATCCTGGGCTAGAATGAAGCATTAGGGGCTGCATCTGATCCTGTCTTAGCTTTAGCACTGCTTGTACCTTCAAATGTGGGCTTGTGTCACTTCTGCCCTGGAGTATCGGCCCAGCCCTGTGTGTGAAAAGGAAGATAGGGATGCCTGTATTGCTTGCTCTCTTCCTGCTTCTGGGCAGCTTTGCCAGCTCTGTTTCAGATTTTCTAGATACCAGTTGTTCCATTTGCTATAATGTGCAGCTTGCCTTGTTTGCAGAAGTACCCAGTTCTCCTTCCCCAAATGTTACCACAGTAACCTGTTAATGTAGCTGAGAGAAATGCCGTGGCCGTGAGGTCATTGGAAGTCTCAGTTCCTTCTGCAGTGTCCTTCTCCCTGGGTGATGTGGTGTTGCTTCCTGCTCTGAGCCATCAGATACTCTGCTGTTTGTTGTGTTGGCAGGCAGCCTACCACCTTCCCCCCTCTGTGTACGGCTGTGCTGTGCTGTGGAAACAGAAGGTTCTCTCCAAGAAATTAAATAAGCCTTGTTCTTTTCTGCCACCTCTGAAGAAGCAGGTGACAGTTAAAAGGCCTGATGAGACAAGAGGATGTTCAACGGAGGAAGAGCCATGGCCTTCAAAATGCAGACATCCACCACTGCACCCTGCTGATGGGGGCTCAGTTCTCACTGATCTGTGAGTGTAAAGTTCCAGTCCCTCTCCCATTTCTCTGACATATGTGTAGCTTTGCATGTATGTAGTCTCTCTATGTGTGTCTCATTTTTATTTCCAGGTTTTCACACTGATCACTTAGTTCCATTCATTCTCCTTAACTCTTTCTCTGACCCTGCATCCTATGGTTGGTGGTGCAATCATGCTGTGTAATGCAAACATCAGCCCATACATAATGAAGGAATTTGTGACTTTATTTGCATACCAGTGACAGGTGGGATCAGCTCAGCTGGAGATCTTCACTGTGTACTTCTCAAGATACAGCTGAATTCATGGAGTGTTGCTCATTTGTCATGGGAGCAGTTACACAGAGAAACATTTGAGAGATACCTGGGATGGGACTTTGGCGATCAGGAGAGTTTATCTTGCCCAAGTGACCTAGAGCTGTCACTGAAGCTCCTGCTTTTCTTGCTGAAGTCACGTATAAGCTCTGATGAAATGATGAACATCAAGATCCTGGCTATACAGAAGCTGAACTTTCTTCTTACCCCTTTCTTTGCCCTGGGGAAGCTTTTCCTTAGAAAGTTCATACTGATCACAGGGTAATTGCAAGGAATAATTTTCCATGAAGCTTCTCAGCCCAGGACAGGAGCCCTACAGGGAAATAAGATGGTAACTTTACATTGCTTTAAGCTTGTATATGCTGCCAAAAGAAGAGTTTCTGCCCTGTTCAGTTGTGTCCCTTCCACCACTCCTTGTGTTGGCACAACCGTTCACATGGTGAACCACACTGTCACATTAATACAGGTGGAAATTTAGTCTTTAGGAAGTATTATTACATGCAAGGGGAATGAATAATGCAACAGGACTGTTTCTTTAGCTGCAATGCCAGCTCATGCCAATTTGTTCTGTTTTCCTTTGCAGAAATGCTATTCAACGAGCCAGGTCACCACTTTGGAGGCCTGACTTCCTTCTGGAATCTCTAGAAAGCAAGGAACTGCTTGGACCTCCTTTTGCTAGGTAGAAAATGTATTTTTAAAAGTGAAGAAAAGAGGGTGACTTACAGTGGGCGTAGTAAAGCAGCTGACTGGGGAGCTGTATGTAAGGGAATGACAAGATTCTCCTTTTTTGCACTGACTGCAAAGGACAAGACCAACAAGTTGCACTGTATAATGACATCATCCTTCTTCCTTTACAGGTCAGAGGTGCCCTTTGAGCAAACATATGTGAGCAAATGTTCTGCACAGGCTGGGAACTTAGTGCTGACACCTCACAAGGAAGCAAGCACCTGTAAATGGCTTTCTCAGATGGGCAGTGCTGCTCATTCCAGTCCCTCTATCCCACGGGCTGCTCTCCCCTCTCCCCCGCTGTGGGCACAAGATGTCCTTCATGCTGGGCAGGGGCCAGAGCTCTGGTCTCCTGCCTCTTTCATGCCCCGAGGGAAAGCTGTATCTGAGAAGGTGAGTGTGCTGCGGAAGGAACAATCACAGTGTGCTCTGGGCTGCTCTCAGCAGGCATGTTGCTTATTGCTGTTTTCCTGTGGCTCTTCTGAACTGCCTCTGAATTGCTCCTCTGAACTGCCCACCTGGATGTTCTTTTCTTGTTCTAGCTGTCATCTTTAAAGCTGACCAAGTGAACTGCCTCTGAATGCCCAAGAACTGTGTGCCCCCAGTCTGATGCAACCCACATGTGTGTTGCACTGTAATTCATGCCTTTATTCCTGGTGGTCTTCCTACCCAGATCTTTTTGTGGCAATTCGGTTGAGGGTGCTGACCCCTCAGAGTTCAGAGCAGTTACAGTTTGCCATCCAGATTACAGGGGTTTAAGAGAAACTGATTGCTCCAGTCAGTTTAGGAGCAGTGGCTGTGCCTGAGAAGCTCAAAAAATTGAAACTCACTCTACCTGCAAGTCGGTTCCTGCATTTTAAACCCTTGTTCCATGGAATGGGAGGTGTTAAAATATTGATTAAATGACTCTGTGTTAGAAATGAAAGAGCCCATTTTTTTATGATCTGCTTCTTCTGTGGGATTTTATAAGAGGGGCTCAGTGACTACAGGGGTTGTCTGAGTGGGAGTAGGGCTTAGTAGGTCAGGTGCATCCTACTTGTAGGGCCTAGTCAAGAAAACCCTTTGAGCAAAAACCCAGTACCGCTCTGACCTTGTAGGGAGGAGGTCAGCCTGTGAGGGGTCACAAAGGAGCCTGTTCTCAAGACTCTCAACAGAACTCTGTGGAGAAGAAGTTGCAACCAAATTTGCAGCCACATTTGCTGTCACCTGAAGACTTGGTGGGGCAATGGAGTTGCCAAACTGCAGGTAAGTCCTCAGATCTAAACTGTGGCAGCTGCACATCCTCCTCTCTAATCCAAGTCAATGCCACAAAATATATGGGAGACAAGGCAGTCTTGTGTGCCAGCATCAAGAAGGAAAGGGTATCACTGTTCCATTTTGGGATGGTAAACACAGTTGTGTGGATCTTGCTGATTATGGGGTCTAAACCCCTGTTCTAGGGACTGAGGAATGGGAACTGCTTGGGGTTGGCTTTTTTTAGCAAGAATGTGTTCAGGTGCTGGGGCAGAATTTGCATCAGGAGAGAAGAGTTTACCCAGTCAGGCTCTCTGAGAGCTCCCTCTACCCCCGGTGTGGGTGTAAAGGGGACAGATGGTGTCAAGCACCTCTCACTGCGGTGTTTTTAATGACTTAAGGGCATGAAATTTGGGTGCACAGGCACATATCACTGGGTAACAAAGCATGTGGAAAGGACCCAGGAGGGTTCCATTTTTCCTGTCTATTAAAATTGTTTCCTGTTTCTTTGAAAAGAAGAAACAGTGCATGTCTGTTCTACTTCCATTGCTTGTGCCTTGTATCTTCCATTCAGCTGAAGGGAAAGAGAGGGGGCACAGTTCCAGAGAGGAAATGGTGTTGCAGAGAAAGGTGGAAGTTGAACTCCAACACATCGAGCAGCAAATGCAGTACTACTACAGCAGGAAGCAGGAGCTCAAGTATGTTCCAAAGCCCCTTTAGCCAGCCCTTCTTCATGTTGCCCACTTAATGTTGCATTTTTAAATATATCTACCCTGAAAATAGTCTAGTCTGTGCACAGTGGAACTGTGAATGGAACAGAGAAAAGTTCTAGAGGTTTTCTCTCCTCCTTTTGAGGTCACTCCAGGTGAAAGGGAGTACGTGCACAACTTCTACAGTCAGCAAGAGGTTTAATTATACCTTTGGTTTAATTGTACCTTTGGCAGCTCTTGGAGAAGCATGTCAGTGGTATCACTGGCTGCGATCTGAAGGCAGTACAAGTTATTTGGGCAGAGCAGCTGAAATTTAGCTTTTAGTTTTTTTTATCAAGAGGAGCAAAGACTGAGCTTTTCCATCTGTCAATTAAAACATTAAATATGGCTGGTATTTGGTAACTGCTCCACTAGAACAAGAAAACATTTACAAAACTGCTTAAAAGAAAATGGGTTTTGGAGGGGATTTAACTGTCAGGGAAGGAAGAAGTCAAGGACTAGAACTAGGAGACGGAAAAAGGTGTTCAGATTCCTCTGCTTTCCAGCATACTCTTCACTTTCTGCTTTTTTAAAAGACTTTAACCATTCACAGGTTTGAGACAAAAAATTGGGTCTTATTTCAAGTATCAATTGCCAGTCTAAGTTGGCTTAGACTGTTGAGCTGTTAATTGGGATAAGAATCCTTCTAATCCATTTTATCAGGTCCTGTCAGCAGCAGGCACACATCCTGCAGCAGTGGCTGGAAGCCAGCACCCAGCCAGGAGCCCGAGCGGGTGTGCGAGGAGTTCAGGAAGAACTGGGTCAGGTGTGTACACAGCAATCAAACTGAAGCTACTGAAGCGATTGTCACTGTGCTCTGCACTCAGCCTAAAGGCCGTGGGAGCTGTGAGGAACTGTGCAGCAAGCTGTTAGTAAAATGCCAAGAGAAGGGAAACTCGGAGTCAGAAGTGGGCTGATGAGCACAGCAGGCTGTGGAGGGGCACATCCTCCTGTTTGTTCAGACATGTCACTCCAGCTCCAACAGACCTTTCTGAGGCTATTTCCACACTACGGATCAGGCTTTAGTAGATTCAATCTCACAAGTTTTTCCACCATTTCCCAAGACCATTTCCCTGTGTGCAGCCTGCACCTGCAGTGCTCTGAGTCCCCAGGTTCATCCACCAGGCATGGGAGTGCAGTGGTACCTCTGAACCCAGCCAGTATTGAGCTGTTCCCAAGGGACACATCCTGCCACTCACTGGCTCTCAAGTGGGATAGCTCTTGCTGTCAGAAAGACTAAATGCTGCCTTGGTGTACAAACAGCTCATGCCCTTCTCTTCCCTTGCAGTTGCAGATGAGGATCAATACTCTCACCAAGGCACAGCCAATGGAGAGACAGCAAGTGCAGAGCCTGCTTGCCCGCCTGCATGAGATCCAGCTTGCCCTGGATCTATAAGGCATCTGAACCAACTTTCCAGCTCAGGGGTAGGAGTTTTTGCCCCTTTGATAGCAGGGGAGAATGGAAGAGATGTATGCATTCACTTGGCTCTAAGTATGGCGTTTGTATTTGATAAATTAAAATATTTTTGCTTGTTTCATTTTTACTAAAGCTGATTAAAACTCAAACTGGAGCTGCATCTACCTCATGCTGCACTTGCAATACCTAGTTTAGGTTACTCTGTTGTGGCAGAAAGGTAAGCAACACAGATAAGACTCTTTATTTCAAACCGTTTGCAAGTAAATGAGTTCATGTCAGTAAGTCATACACTTTGACATACAAAAATACCGTGCTACTGATACAGTTGAATTAAACGGATTCTCCATGCAGGAGAAATTCACAGCATTATCAGTACCCTCGAGGACCTTTGCTTTCACTTCTGGGGCGTGTTGCTGGCATCACAAGCAATGTTGGTTTATTAGCTTGCTCTGCACAGTATTAAAACCATCCTAAAACCAGCCACTTGCTGAACCCTTTCCTCCTCCTCCTGAGCTTTCTAATAAAGCAAACATCAGTAACCCATCCTCCATCATAGGCTAACAGTAACCTTCAGATAGTGTGGATGATGATGCTGAGTAGGAAGAAATTAAAGCTTAAACTTCCTTTGGCTGTGTCTGGATGCCACAGGCCCCAGTGGAAAAGGGGGGAAAGGTCCACTTGTCTTTTTCTCTCATCTGCTAGAACAGATTTGCTTTCTACTGTTAACGTGACACTGAAGTTTAATTAAAAAGCTCACCCTACTTTTATCCTCTGCCGGTTGATATTTGCCTTACTCTTTTCTCACTCTCAAAGGTTTGCAAAAAACACTTGTGTCTGGTATTGTACTGCTGCAGGAGTAAACTTGCTAATGCCAAGAAGTTTAAAAAGATAGGTGGCTGAGAGCCACTTCAAGCTTTCAAACTCCTCCCTCTGTAAAGTGAGGAGACACTGACTCCTGGAGCCAAATGAATTTTCTCCTGCTTGTCACCCAAACAGCCACCACCCTCTCCTGAGTCAGGGCTGGGCTACCTCACTTAGAGGCAGTTTATCACCCCTTCCTCCCTGATGACAAGCTAAGCATACAGGACTTGGCAAACTGGACATTTGTACAACAAAATTATATTCGGTTTTCTGCAGTGCATACAAAGAAGGGTTTCCTTGGGAGATCAGAGCTGGTCACAGCCTGCCCTCTCCCCCAAGTAGCAGAAAAGTAGCTCAAGCAAAGTAGTAATACAAGAAGTCTTTCAGAAAGCAGAAAGGCAGGTCTCATAAGCGTGTCCACTCCAACAAAGCTCTGGACAGCAAAATCAATTCTAAATGTTTGAGTGCTGGGACTTGAAACAGTTTATTCTCTAAAAACAACTGATACGTTGCTTTAAAACTCCAATCCTCTTCACTTTGGCAGCAGTTTCTGTCAGCACCACATAGTGCCTCATGCAACAGATCCAAGGTGTTAGATTTTAACTTCTTGCTGTGAGGTTAACAAAGAGGCTGTAAAATTTTACTGTGGATGAAGCTTCAGAATAGAGCTCCCAGCCCCCAGCACATTCCTAGCATTAAGTATGAGGGCAGAAGTCAGACCAAGTGTGGGGTCATTTTATATTTTGAATAAAATGAAATTGTTGCCAATCAAGGCAGGGCCAGGTTGGCACCTGGGAGGCAACATGGAATTTTTTCAAAGAGCCATAATATTTTCAAACACAGTCAGTGCATAGAGCATTTCACTCTGAGCAATAAAAATTGGTCCTGAAGTATCTGAAGCTGTTCTGTAATAGAGAAATTAATTCTTCAATAATTTAGTGACAAAGCAACAATGAAGATAACATAGCAAAAAGTAAAAACATATTTTAGTTGCTATCACATCACATAAGAAAAACATTCCCTGTGTCTTCTAACTCCTTAATCCAAGAGGTGAAGTAACTGTCTCTCGTACAGACAAAAATGTTAAGGCCTGGAATAGCAAAATAAATGCATGGATTAGGAATAAGACACACAGCTTTGGGGTTTTTTGTTTGTTTTTTAAAAGTAAATCCCACGATGACAAGTGCCATTGTCTGGAATGTAGACACAGTGTTTTCAGGTTTAAAATACAGTGCAAAGTCCATTTTTAAAGGGACAATGTCAGGCAAAAGAACTGGAGTTGACCAACAGCAGAAAAACCTGGGTGAGTGTAATTCTTTGTACTGATGCTGGCTGTTGCATGTTTTACTCTGTTTGGGCTGTGAAGCCACACCAGTCAATTTCACTGTTTTTCTCTGTGCATTCGCAGGCTGTCTTTATTTAAGAATTGCAGCAGAGTTTCTTAGAAGAAAATAAATATGAGAACATATTCTTTACTCAAGGTCTGAAAAACAGACTTTGCAGATATAAGGTACAAGGTCTGACTCAGCCTGTCAGTGTCCCTTTAAATACAGGTAATCTCCACCCTTCCCCATTGCACCTGCACAGCCTCAGAAGGCTTAAAAGGGACTTAATACCATAATTATCCTGTGGCACGTTGAGGGGAGAACATGAAACGGCACAGGGTGGGACAGAAACCTCCACGGGCAACAGCTTTAAAGGCAGCTGTACCCGGTACATCCATGACCATTCCATTCAGTTCCTACATTCAGCAGCAGGTAAATGCAGACTCTCAAGGTTAATGCAGCAATGACATCTTCTTTTCCTCCTCACCCAGGTCCTGCTGAGTGATATGGACTCGTTAAGTGAAACACTCGGTGGTGTGAAAAGAGTCCCTTTGTATAGAAAATCCTGCTGAGACAGTTTCTATAGGGAGCCCAGTGCTTCTCCAAAGCGGATTTTCTGTCCAGCTTTGAGGTTGAATTTGAAGTCCTTGGGTGCCTCAAAGATTAGTACAATCGTAGAGCCCAGGTTAAATTCCCCTAAATGTTCCCCTTTCCTCATGGGGATTCCCTCCTTGTTATTGTTGGATATGAAACTGAAGTCATTGTAGGAACCTTTAGAGTAACTTGGACTGTTGGTGTGCAAGTCCTGTACAGAGAAGGAAGAAACTGTTACTTGAGGATTTCAGTGCTCTGTATCAATTACCACAGCTACAGACTGTACACGCTCAGGCATTTTCCAAGCAGGAACTCACAACTCAAAGGTGCAATAGAAATATTAAAAAAACAGTCTGTACTGGCTCTGATGCCATTTAAATCAGTCTTAGAACATCAGTATGGAGAAACACCACAATTTCAGGGGAGTAAGATTTTTTTTTTTTTTTTTGGTAATTTTGCTTTGCTGTACCAACCTCAGCCATCAAACCCAGGAAGCTGCTGCTGCCACCCTGCTCACCTGGTCGAAGTAGATGCGGATGGAGCCCACGTTTGTTGCTCCCACAGCTGTCAGTGAGAAGAAGCCATGTTTCCAGTCACCTGTAAGGACAACCCGCTCGTTGTGGCAGAACAGCTCCTTGATCCACCGAGCAACTCCGGGATTCACGGACATCAGAGAGCCTGAAGAAGTGAGAAGGATTCAGGTTAGGTTGTCTTTGGTTTGCAGCAATAATGTAATGCCACCCAAATGGTGTTTTCAGTATAACTGTAGCTGATCCAGTAAACAACTCTGTCACTTATTTGTAGGATGAGAGGAAAATGCTTAGCAGAGCAAATGAAAGGGAAGGCTGTGCTGAAAACAACGGGGTCACAGAAGGATGTGTGAGGCACGTCATGTTTCTCCCCAATCCAAATACTTAGGTTTTTGCTACATACCAAGAGTAAAATATTTTTATCTGCTTAACTAAAGTATGATGGTCTGCAAAACATCCAACCCCAGCTCCAGCAGTGTAACTGTTTAGTTGCATTTTCTTTGCCAAGCACAAGCAGAGATCATACTTTAGGCTACTGTTTGGTGTGATCTGCAGAACTATCTGTATTTGAGGTGCAAACCGAATAAACAGTGTTTGGGAACAAATCAGGTCAGCATAGATCAGGTACTTCAAAGAACTCTAGCAGCTTGAACACAATATTACTGTTGGCACCATTTACACACGACTTGTTCTGGTGAACCACACTGCTGTAACACTCACCACCATTTGTGACAAATCACTTTCCTGCCACTATCTTATCATGTGGCTGCACAACTGCTGCACTGCTGTGTCTCGTTCAGCAGTGTCCATACCAGAGCTTCCCTCCAGGGCTGTTTTCTGGGAACAGACACCAACCTGGGAAATGCCGTCGGTGCGACACTGTCCAGTCAGTGGGCGAGTGGAAGCAGTGGTAGTCCCCTGGAGCAAGGTAGATCACACAGTGGTACAGCTCATTCCCCTCCTTTGTGACCAGCTGTTGCTGGAAAGAGTTACCAGGTGGGGCTGCAGAGAAACCAGGGAAAGGAAGGGTTTAAAGATGCTCTTCCCTCCGTACTGGTGCAGCACAGCAGTGATAGCACAAGTCAGTCATTAGAGGGTTGGACCTTGAGCATAAAGCTTGTTAAGGAGTAGCTTGTGTAGTTTTTGGTATCCAGGTGCTTGGGCCTATTTCAGTGTGACAAAAGGAGTGCTCCAGTCTCAATTTACTGACAGAATTTGGAGTCAAGGGTAGGAACCACGCAAATAAATTCAGATAATCAGAAGGAGCTGGGCATGACACCATAAAGCCACTGGTGAGAAAGAGAACTACAACAGTGACATGTTTATCCCTGAATAAAACAAAACAGAAATCAGACCTGCTTTTGTTCCTAACAACATAAGAAAGAGAGGGGGGGAGAAAAGTAATTTCTTTTCTCATGGTCTCCAAGAACACTGAAAGGGCAGAGCAGAATAAATAAAGAACTGACTCAGAACTCACCCTGACTAAAATGCAGTTCCTCTGTGGGGACGCGAGGTCCCAAGAAAGACTCCAGAGAATAAGTGACCCCTTTTACTTGCTCCACTTCACAGTTTTTTACCTGTCCAAAATTCAGGATCTTTCCATCAGAGGGACTAATCTACAGTGAAGAGAAAGAAATGAAAGCCATTAGTTCCTTCCTGCTGAAGCAGTGCCGTTCCTCTGGGGGCTGCGGGCAGCAGTGCCAGCCCCCCTCCTCACTCACCACGCTGTGCACGCCGCACACCGGCCGCGCCTGCGGCTTCAGCTTCCTGCGGAAGAACTCGCTGAGGTTCCTGTAGTGGTGCAGATCCTCCACAGCCGCCTCCTTCATGTTGACCCCAAAGGTCCAGATGTACAGGCTGTACACGGGCTTGCGCAGCCACGTGGGCAGCTCCACCTGGTTCAGGCGGCCCCAGGCCCGCGACAGAAGCCGAGTTGGCACCGACTTGTACAGGGCGACCTGCAGAAAGAATGGCACCAGGTCACCGAGTGCTCCCCACTGAGGGCTTTCCTACCTCTCCCTATGCCACAGAGAGGATCACACTGTTCCTGTGACCCCTTCCCCTGGACTGTGGGTTACAGCACACACCAAGTGGCCTTTTACATCAGCAAAAAGGGAAACTGTGCTTCATCCTCACTCCTTTCATTCTGCAAACAGCAGAGAAGGGACAGGATGAAAATTCCTATAACCTTATGCTGAAGTCAGAATTCCCACTGCCCTGCAGGCTGAAGCTCCACATTCAAGTGACTGGAAGCTGCCCACGTGAGGCTTACAGAAAAAGAGACACTGCACATATTCTAGTAGAACACTAGTCAGAAAGTGGATAACCAAATGAAAATTGACTGAAAAATAATGTTCCAGTGTCTGCTGACCTGCACCTCAGAGGCATTTACTACTGAGGGTGTTTCCCACATCCCAGTCCTCGATGTTGTGCTGCTCCAATGACACCAGTACCATCAAGGAAACGTACCCACGTGGATGCAGCTACACCAGTGTAAACTTACACCAGCCTTACTCCTTCTCTCACAACAACAGGAGCTGATAATTGCAAGAGTATAAAGTGCCTTTATTTCTGCAGAAGTATACCTTTGGACTTACAATAACCTTAGGTTTTAGCAACAAGGCAAACAACTGAAACAAAGTTGGCAAGAGGTATCTGCTGTTGATGTAAGTGGACAGATGACAGCAGCCTCCTGTTGATAATTCCAGTAGACAACTCTTCTGGGGTTTGTGGTACTTCCTGTCAGCCAAAAAGCTCACATGGCCATGATGTAACTGGGGGGGGGGGCCTGGGGCATGTGGACCTAAAGAACTGAACACTCTGAAACCAGTTTTGCAAAAGAAGTGGTGGTGTGCTGACTCAAAAATATGTGCCATATTTTTGAACAGCACAGCTCAGCTACATTCAACTCAGCCAGAAGTTGTTGGTTTTTTTTCTCAGTGAGAGTCAGCATTTGTTCTTAATCATATCCTTCATAATTAAGTCTTGCAAAATACAGCCATAAACAGAGACAGAACACGCTGGCTCAGAGCCTGTCCATTGTATCAAATACAGCAAATTAAGATTTCACTTACAAATCACCACCCCATGTATATACAGTGATATTTCAGAACTAAAATACCAACCTAATCTTACTTCAGATAAAACCTTCTAAATTAACAGTACCTTAGGTTTTATTAGCTGATTTTACAGAGTGTTAGCTTCCGAAATAAGTTTTGCAGTTTTCTACCAACACGAAGAATCTGCAGATACAACTATAAAACCACACAAATTGTCCAAAGTGCTGTTTCCTAGTAACCCCTTCTCTTCAAAAGAACTTGGTTTTCAAGTTGATGGGATCAAACAGAACAGCTGTTCAATTAAATAGTCTTAAGAATGGCAACTCTGTTGCACTTTTCAATCAAAGCATTTGTGTGGTTGTTGCATTGCATGATTTGTGGGGAGAAAAAACCATGTGCCAGGCATCCACACCCTGCTCTCAGCAGTGTCAGAGCAGAGATCTGCACATCATCTGGACAGGCTGGATTACAAATGCTCCAGGAACTTGAGGAACAAACCCTCCCGGTGCAAAAATAACGGAAAGTAAGAGACCATTCCAACGTGGCCAGGAAAAGGAACTGGCCAGGAGGTTTGGTCTGCCTTGTCCTAGCCCTGATCCTGTGAGGTGACTCCATGAACTCAAAGGTTTCTGTTGATTTTCCCTGACTGCTAGGGGACAAAGAAATTCTCTGCTACTGAAAAAGTTGCTTGTCTGTGAAGCAATTAATCAACACAACTATGAACAGTAAAAACTAAGCAGAAACATGAATTGCATCCCTGCTTTCACACCAGTGATCACCAGCCTGTCCTCATTGAAGGCACTCTCCCCCCAGGTGCTGCCAGCTCCTGCAGGACACACTGCTCGGACCCGAAGCGCAGACCTGCTCACACTTACCCTGCTCATGGGCCTCCATCCCACTCTGGTCAAGGGCTTAAGAGCACCGAAAGGCAGAAGGTAATAGAGAATAGTCAGAGGCCAAGAACGCAGTTTCAGAGCAGGCCTAGACATACAGCTCAGCTGGCCCAACCTCCGCCTCAGGGCCAGCTGGGGGAATTGCAACCTGAAAGATTACACACACAACATCAGAGGGTCAGGCATCTCAGCTGCAGAGCCACCAGCTTCTGACAGCTGGGGATGAGTTATTCCTGCTACACGTTACTTAAACATCAATTCTGCAAGCCTTTACTCCTTTATTTTGATCAGTTCTTCCCTTTCCCAAAATAGAACAGTTTATCTAAAACAAAAGAAGAAAAATCCTTTGTCCAAAAATGGTGTTCACTGTCACAGGTCACATTTTAGGAATAACACCCTCAAAAACGAAAGGCAAGACCATTTGCAGATGACATTTGAAAACAAAATCACAGGTGGTTCATCCAACTAATAATATCACATGAGAGTTTAAGTCGAAATAACAAAGCACAAAAGTGCTTATTCCAAATATCAGAAGACTACAACCCCAGAAAATATTACTTGTGACTGCCCCAGGTGTGGGATAGCCAGAGTGGGCAGCAAACAACATTCTGAAAGCTGGGAATATGTGATGCTGGGACTCTATCAGCTCTACAAAGGGACAAATGTAAGGAAAGAACAGATATTTGATGAAAGGAATCTTTGAAACCTAATAAATACAGGTCCCTTGGAGGGTGCATGTGTTGAAGGCATATTGACTAGATTGTGCCTCAAGTTGTATTTTGTATCACAAGGGATGTTTGAGTCAAATTTACAGAGCTGTTGGTCATTCACTAACTTTGGGAAACAAGTATTTGAGAAACAATGGAAGTGGTACTCCTGAGACAGGTAATACAATTTACAAATACCTGATTCCAAAAGACATTTTTCCAGGTCATAAAACCTCCCCTGAGTCCCCTGACTGTGAACAGGGAACGTGTGGACAAAGCCAATACTGCCAGTGCTGAAAGACAATCCAGTCTCCATAGCCCAATAACCAACTCCTCTGCCTCATAACCAACTGCATCTCTGATTTTTTATCACGTGGATGTCCTGACTGAGAGGGGTCTCATTTTGCACAAATGGCCATGGGGAAAAGTTGACCTTGTAACTCTCAGAGGGAAAAGCCACTCAGCTTATTAGCAGAGCACACCACGGGACTCAGTTCAGGCCCTTGCTGGAGGTCTGCATGCAAGACCCTTTGGGCCCCTGTTTATTCTTTGGCTTCTACTCACGAAGAAACCATTGGCATTTCCAAGGTCACACTATCAAATGGAAGTCTGCCCACCTGAGGGCAAACTATTCAAATCTGGGCACTGACTGAACTCCTGGCTGGAGACTGTTCCCCTGCAGCCGGGACACGGTGATGGGCCCTCACAAACTTGAGTGGGATGGCCTGGCTGCTCCCAACAGCTCCCTCTCTCAAAGGATTCTGTGATATGAAGGGTGAACTAAAAAACCACTGCATGTGTCTTTCCAAGATGGAAAAGAAGCTGAGAATTTAAAAAGAAATTTTCTTGCCAACACGTTCTTTTCAAAACTTGGACCAGAATTAAAATACCATGCAGGCAGGTACGACTGTCACCACTTTGGGATGCAAGATGGTGCTTTTGCCTCAGAGATTTTTTTCTGCAGTGAACACAACTTCTTTCCCCCCCAAGAATTAACAAATAACAAACAGACTGATCTGTGCATCACAGTGCATGGGGTAAAAAGAGCCCTGAGCAAAGTGCTGTCTCAGCACAGTTAAAAGCCGCTTCTCAGCTGGAGGTGGGACTGCCAGGGGAATAGGAAGGGACACTTCACATTCTTCCTCCCATCCTTATGAACCCCCTCAGCCTACAGGGGCTGGTGGGCTGGGAGCCGGGCTGGGTCCTGTTCCCCCTCCTGCTGCTCTCCCCCCCTTCACTGCAGTCGCTCCTGGACCAATCCCTGCAGAGCTGCATCGCTCCGGAGCCCTGGGGCTTCTCACTGCCTTGGCCTGGTTTCAGAGCGGCCCCTCAACTAATTTTTCCATTCTCCTAGTGATGGAGAGTAGAAAGGAAAGGAATGACAGCCTCCTCATCCCCCCTGCCAGGGAACAGCATGCCCTTCTTCTCTGCCGGTGCAATGCATAAGGAGCTTTATAGTAATTAGGCCAAACAAAAGCTTCGCAGATGGCTCCTGCTCCTCCTGCCCAGAAACCCTCCCAGCCTCCCTCCCGCCTCAGTCACCATTCCTGCAAAGCAGAAAACACTGAACAGTACCTGAAAGGAGCTCTCCTACTTGGTGTCCCGCCGGCAGAGCCAGTCGGGCCCGGGCTCTCCAGCTGTGGGTGCTGGTCCCCGGCACAGCTGCTGCTGCCGCCGTTCCCTGAACGCAGCCTCCGGACATGGGTTTTAACTTTGTGGAGGTTGTAGCAAGAGGGTGGAGGGTTAGATAAAGCTTTATAGCATCTCACCATTTCCCTGTGTGCAGATCTGGTCCCTGCAGGGTGTTTGACTGACACATCGTCAGGTGACGGCTGTTGCAAGGCTCAGTCTTTTTTCCTCTACCTCTCTTTCCTTTGCTTGCTCCGGCACAGGAGAGAGGACACGGCGTCACAGTTCCTAAATCCCCCGCTGATTTGTCTCTGGATTCCCTCTCTGTTTCCCACTTGAATCTCTGCTACGAGGGTTGCAGCTATTGCAAACAAACAGGCATTGTGTCATATTTCAACATCCCACTACAAAGCCGACTCTGCACAAGACAAAGACGAGCTGTCCATCTGAGCAGTCCTTGCTTCTCACTAGTCAGCGTGGCCATTGAAACCCAACTCCCCCAAAAACACCCTGCAGTCCCGGGCTGCTGGGCAGCAATGCACCAGTGCAAGGAGCAGCCAGCTGGGCTCGCACAGCTCATCCCAGACCAGCCTGAAGGCGAGGCTGGGAGGAGGAATGGGGCGGGGAGGAGGAGGAGACAACTCCCGGCTCCAATTCTGCAGTGCAGCAGCTGCCGCTGAGAGAGAGCTCTGGACTGGCGGGCACCAAAGATCTTTCCCTGCTCTTACCGGCCAGCTTGGGAAGAAAACCGAAAGGAAAGGAATGGCTCTCTATTTTACAACTCTTGTCAGACACAAACATCCATCTCCTGAAGTCTCTTTTCATTCCAAAAGATTCACACAGGGAGCAGGCAAAGGACATTCTTCTACAAATAACCAGATCCATACAAAATAAGCCAGTTTTAGGGCCGCTTGAGAACTGGGTATAGAGGAAGTGTTATGTGTCTATTATGTGACTCCTGTACTGTCACTGTTTTTGTGTTGCTCTGATTGAGGGAAAGGGTTGTATTGTATTAGGGACAAGGCAGGAGTGGTGGGAGGACCAGCAGGAAAAGCTAGAATTAACTAGCTAATGGCATCCCACTCAGGCCTCAAAAGGAAAATATTCTAGCAGTAATTGTGTATTTTGATTTGCCTTCAACTCCAAATATTAGAGATACTCTCCAGAAACACCTCTGGAGACCCTGCATTAGAGTAGTTTTTTCAGGAAGAAAATTGCTATATGGTATTCTGTAAGACCTGTGTGTGCATGTTGTTAAGCTGAATTTTAACAACTGCATATTAAAAAAAAAAAATCCAACTAATTGAAAGAAGGCACATTTAAGATCAACTGAGAGCACTCCAAACACACTCCTTCTTCCCTGAGACCTGTGCCAACTCTTTTTGTTTTCTCATTTAAAATATCATTCAGTCTTTCTCTGGCTGGCACAAGAAACTCCTACACAACAAAAATGAAGCCATCTGTATAGTGAAGTGATGAAAGCAGTTACCCAAAATCCCAACCAAATCCAAACAAAAGAGACGAGGTGCACAGGGGAGCTATTTCTCCTGATTCACCAGGAACATTAGAAATTACCACTGCTAAATACTTCATTTAAACAGCAACAACCTAATCTGACAAGACTGTTTCAGAAGATACTTCATCAGACCGAGATGAAAATCATTTTCACACTGAACATGTGTGTTCACAGAACTGTGGGGAGAGTTTGTCTGGCACTGGTGGGACAGGGCAGGAGCAGCAGAGTCCCCAGCCCACAGCTTGCCCGGCACCCTGCTCCCAGTCCCATCCCCTGGGCAGACCTTCACCCCTGCAGGACTTTGCAGAGGCAGCAGAGCAAACACAAACCTTATCTATATTCCCTTCAGTATTCTTCCCTTTAGGACAGGGGAGGTAACCCACAAGGTCTTTCAGTAAAATTCTACCTTATCCCCCAAAACATATTCAAGCAACTCATATATTCTAGACTGAATCAGCCTGATTCTATGAAAGTATGGAACAAGCTAAAGAGCTGACCTGCTCCCTAAAAACAGACATTGAAATGTTCTACGGCCCAATGCAGTGGGAAGTACCACACTACAGTCCAAAACAAAGAATGTGGTGGAAGAGAGATTCCTCTCCAGGAAGGGAGAACTACTGGTGTTAAAGGCTTTTCCTTCTCCGCTTCTTAAACCAACGGAGCTCAGCCGAGTAAGAAGTTTCTCCTCAGTTCTGTTCCACTGCCCTCATTGAGTTCCCCAGGATGGCAGTACCTGAGTGCTGCTGACTCGCTGACACACATGGCAAGCTGCCATCCCTGCTGTGGCTGCCCCAGAAGCAGGTGCAGTTCCTACAGTGTAAGAAGGCTGAAATGAAAAACCCACCCTGAGTTTACCTGCTTTCCACAAGGAAAGGAACAAGAACTGGTCATCAATCAGCTCATGACAGAGGAACTCACAGAATGGCATCTCAGTAGCCAGACCTCTCAGGATGCAGACAGTGCCCAAAGCCTGTTATCAGCTCAGATGAGAATCTTACAGTTTTCGGTTTGCAGGAGGTTGGACACCAGTACCAAACTCCCCCACCTGTCTGAAGTTCCCCAGAATCCATGCCAGGTGAATAAAGCAGCAATTACCAGCAGGTATCAATCCCTGCAGAATTATCATCTCATGGAAAACTGCTAATCTGCCAGCTATGCAACACCCTTCTGCTCTGTCAGCTCAAATAAGCGTCAAATTCAGTGACCTCATTTAATTACTTGTCATTACTACCGCAAACCCTTCCCTGAAGTTTTAAAAAGCAACACAGCAAGTCAACTGCAAGAAAGACTAATAATGCAACCTAACTTTAAACCTGCAGCCTGGGTTTCAAACCGTAAGCATGAATCACTAGGCCTATATGCGCTGATCAGAGCACTCAAAGCCCTCTGGTCGCACTTTCTACATTGGATAACAGAACTACTGTTTAAAAAATGCACCAAATGCATCCGAATGCTGCGTTCAAGTGCCAGCGAAAACACGGTTCTTGCAACCGGGGTGACGGTCCCGTTCCTTTCCCAGCAGTAACTGTTTAATTCCAGACACGTCATCCCTGCTCCCACCCAACCTTCCCCGGAGCCAGCCCAGCAGGAGGGACACTGGATGCTCCACACGCAGCCAGGAGCTCCTGAAGGCCGGGAGCACAACATTAGTGCCCCGATGCTGCCGGGGCCCCCGAGCGCACCCCGCGCATCGCTGCGCGCCTTCGCTCCCGGCTCCCCGCGCACACACAACGGCCCCGGCCGGGCAAACGCACCCCGCGGGCTCCGGACATCCTTTACTTCTCACATGGAGAAGCCTTTCTCTGTATTTGCTCTTAATGTGTCATGAAGAAAATGTTGATGGTTTCCCCCTAACTTTACACTGCTCTTTCTACAAAGAGGGAGGGAGGAAAAGGTCGCATTTTGACAGCCATAAAAGCCTGGATTCTTTTTGAAGTTTAAGCCTGAATTCTGTGCAAAAAGCCTGTTCTGTAGTCGCAAACATCTCTTCTGCGAAGCAAGGAGAAGTTTTATTTACTTTGCAAAGTGACGTGAAAATTGATGGCACCCTCCTAACGCTTTGTAGTAATAATTTCCAAGTCACGGTTCCGAACACCGCCCCCAGCAGTCCCCGCCGTTGTGTCAGGCGCAGATGGCAGCGGAGCCAGCGCTGGTTCCGCAGAGGCTGCTGGAGGAAGCCGGCGCCGGCCCCGTCCTCCCCACCGACCAGCGCCCGCGGAAGCCGCGCAGAAGCTCGGGCGGCTCCTCGCCCGCCCCGCGGGACTCTGCACTCCGATACGGCCGGTCCAAGAGGCTCCTTCTCTTTAAGTCGACTCAGAGATTACTCACGAGAGAGTCGAGACTTTGGAACATCTCTCCTGAAACTCCCACCAAGCCAGACACCGGCGCTGAACCCCCGCCTGGCCGCCAGCCCTCGCACATCTGCCCCGCAGCCCTTACCTGATGCGCAGCGAGGTCTCCTCCGTCCCGGCTTTTCGCCTCCAACCGCCGAAACGCGGCACCGACCCCTCCTTCCAAAGCAGTTTTCAGACACGTGAACAAAGCACCGGAAAGCGAACCTTTCCCCTCCCCCGCTCTCCGCCGGCCCCGGGGCCCCCTCTCCGGCCGGGCTGGGCAGCGGAGGGTCCCCACCTACCTCCCGCCGGTGCCCCGGCCCCGCCGCCCGCGCTCCGCTCGCTCCCGGCCCGCAGCCGCCCCGGCCTCGCCTTAAGGAAGCGGCTCGGCCCGGCCCTGCCCCGGCCCGGCCCTGCCCCGGGGCCACGGCCCCCTCGGAGGAGGGGCCAGGGCGGAGAGCCGCGAAGGGAGAGCCCCGAGGGCACTGACCAAGCGGCACACCCGCGGGACAAGGGGCTGCGCGGCGAGGGTCGGGCGCTCCGGGGGGCGCGGGCTCCTGTCCCGGGCAGCGGGAGAGCGGCGGTGTCCGGGAACAAGGCACCGCTGCGGATGCTGTACATGGCACAGCAGACCGGAGAGCGCTTCCCGGGGCGGGAGCACCATCCCACACAGGCAGCAAAGTGTGCTGCAGACCCATAAACTGCTCCCAAAACGCTCGGATAAACTGCTCCACAATCCCAGCAAGACGCTCAGGAAGTTGCACGAGGTAGAACAGACTAACCTAGTCAAAAGCCATCCCACTGGTCAGATTGAAAAAAAACCCAAACAAACTGATTTTACCAGGTTGTTTTCCAGGACAGCTGAGGAAAACATTTACACCATCACACCCTTCACACGTTTTGATGCTGTTGAAATTTCACCACTTTCAACATTGTCTGACCACTTTTGCTGTGTGCCTTGGTTCACTCGATAAGAAATTTTCTTGTAATTGCACGTTTGCTCCAATAAACTCCAAACATCAGAACCCAGGAGCAAGAATAGGAGACCAAGCAACTGGAGATTATGCTGGATTAAAAAGAAAAAGAAATCAGATATTCTTCCATTATTAGCTCTTTCCTGAACTTGACACACACCTCTTACCATAATAATGACGTCTCTTCCGGGCCAAGAAAAGCATTTTCTGTATTGTACTGCCAAGAACTCCAGTGTCCACTTACATAAATACAAGCACTTTCTGACATCAGTAGGAAAAACTGTTGGTTTTACCCCTGAGAATCAAGATTCTAAACCTGTCCTAAAGTACTTCCCTGCTGTATTAGGCTGTTTTTCACAACTGTAGCTGTAACAATAAGCTGCAGTTCAAAGAGGACAGAACTGTGATTTAATCCCTCATCTGTACTATGAGCTGTCACAGCAGCTCACTTCCCTACAGGTTCACTGGGCTTTTCCCGGCCCATGTCACTCCAACAAATGCTGCTTTTTGCTTACACAAAACAGAAAAACTATGGAAGCAAAGGACACCTACAAGAAGTTTCTCTCTCTAGAGAAAAACTCTTGTTCATCTGGTCTCTCTTTTCCTCTGAACTCACCCTCTGGCCAAGGTTTCCCACAGTAATTCTTTGATCCTGTATCAACACTGCCCCAGCACCCACTAAGGAGAGGCAAAATGACTCTAGTTAGCATATGAATATACCATGCCTGCAGATCCCAGCCAGGAAACAGTTCTGTGACAGCAAGGATTTGGAACAATAAGCTTCCATCCATCTGATAAACATCTACCTGTCTCCCTCCAAGCCCTCTGCTTTACCTCAGCTAATTAAATGAAAGCTGATCCCCACTGGTATTCCCAGTAGGAGACACTAAGGCGTTAATCAGCTCAAACGATTAGCAACATAATGTCTCTAAGAAAATTACAGGAAGAAAAGGTCTATGCTGAAGCAACAGTTCTGTCTTTCCGTGTGGAGAAACTCAAGGGACACTTGACTTCAACCGGATTCATTTCCTCCTCCATTCTTTTATAAAGCTCAAGCAATACAAAGCCATCCAGAACTGTACTCACTCTCTTTAATTCACTCAAACCCGAGCACAGTTCTGTGAGGATCCCAAAGTGTACCTCTGCAGCAGGGAGAGCTTCCCTGCCTGCACAACAGGAGGAGGATTACCTGTTTCATCTCTGTCTCCTGCTCAGAAGCAGGGGATCTGCCTTACAGACAGAGCTGGCAGGTGGAAGACGGTCCTTGTTCCCACGGGAACACAGGACTGCTACTGTGGAATCAGAACTTCAGTGCAGCAGGCTCAGCACTGAGGGCACGTGCAGCAGTTTCTTGTTCTATGTTACTTTCAAGCCCATTCAATCATACTTGATCTCTTTTTGCCTATGCAAAGGCTTATTCTGCCCTAAAAACAAGACAACAACCCTCTTCCACATTCCTAAATGTGCTTCCAATGATGCAAAAAACCAGAATAATGGAAAATGACAGGTCAGCAAAAAAGACACTCCACTTTCCAATAAAAAGGAACAATGCAGCTCTTATTCTTCTTGAATCCTTCATTGTTTGGAGTATTTCTTGCAATGTCTGAACACAGTTTCTCTTTTTCCTCATAACTGTCAAGCTTCCTTTCCCTCCCACAGAAGCATTCAACAGAACTTAAGCACATCAGGAAGGACTGGGACATCTTAAGTGTCTCCTCCTGGGATCTGCTGCATTTGGGGCCCAGCTTATCAATTTGAAATTCTTTTTGTGATTCTCCACTGTAAAACCCAAATCCTTAGAGCTGTTTCATTAAAAGCAATACTCATAGTTTCCCCAAATAATTACAAACCAGTATATCAGTATAATGAAAAAAAGTTAATTTAATAAGAGAAATAACCAATTTCATACCTAAAAGTATGAATAACAAAAGAACATTTGTTTTTGAGTATCAAAAGGGAATTGACATTGCCTTGTGAAATGAATCCTCCATGGACACTTACCAGTTCTTTTTTAAATCAGAACCTCTTTGAAACAAGCTTCAGCAGGACAGGAATATGCAGAGGACAGACTTACAGACAGATTGCTCAGGAGCTATCACAGCCTAAGCTGCTGGCATCTGGACTATCTGGATCATATCTGACTCGGGTCTCTAGTGAAAATGAATTTAGGGATTCCAGCCTAGTCCCCCACAGGCATGTGGCCCAATCACTCCCACTCAGTGTGCTCAGGAATGTAAAGAAACAGGGATGCTAAAGGTCACACTGAAGCATCTCCTACACAACCTCACAGTCCTAGAATTTTTAACTCCTTGCCTTCAGGAATGGCACTGAAGCAGGCACTCACCTGGCAGTTTGGAAGACCACCACATATACTTTAAACTGTCCAACATGGAGTGGTACAATAATACTTAATATTTCAAAGGTGACACAGCAGTTGTAGGAAGTCATGAAGTATTTCTTACTTCAGTGCTGCAATGGGTATTTGACCTGGGAATCTGATACACACACTGTAATGCCACAATACTTTCTAAACTCCTTAGAATCCAGAAGGAAAAGGCAAAAATCCCTCAAGATCAGTAAGAGGCATTACAGACCCAGGTGTTACCTATGAAAAAAAGGTCTTGCTGTATATTCATAAAGGAAACAGGTAGATTTTTATTAACCAGGTATTAATTCCATCTTCTTGTAATATATATATGGTGTCAGCCATACTCAAAGATGGAGGAGTCACTGGCAGTTCCTAATGTATCATGACTTCAGCCAAAGTGAGTTATTTACATAACAGAAACTGTAGTTCCACAATGCACTGGCAGTACAGGACAAATTAAAGACTCCCTTGTCGGAATGGAAGCAAAGGAGCTTTGCATCAAATGTGGCAGATGTAAAATTGCCCCATGTTTCTTACCTCCCATTCACTTGCAAGCTTCACAGGCACCTCTATGCCCCTCTTCTCCAGCTGTTCCAACTTGTAATCCTCATATTTTCTGTATCCTGCATATCCTCCACCTGTAGCTACCAGGACATGGAAGGGGCGCAGGCGGAAGACTTGCCCCACGGGAGCAGTGTGAAACTTCTTCCTCTCTGTGACAGAAAAAACCACTTCAGGCAAGAGAACAGCTACACAGGATAGAGAAAGCAATTCTGTGCAGTGAGAGATGTGAGCCAAAGTGATGAAAATGTGATCACAAATTACACCTATGACACAGAAGGTACATACAGAGTCCTGAGTACTCCAATTAGTGCAGCTTTCCGGGTTACTGAAACTCAGCCAATCCACACTAATTGGTCATCTGCTGTTTTAAGCTCACCCCCCATCCTAACCCCACATGCTTACAACATTCTTCTCCCCAAAATATATAAAATGCCCTGAAAGCACAAGGAGAAATATATAAAAGGAATGTCAGCACTATCATACTTTGCAATTGTGAGAATGTTGGTAGTACTCAGATTAATCAGCTGCTGAGGAACAACCTATACTAATGTAAAGGACTTGGTGCTTCTCAGTTATTACAGTTTTCATTCCAGCCAGGGAATCCCCAAACTGTACAGCTAACTGGAAAAGGGAAGGAAATTAGGCCCTGCTTTAGTAAGGTGCCAGTTTTCCTGGTAAACAGGGAAACAGTCACACTTCTGCTGTAATACAGGTCACCACATGGGAAAAAAAAAGACAGGTAGTATTACATTTGTTTTTTACTGAATAACTCCCAAGCTCCTCCTGCATCACAACAGCCTTGCAGTCACTGAGGCACAAGTGAACGGAGCCACAGCCCAAGCACAGAGCAGGGCACAGCCGCGGGAGTATTTCCCTTCCAAAATCTTCAGAGAAAACAAATGAGCTCAGGGCCAGGTCAGTATGACACCGTGCTGCTCCAGTCTGTGTTACAGTCAGTCAAAAGTTCTCAGCAATGAGTACAACCTGACAGAAAATGCACAGAGGAACCAATTCTTGATACTCACTGCTGTCATTTCCACAACAATCATTAACAGGGATGAGCCAGAATCAAACCCTAAATCTTGATCCATCAAAGTCAAGCTTAGGGTTTGACTATGAAAGGATGCATTAGCAACAAAAAGGATTCACTAGACACCAACTCTATTTCTAGGCACGCACAGAGACAAAGCACAATTGTTTTGCACGCTGGGAAGCTTTAGTTCCAAGCAGCAGAGTTGATTAGAAGCATTCAGCCATGATGCTGCAAAGACATGCCCAATAAAAGTAATTCTTGTTCACATTTTGTTTAACTAAAATAATATTTTTTGATAATTTCTTTCCTACACTTGTGATTTAAAACATTGCATAAATTATATGTCCTAAAACACACGGTAATACAAAACTAGCTTTGTTCTTACTTAGGAAAAAAAAATAAAAAAATCTTATCTTCGGAGGGAAAAAACAAAACTCAGTAAACAAACAAGGCAGCAACTACAGTTACCGTTAAGAGTCTAAGAATTAGCCTTTCCTAAAGAACAATGCTCTATAAAGGAGAGGGATCATTTAGAACAGCTAAGTGTTTATAAAGACAGATTTGTTTGAGTTTACAAAGACTCTACAACCTTTCAACTTTGCATCACTATTTCAACAGAAATGTCTGTACACAGACCAGCGATACTCCTGAGCTCGAAAGCCTTTAACTCCCTTCAACCACATCTTCGGTTCTAAGTTAGCAAAGCTGCTCAGCTATTTCAGCAAAGCTTAGCAAATTCCCAAAGCAAAACCCCTCAGCGGGAACGGCTCTTTCTGGTTTGAACCCAGGGAGAGGCAGTTTCTGCTCCAAGAGCTTCTTGATTGCACTGATGGGAACGTTTCTCTGCCTGTGCTAGAGACCAAACCATTTTTGTTCCACCAGCCACAGCAAACACAATGTAATCTGTTGATAAATGAAGACCTGACTTTTCCCCATCTCCAGCATTAATGAAACAGCACTTCTGTAACCAGTCTCCAAAACACTATCATGGCAAAGGCATCCAACGTGCCATTGTTAAGCCTTTTTTGCTCCAGCAAAATAAAATTCCACACCTTGCAGACACGAACGAAATTCACCCAAGTTTACAAATTCTAAGAGACAAAAGCAGTAGTTACTGATTCTGAAACCAAATTAAGGTTCAGGCAGCTGAACATCCTGCTATCTAACGATGCCAAGGCTACTGCAGCTCCCAGGAAGCAGCATGGAATGCATGGAGAGCTCATGTGTCGGCACACACCCCACCAGAAACAAGTGCAGGATAGGAAGAAAGAGGTGCAGGGCTGTTAATGCACTAATAACATTTTTAGACTTTGCATTATGTGTCTCAGCTTCCATGAATTTTTTTTTACAGCGATGACTAACTTTGATTTCTAGACAACAAAGAGGTGCTGTTTCTATTCATCTTTTGTAAGCACCTTTTTCAATAATGAAATATCCATATATGACATGGCAGACAAAGGATTTGGACAGGCAAGGTAACCCAAAGAAATGGTTATAGAAAATGGGATCATGGCTCAGCTGGCAAGGAAACAAAAATTGAAGACTCTCTGCAGTTGCATTGATCTTCCAGCACTACCCAGTCAGAGTCACTTCAAGTGCCATTTTAACCAAGTCTTAAGCATTTCATGTAAACCTACTTTGATTTCCTGATTTATTAAAATTACAAATACAGATTGAAATATAAAAGGATATTTATACCTTTTCTTTCTTACAGATCTGGTAAACTGATGAAGTCAGAATTTCTCAGACTTTTCCAGGTGAATAGCTGATAAGAGCTGCTCTACAAAGCAGGTAATACAGTTGAATATTCTAAATATGAGTATGTTGGCTTCTATTATGCATATATATTGAGTTTGATGTTGCCCTTCTCAGTGTCACTTCATGTCTATCATGATTCCACTGGCTTTCATGTTGGTAACAGAAATCATTTTAGTTGTTAGGCTCATTATTTGTAACAAAGACTCTCAGCCAACATCCACAGGCTCTTCCAGGTCACCTCTATGATCCTGTCCAACAAAACCAAGACACAGGCACGTCTGGCCTGCTCCCTGTCTGTGCTATCCTGCTGCAAACACTCCAGAGCAATAGCACACTCTAAAATGTTGCAGGACAGGCAAACCCATCACCTGGATGTAAAAAAGTTTCAGATTTCAAAGTGAGGAGGAATGACATGATGTAGGTGTGGAAAGGACACAAACTATGGGTTCAGCCAGTTCAGTAAAGTGGGGGTTTTTAAATGTAAAAACATTGTCCTAACATGAATCTCTCTGATAAATCACACTGTGTCTTTAAAATGAAGTAATCTTTGAACTGTAGACGCCTCAGGAAACTAATGTGCAGAAATTAATTAAGAAAAATAAGCCTGTGGTTAATGGATTTTAATTTGCTATAAAGGGATCATGTTCACTAGAAAAACAATTCAGATGATTTGAAAAGTTTAAAAGCAACAATGAAAAACAGCTCATAATGAATCTTACGAAATAAGTAAATACACTTATTTTACTATCTGGAAAACATAGCACCAAAGGAGTAAAACATAATTTGCAAGCTTGTATCTGTGGAAATGCCATGAATTGGTCTCTGATGTTGGACTCCCTCACTTCTGCTTTAATTTCAAGAGATTCATATCCCCCAATATGAGACCATAACTTGCTTAGCCTTGAGTATGCCTCAATTTGAAAGCACTGATAGACACAAGCCACCACTTACCAGTGAAAAATGTCCTGGAAGGCAGCTGCTTCCACAGGACTCCAGCCCTGACACACAGGTTCCTCTGCACCAGCAGGTTACAGCCACACAGCAAGCTGCAAACACAGCAAACCACAACAGCTGCTAAGGACAAGTGTTTAATAATGCAAATGTCAGCAGTTCAGAGCAGCGACAATCCTACATTCAGAGGCTGAATAACAGGGAAAAGTCTTCTCTAAGTATCATAAAATTTGCACTGAGCCTATTCCCTTCTGGTCTATTCCTTCCCTAAAAAAACTGAAAACCTGACACTCCAACTGCTCCTACAAATATTATTTAGTGATGCATCTATTTTATGTTTTCTTTTTCTTAACAAATATTGATAGACGTTCCTCTTAGGCTTAATTCTATTGCAACAGTGATACTTTTCTTAGTATTGCAGGTTCTGATCTTGGCAGTAGCCCTCTTTGGGCAACTCTTTATATTGTCATTACATACTGTATCTTGACTTGTTTGGAGTTCTAAAATGTTTGTGGTTGTGAAACAATCTGAGTCTTTTTTATAAAAACAAGCTAATATAATCTCATTTCAGCTTGGTTTATGTACTGCCTTGGCCTACTTTAGTAATCTATTTATTTGGGTTAGGTTTTATTTTTTTGGTTTTTTAGTAAGAGATTTTACAACAGATAAGAGTTACTACTCTCTAAATCTGCTGCCAGTTTAACACAGAGCAATTTGATCCAATAGCATGTAAGGAACTCCTTTAAGATCAGTGAATTACTTCCTATTTTGCTGGGGAAAACAAGATTTCTCTGCTCACAAGGAAAGTGCAGCAAACGCATCATTATCTTCTGACACAACATGTACTTCCACCCCACAGTAATGTTTATAAGGGGCAGAGCTGAATTCAGCCATGCTGATCAAAACAAACTCTGCTGGCAAACTTAGTAGTAAATTTTATAATGATTGTTTAGTACTTGGGATTATTCCATCTCCAGCGGGCTGCCACTCAGGTGTGTCATTCAGGAACCTCCTACAACAGCAACTATCTAAAGAGATAGGACTTGGTTCATGTACCTTTTCCCTCACCATCCTGGTGGGGAGGAGGAGTACCTGGAAAAGGTATGGATTCTATGGAGATGCAATGGCATATATTAGACCAGCTGGTGTAGCTGGAAAAGTAAAAAGGCTGCCAGGCACAGCAGCTCTTCTTTAGAATTTGTCTAACCACTCTGTTTGCTGATGAACTGCAGTGAAAGTGGTTCTGCCCCTCTGAAAACAAAGAAAACAGACTTGGAACTGGCCAACATAGGGAAAAGGTTCAACCAGGACCTTCCATATGTTTAATATATAATATTTCATTTCATGTTTGGAATAAATTTGACAAGGAGCCATCCATTTTTACAAGAACTGTTCCAAGCCTGTAAGCAAGAACGTTTAAACAAGTACTTGACCGTGGCCTGGCAACAGCCCATCCTGCTGTCAGACAGGATCACAGGGAGCAGAGGGGCAGCGTTCCCACACCAACAGGCTCAGTCTCCTGGGAAGAACCAGGCCTGGCAGGTCTTTGGGCAACCCACCCATTCCTGGGATGCAATGCCACAGCTGGGATGTCCTCATTTGGCACTCTGGCCTTTCATCTGCTCTTGATCAGATACACACTGAGGACAGAGTTACTTCATTAGCTTACAAGCTATTGCATCATCTGGGGCCATTCAATCCCAGGAAGTGAGTATTAAGAAATTAAAGAATCAATTTCAGGTGTCTACTGAGTTACATATAGCCATGATCTCTTTATTTTGAAGAAGAGTCTACCATCAGCAGATTTCACGTCTAGAAATCACATAATAATACTAGTAGAGACTTGCTAACAATGCTTTAACATTAGCCAAGGACAAAGAGCTATAGTTTTCACTTATCCTCATGGCAATGGCATCAGAATATCTCACTCTACCTTCATGGTCTGTATTAAAACACTGTATTAACCCATATGTGACAGGGCAGACCCTCCCCAAAACCCAGATTCCTGTAAGCAGGTGCTGAACATGCCACACTGCTGCATCATCTCCCAGGATATTATTTCCTTGGCAAGACAAAAGGACCATCCCCACTGCTGCAGAACCTGTATGTTTTACAGAGCAACGTGGTGTCATCTGTCATGAACAGCGAGGTCAGCTGACGCTGCTGGGTCACACACCAGACCCACACCAGTCTTGGTATTACAAGGCCTGTTTTACAACATAGTAAAACACTGGGAGAAAAGGAACACTTGCTCATCAACAAGCTGGGAGCCTCTGGGCTACTTGGAAGGGACTCAAACACTGACAGAGTAATCCAGTTAGCGTAAGACTTAAATATACCAGAAAAGTTTTCAAACCCTAAAAAGTAATGGAGGAAAAAAATATTAGAACTTAGCTACAGCCTAAAGCATTAGTATTCAAGACATCTATTAGGCTTCATACATAATAGCCTATAAAAAATGCACAGCCAGAACAGAATGAGCTGTCTTGGCTTCACAGGAGCCCCAGGAGCTGTTCCTGCTGCCGGGGCAGGGCAGGGCATTCCCGGACGTGGCACTTGCTCAGCCAGATCAGAACTGAGCAAGGACACAGCACCTCCCTGCTCCTACCCAAAAAACTGAGCTCTTACCCAAACTGTCTGCGGTGTCCAGCACGGGAAAACCGGTGTTCTCCTTACCCTGAAATCTGACTAAAAATAGGTAAAGATGACAAGACCAAGCAGCCTTACCCTCCCTGCTCCTGACAGCCTGACCTTGAGGGGTACAAGTGCGTGGGGGTGTTCATCCCCTGCCCCTGCCACCCTCCTGGGGGCTGTTGGAGCGGGAGGTGCCAGGGAATCCCACGTTAATTCAGCCGCCTCCGGACAAGGGACAGCACCGAGGCCGGAGGGGAGTGTCCCTGCACGAGGTGTGTTCTCCAGGCTTGGAGAGATAAGGCGCAGTAAGGGGGCTGTGCATGCTAAGAACACAGAACCGCGGCCTAGACACGCTATTCTTTAATCACTTCAGTTATAAAAAGCACAACCTGTAAGAGGATATTTCCCGTACAGGGCTGGCCGTGCCCGGCCAGGCGCTCCCCATCGCTGGAGGGGCTGCATCGCCCCCCACCCACCGATTCCTGCTGAACACTCGCACACTGGCACCCACAGCCTGGCCAACCGAGTTAAAACTACACGACGCCAGGCGCTTCTCTTTCTTCGTATCCATAAAACCCTTATCGTCCCTTCCAGCCCGCGGCACGAGGGCAGGGCTCCTCGCACGTGGCAAGGACGGGGGCGAGGCAGCGGAGACAGCGGAGACAGCGGCATATCCCCCGGTAGGGAACCGTCAGCGGGAGAGGGGGGAGAGGAGCGGGCGGCCGCGGCCCCCGCCCAGGGGAGGCCAGCCCACGGCCCCAGCTGCTCCTCGCGCCCGCCGCCCGCGGGGTGCGGGCTGTCAGACAGTGACAATGACAGTGACAGTGACGATGAGACCCCCCCCGGCCCCACCTGCCGTGCCCGTACCTGCTCCGCGCCGCGCCCGCCGCCATCTTCCCGCGCCGCGCCCGCCGCCTCCTCTGCCGCGGCGCGCGCCGGGGGCGGGAACGGCGCGGGGAGGGGGGGGCGGGGCCGAGCCCGTGAGGGGAGCGGCGATCCCGGGCACGGCGGGAGGGAGGGACGGCATTCCCGGGAATACCCTGGGGGAGTGAGGGCACGGGCATGGCCGCATCCCTCAGGGCATGGGGTCACGGGGGCGAGGCTGCTCGCCAAAGCGGGGCTTGGAGCTGCGGTGAGGGCTGTTCTGCGGGGTGGGGGGTAAGGGGCCGGCGCTGAGGGTTTGTGGAGTGGGGAGAGGGCCGGCTGTGAGGGGACGTGGAGTGGGGACAGGGCCAGTCCTGAGGGGACATGGAGTGGGGAGAGAGCCGGCTGTGAGGGGACGTGGAGTGGGGACAGGGCCAGTCCTGAGGGTACGTGGACTGGGGGACATTTCCCGCGGGATGGAGTGTGGGGACAGCGTGGTGGTCCCTGAGGGTTCGCGGAATGGGGATCATTTGCTCGGCAAAGGGGTGGTGGTGCCCAGAGAGTGTGAGGGTTTGAGGAAGGGGCTGCTGCTGCGGAGCTGTGGGTGAGGCAAAGGGGAGTTCTTGGCCACGGGTGTGGAAGCACCGGGGATGCCAGAGCAGGGGTTTTACGGAGAGGACACTCGACATGGGACAGACACGATGCTGTTCCTCCAAGTGAGATGTCTGGCAGGGTGGTGCAGTAACATCTGTTCCAGCTCTGGTGTCCCTTGCCTGGGTCCTAGCAGCACAGAGTGAATTTTGTAGAGATTATTTGCTTTTCCACCCTCTTAGATGCATACCTAGATAAATGCATAGATGCTGCATTACTGCAAAGTAGCTAATTACCTTTCTGTGAGGTGACATGGGGGTAGTTTCACAGGGTGAATCAGTGGGAAAAAAATTCCAGAGTCCTTCCACCAGAATTCCAGAGTCCTTCCACCGTGTTTACGCATCCTCAGTGCTTTAGGACATAGTCTTCAGGCAGCCCTGATTAATTTAAATTTGTGATTGATGTTTATTTGTTTTCCTAACCTGGCCTGAATGAAGTCTACAACACCTTCATGTCATTCTGCATTTTTCACATCAGCACAGGCAGCAGCATGCTATCTGCATAAGTATCTTAAGTATGTACAGGAAAGCCTTTCATTGTTAAATATGTAGCATTTGAGCAGAAATCCAGATGCAGCCCTCAGGTAACAGTCATATTGTTAGCTGACTGAATTGTTGGGATGTACATATCCTGTACATAATGGGATCATCAGGAAGTGAAACCTCAAAGAAGGTGGGATTTGACAGTGTCAGATGCTTTGGTACAAGACTTGCAAGAGCCATTATCTTTGATGTCTAACAGGTGAGGGGCCTGACCGACAAGTTTCCCCAGAACTGACTCAGAAGTGATTCAGAGGTTAAGATGTAGTTAAATGTAACACACTTGTTTATAATAATTGTCACAGACTGAACTCATTAATGGTATGTCCTGATCTAGTCTTTCTCCCTGAAATTAGAAGTAATTACGTTGACATTTAACTATTTTAAAGTTACTTTTAATCACGTGGTTTTTTCTTACATTTGTGGGACATTTTTAACATCTGGTAAGACTATTAAGCCTGCACTCCTCGAGGGATAAAACATACCAAGGGCACTGAGCTGTGCTAGGCCTGTGCAGGTGGGCCAAGCCAAAGGGTGGATTCATAACACAGCACTTTCTTAGCAAAGGAGAGAATGGAAATCTTGGGTCTTGAGAACGTTTTTTCAGGGAGTGCAGGAAGGCGTGAGAAATGCCTCAGGCTGGACGGGGGGTGGTGGGCTTGGAGCAGCCTGCTCTAGTGGAAGGTGTCCCTGCCCATGACAGGGGGTGGAAAGAAAGGAGCTTTAAGGCTCCTTTAAACCCAAACCATCTCGTGATTCTGGGTAACTCCTGTGGTCAGATCAGTAACGCCTCAACAAATGTTGCAGATCTAGAGAGGGAACTTGTGAAACTCAGAGATATGTGATACCTGAGCGTGAAAACACCAAGTGGCAAATGATGACTGTGAATCACAGGAAAGGGTACATAGGGCAACAAAAGAAAACTGGGAAAAGTACACACAAAAATACATGAAGCAAAGTACTAAGGAAATCTGTAAGATGAAGAAGGAAAAGAAAGTTAGCAGAAAGGCTTTCTTCCTTCAGGATTCTTGGAATAGTTAATTCTCTCGTGAACAGGAGAGATGAAACTGTATTAGCAATAATTTATGCATCATCAGATCAGTATGCACGCTTCTGCCTATATATAATATAGTATAATAGATGTGCGTGTGTGTATTTGTCCCCTGCCATGGAAATATGTTAATGGCTGCTGTAAAGTAATTAAGGCTAAATGTTGGAAAACAGGGAAATAAGGCAGTTTGGATGAGACAGCTGTGCTAGAATGGAATGAAGAGAATCACAACAGTCAACAGTGTCACAGCTCTGTTCTGATTTCTCAGGGAGGCATAGGATTACTTTTTGTTAAAAATTACTCAGTAAACAAACCATTATCAGGTGAGAAAATACAATAAGAAGGACCCTTCAGTGTCCTCTAGAGATGGTCAGTAGTTTGGACAATTCTCTTAGCTTTAGGTATCTTTTTTGTAGGATAGATGCAAGTCTTGCCCATCTCCCAAAGGCATTTGGTGCTGTTTGAAAAAGCAGGAGCACAATTTATTTCTAAAGCAGAGGCTTGCATCTCTTCCTGTGTCAGATCAAAACAAAGCAGAAAATGCATGGATTGTTTCCATCTGTGGATAGGAATAGGACACAGTCCCTTTCTCCTTTGCATTCAAGGATAAATCATCCTCTGGCAGTTTGCTTGTTTTCTTAAATCTTGGTTTATCCTTGTTGATGCCTAAAACCTCTTTGTTATTATCCAGGAGCTTTGTTCACCACTGTGGAATTCCTGGTATGAGAAGGCAGAGAGTCAGGGTAGAGAGAAGATTCCTGCTGAACTGCTGTAACCATGAAGACAGTGATTTTAATTGTCCTAACCATCTTCTCTTTGCTGTCTTCAGGTAAGGCTGATGCAAAGAGGGAGAAAAGAAAGGTCACCTCTGGGTGGGTAACCCTCAAACTTAATACATGCTTTGGTTTTGTTTCCTTCTCTGAAAAGAAGTTGCAGCAAGAGCTGTGTCTGTGGTTTCTGTTTGCCTGTATTTTTCCTGTTTGATCATTGGCAGATGGTGACCCTGTTAGTGTTGAAGCTGCTTGATACACTGAGTGTATCCTTAGTAATTCGGGGGAGCTTTGTTTCCTTTGAACAGTTGAGATCTGCACACTCATTAACGCTGTCAAAATGAATCACTGAACTTCAGGCTGCTCCGCTCTAAATCCACAATAGGTTCTTGGAACTGTGCTGAATTAACATCAAAACAAATGGAGTACTAATGTCTGATGCTATGCTGCAAGAAATAAAAATTTCATGGTTTCCATTGTAAACATTACTTGTTCTAGGCAATATTGTTGTTTAGTATTAATTGTTTGCCAGGGAGTCAAATGCTTAAACTTCTGGAAACGACGATGTTAGAGATATTGTAGTGTTATCTGTGCATTCAGTCCTGGTTTTCGTTACATGGCTTAAGATTCTCTGGAGTTACATAACTGCATGCTATTTGTATACAACAATCACTTTTTTCTCCTTAAAGTGTCTTCTTGAGGTGCATGTGCTGATACATTTCAGAGTAGAATGCATTTCAGAGGAATAATACAAGATGGAATAATTGGACCCTAAAGCAAAAGAGGAGATTTTGTTGACATGTCTGGACTCTCTTAAGATGTAACTTTATAGTTGGTTTAAACCAACCAAACATCCAAGTCCTTCTGGAAAAGGAAGTTTCACCTTCACCTCCACTCTTAATTGTGTCTTCCTAAATCCCTTCTTTCTGCTGGTGCTGTTTTATTTTTGGGTTTTTTTAATTAGTTGTTTAGTTTTCAGTTGGAAGAAGATCTGACAATTGAATAGTTCAGTTCTACATGATGTTCCTGTGCATGTTATTTAATGTCTTTTTTTAGCATCCAGAAATACAGAAATTTCTTACTAACATCCTGCATGGAAGAGGTATGATTTGGGGGTTTTGTTGTTAATGTTTATTCAAAACTCTGTTCTACACAGTACATGATTCTTCATTGTCAATAGCCAAATTGTCCCTAGTTTCTGTCTCTCGTAGTGGGTGTTGTCACGGAAGATAAACCTCTCTAAGGGAAATCCAGCAAGGTACTTGCCATTACTGATGAAACACTGAAGTAGGACATTGTTTAAAACAGAGGAAGGTCCAAGTCACAGAATTGCCATAGTAATTTTGAGTAGTCACAAATCGTCACCTCTTGGATTGAGGGATTCTCTTACTCTGTTATAAAATAACATTAAACTGTGAACTTCTTCCAACGTAATATATTCATACTTTCCGTCTGATCTAAGTTTTTCTGACCATAGAATTCTGATATGGGTGCTACCATTTAAAATCAGATAGTCTTGATCTGAAAAGAAAATGGAAAGGAAATACTGTTCTAACAAAGCATGGCACTGGGTGGGAAATGCTGTTCTAACAAAGCACACAGGTCACTGCTGTGCTTGGAGCACCAGTTACTGGCTGTTCATAAAACAGCAACCCCCTCTCTAAAGACTAAATTCAAAAATTATAAAGGAACTTGCTCCCCTCTCAACTGCCTCCCTCCACATTTCTTATTCTTTTGCAGGCTTAATTCTGAATCCCTAGAGTTTTGTAACAGAAATATTGACATTGGTATGGCTAAATTACAGATGGGAATATGTGTGTGTGAAAGCATCAGGAGAAAGAGCAGAGCAAAGGTTAAAAGAAGGGCCTGCATTGATAACCAAGGACACAACTGACAGCAGTAAAACTGATAAGCCCTGGGGAATGCATTGTTTACATCAAGATTAGAAGGTCTGTACTCTGCTAAGGTCACATCACAGTTGATTTGCTAGGAGAAAAACTGCAGGAAGATGGTAAAAAGGTTACCCTAAGTTGTAAGTGCCATTCCTTCTCTTGCTATCCCAACAGGAAAACAGGCCACAGCCATAAACACACCCTTACCTTTGTTTCCTCTCATTTTAGTTGGCAACCTTGCCTGAAATTCACCAAGGTTGAAACAAGAAAGATTCTGAGGCAAAAGATCTTGCCATAATAATGATTCATTCTTGAAAAGTCTGCCTAAAACTAGCTTGTTGCTTCCAGTCAAGAGGAGGCGAAGAGACATAGTAAAGATTCAACAGCAAAATTGTCCTCCATGTTGGGCAAAAGGGGTCTTGGTCAGACTGTGTGGGCATGTCTCTTGGGTGCCTCTGTGTGGGTCTGTGGGTGAGCACAGTCAACTTGCTGTGAAGGTAATTAAAATAACTTCCCTCTTCTGTAAGGTCTTAAACTGAGGGGTTTTTTAATGAAATCCTACAAATCTTAACTTCTTTCATGATCCTACAGGGAAGAAATTCCGCTGGTGCACCCTCTCTGACCTGGAGCAGAGGAAGTGTGCCGAGCTGTCCAAAGCGCTGGCGGCCGTGCTGCCCCTCGCCACTGCCAGTTCCTTTGCCAGGATTTCTTGCATCAGAGCCCACAACACGTATGACTGCATTGATAAAATCAGGGTGAGTTCACAGAGAGTTTTAAAACTGATTTTGAGTCCAGATCCTTTTTTAAAAAAGTAACTGGCAAACAGAATCTATGAGAGAATAAAATTATAGAACATATGTGACAATGTGCATGGTTGCTTGAGAGGCAAGAGTTAAATCCCATGAGCATTGTTCTAGATGTACTATTTTATCCTGCTAATGTCCTTGAAATCTCCAAGAAATATAGAAAGCTGCTTGGAAATAAATGGATGAAACCAAACTGCTAAAGAAAAACTTGCTCAGAGCATTTCCCTTGTTTGTGTGTTCTGGTCCTACTCTGACTCTAATGAATGTTTTCCCTTCCCTTTCTTCCACAGTATTTTTAGCCCCTAGTCAGTCTTTTCTGAAATAGAGAGCAAAGCCTTTTTCCATCTAAAAATTTTAATTTTGAATAAAATTACACATCAGACCTTTTGTAAGTGTAAGCTCTTGTAATGGAGCAGTTCTGAAATGGAATTTTCATATTGCTAAATGCTTTGACAAAAATCATTAACCGAAAATGAAGATAAGCATTTGCTGTAGAATAATTTCATTAACATTCACATTCATCCCTGGTTGCCTTCAAAAAATGGAGTTTAAATCTGACCTGGAAAACACAATGAAGAAAACCTTTCTTGTTGGTTCAGGGAATAATTTATTTCATGTTTTCATTCAGTCCTGCAGCCTTTTTAAATAAAATTCAGTTCAGCTTTCTGGGTTATGGAAAGATTATACCCAGAAGAGCCCTGAGAAGGAAGTAGGGCTTGTCTTTTTCTTCAGTTGGCATCAGAATTGTGGTTTTGGAATGGAAGACCCAAAGGACAAGTGATAAAGGATGTTAGTGGAAAAGAACTGGTATTTTTTGAAGGTAACTCAGCCTTTATTGCTAACATTTCACCATACTTAGTAGTAGGGGCTCAATTAAAAACAAAGCAAATGCTTGTAAAAATCCCTTATTACTGTTCTGAGGTGGCAAATGTGGTCTCAAAGCTTCTGTTTGTTTTCTTGTAAACACAGTTGTTTTGAGGGTTTTGCTTGTTTTTAAGGCAAATAAAGCAGATGCTGCCTCCTTGGATGCTGGAGATGTTTACTCTGCTGTAAAGCTTTATGGTTTGGCAGTGGTGGCAAAGGAGATCTATGATCAAGGTAGGCTGGTAAAGCAGAAGAATAAGCTATGCTTCTGATTTGACTAAGAAATTACTGTAGAATTCTTGAAAAAAAGAAAAAGTCTGGGTGTTTCTCTTAACTTTACAGGAGAATGGAGGTGGCTAAGAACTGTTTCTAAAATACTTTGTGATGATGAATAAAATACCAGTGGTGCTTTGTACCCAGCAGCCTTTCTGCCTGTGGGACTGACACTGTGACAGTGTACCTATCCCTGCCCACAGCACTGCTGGGCTGGAGCTCTGCATCTTGTAGAGAATAAGAAGGATTTTGTTCCATCTGTGTCAGTTCTTGCACCATGCTTCTTAGCTGCATAACTGAACAATTACTGGCACTTCTTTAAGAGATTAGCTTCTGTCATGAATTAATTCTCTCCTTCTCACCCTAAAAAGACAAGAATATAAGGTGGAGAATCTTATTATGGTAAGATTCCTCTTCACTCCTGCCAGTCCTGAACAGTCTGCAAAGAATGCTGTATAAGGCAACAATAAATAAGTCTGAGCCAAAATCAAGCATACAGTAGAAATACTCGTGGGGCATGAATCTGAGAAGGATGCCCGATTAGCAGATGGATGTAGGAAGAGATTAATAAGGGGAAGGTATGAGAACAGAAATGAACTGTGTTTTAGCTGATGAACCATGAAATGGTTAATATAGTCTGAGGATAAGACAAAAGAGTTCCTTCCATTACAATACCTACAGAGTGTGATACAAATTGTAAAAATTCTTGAGATATATTGGGTTGTATGATGGATCTGGGTGGTCTTGTAAGCTTTTTCCACCAGATTTTTATGTTATTGCTTGCTCATCACTTGCATCACTTGTCTGACAAGGTGCCATGTAGCCAGTATATGATTAAGTTCCTGGCATCAGTACCTACATTTAAAAGGCCTAAGATAGTTTTTTACTTAGCCATGTTCACAGAAGTAGTTCAACTCCTGTACACAGATGGAAGCTTGAGAATTGGGATATACTTTTTCCTCTGTTACATATTTTGTCCTACTGCAGGAAATTGTGTGTCTGCTGTGGCTGTTGCCAAACGAGGAACTCTGGATATCCAGAGGCTGCGAGGTGTACGCAGCTGCCACAATGGAGCCAGGTGGACATCAGGCTGGAATATTCCACTTGGCTTTCTCCTGGCAAGAAATGACCTTTTCTGGGATGAGACGCAACCTCTGAGCCAAGGTGGGTGACAGGAGCCACAGGGCTCTCTCCTCAGCAAAGTAAATGAAATGCCAGCAGATGTAGGATGAACTGAACTGTGTGGAAATTGAAGGGATTTGTGGAAATAGATTCTCTTGGATTGTTCTTGATAATGGCTCTTAGCTCCCTTCAGAACTTTTCTAGTGATCTCAAAGCATCAGAGTTGTTACCAAAACAGGAAATCTTTGTGTTCTGCATGTAGGGAGCACATCTTTGCAATATCTAAGCAACAAAAAGATGGTTTTAAACAAGCAAGATTTGATCACTTTGTTTACAGCAAATGTTTCTGATTTGCAGTTTAGACAAAGTTAAAGCTGCATTTGCGAATGTATTTATGTGTTAAACCACCATAGTCTTAGTTATGTCCATGATACTTTGACCCCTTTTCCTTCTTTGATTTTTTTTCCCCTCTGACATTTCTTTTGTTTTTTCCCCCCACATGTGCAGCAGTCAGTGAGTATTTCAATGCAAGCTGCATCCCTGGGGTTGGTGTTGCTGCCCCTCGATTGTGTGCTCTCTGCCAAGGACAAAGATCCTATGTCAGAGACAAGAACCACTTCTGTGAGACAAGCAGCAGTGAACCCTTCTATGACTCTGAGGGAGCCTTCAGGTGAGCTCTGGGACGCTGGGACTGAATTCATCTTAGGGGCAAAAAGAACTTGTAAAGGAGGAAAGCCAGGTGACATGTTAATAGGAGGGCATTTGTCTTCCTGCAGGTGCTTGAAGGAGGGAGTGGCAGATGTTGCCTTTTTAGATCATCTAAGAATTATGAATGCCACAGGTAATCCTAAAAACTCAGATTTCTTTTAATCTAGGGCTGTGCTCTTTCCTGCAGAGGAGTTTGGGGAATATGCCAGTATTTATGTTGTTTTCAGGGAAGATTCAGTCCCTGTGAGCAGCTCGATAGTATTTCTTGCCTCTCCACACAAGTAAAAGGAAATAGAAGAGGAAAGGGTAAGTGAGCAGTAATTGCTCACAGGAGATTTTTAGAATGGAAGCATAAAGATGTTTTTACACAGGTGATTTCTTCATACTAAAGTCTCTGACACAGCTGCCAGTATTTGCATTGCCTGAGTTATAAGATTCCTTTTCAAATTCGATGTATTGAACTGCCAGAATGTGAAGTTCCTGTATACCTGCTTTGTACTTTACACAGTCTCTACTGATGTTTTTGAAGGTGGTTAGCAGTAGTATTAGCAGGTAAGTATTTTTAAACAAACATATTTACAGGGCCACAGCTTAATGGGTATTTTGGACCACCTCTGGCTGAGGTCTCTCTCTTTACTAAGAGAACAAATCAAATACTACTTTCCAAAGTGTGCTTGGTACACTGTGCTGCCTGCATAACCTTTGAGCAACCTCCCCTGAAAAATGCCTTGCATTCCATCTCTGTGCCTGCTGCCAAGTCACTTCACAGATTCACGAGTGTCTGCTTGTTTCAGAGTCAGAACAACAGGAATATGAGCTCTTGTGTCCTGATGGGAGCACAGCTGAGCTGACCCAATACAGCACCTGTAACCTGGGCAAGGGGCCTGGCCGGGGCATCGTCACCCGCAGCAACTTCCACAGGATCACCCACAAATTCCTTAGCATGATTCAAGTGAGTTTGTATTATTATAAGCTGTAGATCCTCAGGCACAGGTTTTTCTTCCATTTTTGTGTGGTGATTACCTCCCAGTTTGCCTTTTTTTTTTTTTTAAAGAAGTTTGTAGTTAGTGTGAATAAAGACCTAAAAATTGTGTGTTCTGGGCAAGGATCCTGCATGGGCTTCTGCAAGGTTTTACTTTTTTCTAAAGTGTTCTTCTGCAGGAAGCTGGGACTAGATAAGTAAAGAAGGGGAAGATGCCGTAACACCCAAACTGGAAAATGACTAATGATTTCATCCTGCCTGAAACTTGAGTGAATTTCTGTGTAGCTAAGGGAGATGCATAGGTTCTCGCAGGGTTCACCTTTCTTTCTCTTTATTTTTCTCAACTTATGAATAGTATCTGGTATCTTAACATCCTGGAATCTATCTGAAGCTGAACCTGAAATGCATGTTTAAAGAATTTATGAAGCCACTCAGCCCTTAAATTAGTTCAGTAGACAGTGAATAATTCAACCCAGTGGGCTGGGTTGTGCCGTCACGCAGACTCTAGTAGAGAGCAGTTGTACAAAATCTTTCCTTTATTGAGACATCTTCATATGCCTGTGTCAGGGCACTTATTAACATGTCTTAGCTGTGTTCCTCTGTCACAGAATGTGCTCCCACTGCACTTCTCAGAGCCGCCTTCTCTTCCAGTACCATAGGCTGAAAGGAGCTGCTTTGCATGTGGTACTTCCCACTTGTTAAACACAAGATATCTTCCACCCCTGCACTGATCTTTGTCACAAATATTTCTCACTCAGTTATACTTTCTTGATTGCCTTTCCAGGGTTGGAGAAATTTAGCACAATCCAATAAATTGGAATAACTAAAATAGGAAAAAAAAACCCTTCAAAAGAGTGAACCATATAATGCTTTTAGGACTGGAACCATATGCTCACTGCAGTTCCTCTAGGATTTGTTACAAACAACTGCTACGAAGGGAGGGAAGGGTGAGGTTGCCTATTACTGGAAGAATGAGCAAGTTTGTTGCAATTAAAGGTGTTGTTCTTGTCCTAGCGCCTCTTTGGGCGAAAAGGGAAGGAAAGAGCCAGGTTTGAACTCTTCACTTCAGCACCCTTTGGGGGAAAGAACCTTCTGCTCCAAGATGCCACTCAGCACCTGCAGCTTCTCGAGGAGCAGCTGGAGATTGCCTATGTCCTTGGTCTGGATTATGTATCTCTTCTTAAGGGGCTGGGCCATGAAGGTGAGAAGCCTTCCAAAGGACTGTAGCTAGGGAAAAGGAAGAAAAAGTTCTCCTTCCATGTTACTTCTCCCTGCCAGGCCCAAGAGCATAGACCTAAACCTCCCCTTGACAAATAACAGATGGGTGCACCGGTAACCTGATCTTGCTGCACTCCCTTCCCTTTCAGGGAGCTCTTTGGAGAACAGCGTTGTGCGCTGGTGCTGCATCAGTGATGCTGAGCTTCTCAAGTGTGAGGAGTGGGCACTGAGCATCAAATCCGACCCGTTAGTCTGTGTCCAAGCAACTTCCATGACCAAATGCATTGAAATGATCAAGGTAGGAGACTCCCTCTGCTCCGAGTATGGGATAAGGCTGCACAGGGTGTGTATGTCCTTGTCTGAGCTGAACTAGAGGAGAACCAGCTTGCGTACCAGAGGAACAAGTGGGAGTGAGAGGGAGTTTATGCAGGGGAATTTCTAACCAGTGGAGGAGTGCAGCTGCTTGGATACACAGTTGATGCCAATCCTGTTCTTGTAACTTTCTGTGATGCTGCTGGCAGAGCAGTGAGGCAGATGCAGTGACCCTGGATGCAACACACGTCTACATCGCGGGCAGGTGCGGGCTGGTGCCTGTAGCTGCAGAGTGCTATGGTAAGTTTTCATGTGACCTTGCCAAGGGGAGAGGGAGTCACACAAGTGCTATTAAGAACACAGTTAAATTTCCACAGTCTGTGATGTTTTGTGGTGGAAGCAGGAATCAATATATATGTCCAAATACTCTTCCCACCTCTTCCACTAAATTTGATCTGTTTATTATATCCTTTCTGTAAAAGAGACAGAGATGCTGTTGTGGCTGAAAAGGACCACAAGGGTTTTGATGGTGTGCTGCCATGTAAAAGGAATGACAGCAGTGGCAAGATCCTTAATGATTGTCTCTCCTCTCCAGGCAGAGATTGTGCCCAAGCTGCTGAGAACATGGAAAAAACAGGAAAACTAATTCATCTTAAGCACAAAGGTAACAGAATAACTTTGAGAGGGCAAAAAGGTTTAGATTTTCCTGCGACTGCTCTAGTGTTTATGTAGCAATGTATTTCCATGTTGGTTTGGAAAAGAATTTTCTGTGGTAGGACAAGAGGTTTGTGGCTAAACAGATAATACAGGTGCTGTACTGTGACTGAAGGTATTGTGACAAGATGAGGGAGGGAGGAGGGGGGCTGTACCTGCCTGGAATACTTAATTGCCTTGGTATAACCCGATGCTGTCATTGTTTTACAGCACTGCCACCCGTTTATGCTGTTGCCCTAGCTAAGAAAAGTGCCAAACAGATTAACATCCATAATCTCAAAGGAAGGCGATCCTGCCACAGTCACCTGTACAGTCCTGCAGGATGGTTACTTCTGTCCAGACACACAGTGGGAGCTCTGGGGACTGATACTGAGAACTGTGACATTGGCTCTGGTAAGGGCTGCTCTGGGTTATCTGTTCACTAGACCATGAAAATCTGAAGCCCCAAATTTGGGAGTAAAATAGAGGTGGGTCCATGAGGATTTGACCAGCAAGTGATGATGGCCGTCTCACAGGGTGTTGAAGCAGCTTTTTCTCATATCTAACTGCGTGACTCCCTCTTCTTGCTATCTATTAGGATGGAAATCCATTCCTGTCTTTTTCCATGTGTGAAGAGACTTTGGAATGCCTTGCCATAACCTCACCTCGGTTTTCTTTACTCAGCTTATCAGAATTACTTTTGGAAAGGCTGCATGCCAGGAGCAGATGGAAACATGTGCAAGGTGTGCATTGGAGACAGTGAGGTGGAAGGGGCCCGAGTCTCCAGCAGATGTGCTGGAGGTCACAATGAACGTTACTATGGCAACATGGGAGCCCTCAGGTGAGTTTTTTGTTGGAGTCAGGAATGCAGAGCAATAGCCAAAACTGGCGTATTATTTCACTCATTATTTTCTTGGAAAGTTGTTGTGTCTTTTTTTCCTTTTTGTTAAGCAACTGGCTGTATAAACTTTTGCTAGCATGTATTTTCTTTTGGTTGCAGTTGCTATGGGATGTTCAGCTGACTGGTGATTTAAAATAGTCATGAAACCATTTCCAGAGCAAGGCAATACTTCCAAACATGTAAGGCTTAGAGAATTGGTACTGACCCATTAAAGGGAAGGGATGAGAGGTGGAAGGTGAGAGAGCAGAGGTGATGTGGGAGGAAGCAGTGCAGGATATAGGAGGTAATTACATTGGAGATATTAAAAAAATAAATAGTTGAAGATAGAAGCAGAGAAGAATATTAAAGGTGAAGGCACTCTTATAAAAGATACATAATGCATTTAGTTGCAGAGAAGGTGCACACTGTGCCACAGCTTTGACTTGAGCCCTGCTGTAAGGGATAAAGAGGTTGTCTTAGCAAATATGTCGACACAATCCCCTCAGATCTATACTGACATCACGAACTTGTTCCATGTAACAACCAAGTAATAATGCATGGTAGGGATACCTCCAACTCCTCTGGTTTTAGCTTCAGAAGACTGTCCAAATGTCACTCATTGTGTAGTGGCTGTCTGTGATTAGTTCTGGGTTTTTCCCTGCACTAGGTGCCTGATTGGCAATCCCAGTGGAAGAAGCTTTGGAGATGTAGCTTTCCTGGAACACTCTAACCTGCTCCAGAACATAGAGGGTGAGATGTAGATACTCTCTTTTCCTTTGAGAATATTCATTATAATCAGTCACTTCCCACAAAATGACCATCACTCGTGAGGATCATTCTTTACAGGTTTAATGTTGGTCCATGGAGAGGTGTTTGTGACTGGAAAACTGCAACAACCCTCCTGCATGTACATGTTCCAATAAAGCTCAACACTCAGATACTGTTAGAGAGTAAAGGGGGAATCCTCAAGGGCAAAGATCAATGTGTGTCTTGGGGGATAATTATCCTTGGAGACTGTACTAAGTTTTGGAAAGCTCAAAGCTTTAAAAAACAAGGGATTTTTCTCATCAGCCCTTCTCCCAGAGGCAACCAAAGTGCAGGTACCCATTGTTTTTAAATCAGAGTTCGAAGCATGAAAATGGCAGGTAAGGGCAATGCCATTGGTGTTTGTGCTGGGAGATGTTCTGTAGCTTCATCATGACATGGCAACTTCCGTATGTTGTTTCACAGGCACTTAGGGACTAAACACGTCAAACAATTTAATAGGCAAAAATATACTGCAAATTATTTTGCCTATCACAGTTTCTAAAATAGCATTGTTACTACACTGTGAAGTATTTAACTTTTTCTGGGAAACACTGATCTTTGCAACAGTCTGGCAACTGGATTTTGTTGATGAAAATGATTTTGGTTGCAGTAGCTTAAATCCCCTCAGTCTCTTAAATTATGTTAACTGCTCTACCAGCCAAAATATGCTTTTCACAGAGTCAAGGGGAAAGGGGATCCCCATTTTGTTCAGCCTGATAAAGCACACTGAAATTCTATTTTAGGCAATTTCAGTATGAGAAGAGACTTTTCTAAGAGAACAATCTCTCTAAAATCAAGTGGAGGTGTAAGGGCCTGGGAACCTCCAGGAATTCATGCAGAAATGAGCAGTTTGTTTGGGGAAGCAAAAGACACTCAGGCCCAAGTGCTTTGTTTCCAGAAAGGGCTCTGGTTACAGATGAGGGTGAGACATGATAGGGCTTGGTATTACTTGAGTTTTGCATGATAGGTGCAGCTGAAGTTCACTGACCTGTTTCCTCAGTGCAAACACCGCCCTGGGCCTTGTGCATTCCTAATAAATGACCCCACAGATTCTGCATTTGTTTTGAACACACTGACTAAACTTCTTCCTCTCCCTTTTTAACATTTTGCATGAGATTCACCCTGTCTTCTGCTCGAATTTTTCAAAAGGATTTGCTTTCACTCCATTTTCTTTTCAGATCTGGGCAGCTCTGGTTGGGCAAAAGGTTACACTGCCCTTGACTTCGAGCTGCTGTGCCCGGACGGAACGCGCGCCGCCGTCACGGAGTGGGCAGGGTGTCACCTGGGCCCTGTCCCCCCCAGCACAGTCATGACTCGGCCAGTCACTGTCACCAAGATCCATGACTTCCTGGGGAAATCCCAGGTGAGGCGGGGACCAGGGGAAAGCTTGGCTTGTTATTGTGTACTACTCCTGAAAACCCTGTCAACATCAAAAGCTTTGTATACTACACACAGGAAGTGCCTTCAGATCCAACATGAAAGGATTAAGAATGTGCATAGGATATTAGGAAAATAATTATTTGGATTCTCTAAAGGGGTATTTTCACACCAGTTCCTATCCACCAGTGGCTATACTTTTGCTGAAAATAAGGCACTGTAAAACTGCATCTTCTGTATGAATCAGGACAGTGCTAGGTAAATGTGGACCCTTTTATCTCCTACATCTTGCTATAAAATTGAAAGTCACCAGCCTAACCTTGCTATATATGATCCAAGCTGTGAAACCTACTTCTTTGTTTAGGAATCTCTGGGAAGCAAATTGGATTCTGAATTCCAACTCTTTCAGTCATGGAAGTATGGTGAAAGTGATCTGCTTTTCAAAGACACTACTCAGCACCTTGTTCATGCAAGTCACCTGAGCTATCAGGAAATCCTTGGAGATTCTTTCATCCAGCTGGCAGAATCAGTGTTTAACTGCACACCTGCAGGTAAAGTCAAGTTCTTAATTCTGAGTTAGAAATACAGCAGGCAGCCTTCTGTGCACAGCTACTGCCCGTTGGTTTAGGCTGCATGGGGAAGAATGTTCCACATAATCCTGTTAGTAATAATTTTTCTAAGAAGTCCTGTGTTTGGAGCTCCTTTAGAACGTCTTAAAACTCCCATGCCAAAGCACTGTACAGAAATTATGAGGTTATTAAAATAGGACTGTTTTACTCACACTCTAAATTTTTTCCCCTTCAATTCCAGGGATCAGTTCTGGGAAAAGAGACTATAATATATGCCAGACTTGGGGGGGGGGGAAAGATAAGAAATTTTATATTTAATTCCTGAATGAACCTCAAAATAAGTTAAATAATTTCCTTTTCAAAAAGATCATACTCCAGGACTTAAGATGAAAATCTTTATGAACTCATCCCTTAAGGTGGCTTTTTCATTATTTTCCACTGAAAACTGTCTCAAGTGTTCATTTAGCTGTCAGCAAAACTGGAACTGCCTCTGGGCCAGGCTGTTTTGCGATCTGAAAATCTGTATTGAAGTAAAAGAAGATTACAGAAGAAATTAGACTTGTTAAAGAGCTGAAATTCAAAAGGGAAATTTTACATCTATTCTGCTGCTTTAATGAATATTACTTGAAGAATTTATTACTTTGAAAGCTGATGGCATCTTTAGGTGTGTATTTTCTTACTGGTTTGTAGGCATCCTGGACTTCTGCAAACAGGACATCTGTGCATCCTCATCTGACTGACAGAAATACAGAGGCTTTGCGAGGCACCTGCATCACCCTCATTACTGAAAACCAGGCACTGTGCAAGTCCAACCCACACAAAGCAATCAGCTAGGAAACAGTCATCTCTGGAAATGTATGCTGAATACCCTCTTGTCCTTTTTTACAGCAGATTTCATGTTTATGATAATGTAATACTACCCCTTTCTTCTCTGGAGCATGGCAGGATAGGGAACAGCACAACCCAGAGCACAGAAGTAGGATCAGCAATTCTGTACAGCTACTCTGCAGAAATCAGCATTTTTGTGGAAATAGTAGGGTCAATACCATGGACTAAACACAGATGGTCATCAGTGGCACAGGTTGGTTGGTAGCATTTTGCCTTGCTTGTTTCATAAACAGTTTCCATGCAAAAAACCCTCAGTCAGCTGACATTTTGGTATTTGCAGCATTGTCCGCCTCTGTCTGTGAGTTTGGTTGCAGCCAGGTAGTCCTTACTGAATGCACATGCATACTACAGGTTGTGTATGTAGTTGCTATCAGAGGCAATGGTCTTTTCTGCTTTTATCTGGGAAGAATGTATTTGCTTTCTTAACCAAGGATTTTTACTAGTAAATCCAAACAACTTTTTCTCATGAATAAATGTATTAAGGCCTTTAAGAGCCAGCAGAACTGGATGCTTTGCAGTGAAAAGAAAGCAATGGAAATTCATTCTTGTCAAAACCTCCAACCACTATTTTATAGTACTCTGACATTTTGAATTTAAGAGACTTTATGAAAAGTCAAAATATTATTTCTAAATTAAACAGCATAGGTTTTACAAGTAGAAAGTGCCTGAACACGATATGAAACCTTTTGAACAGAATGTAGCACGTATTCCTTTTGCCTGTTAGTGGCTACAGATCGAGGGTGGAAGGCTCTTCATGGGCAGGGCTCATAGCAGTTTGTAAATGTTGCTACCCTCTGCTCCCAGGCACCCTGAACAAGGCGAGGTTAAGATTTTTAATTAATGAAAGTAATATAAAAATCCATCACTCAAAACTTTCCAGATCTTGCTATGTATGTAGCAGTAGATCTTGCAGTTGTAGAAACCTCAGCTAATAATAAATGAGATGCAAATAGTGCAGACAGTAAAGCCAATGTATCTGCCATATAAAGGAAAAACATAAAAACCCCTCTACCAAAACCAAGTGAGGCAGCTGCACTCAGTTGTAAAAGGTGCTGCTAAAAATACCTGGTTTTAAACAGTTTCTTCTAGCAAGTTTTAACCAGCTGGTCTTTCCTGTTGTGTGACATACAGTCACACCTCTCCCCTCAGAGCCAAATCCTCCCATACTGTGGTGCAGCCATCGAGCTGTAGCCCTGAAGGAGCGGGGGAAGAGCAGGATGCTTCTTTAGGGCTCTGAGGTGCTCCCTGCCTTTCCTTCCAGGAGCTTCCATGCCCTCTGCGGGGCTCATTTAACACTGCACTTCGGAGAAGGGAGCTCTGAGGACAGGAAGGAATGCATCTCTCAGCATAGCTTTGCCAAGCTGATCAGTTGAAGATCGGGGCGATACACAACATTTTTTGGTTTGGAAGGGCAGGGATGTCGTTTTCTGATGCAGACATTACAGGCCTTGATGGTCCTGTGCTCCAGTTCTTATTCCCAAGCATCAGGTGATGCCTTGCACAGCCTGTGACACAGGAACCACGGGCCAGCTCCAGGCTCCAGCCTGGAATCTCAGGGTCTGGCTGGGCTCCTCCTGCTCTGCTGTCTTAGGAGATGGATGCTGCCTCAATGCTATGACTGTAGCTAAGATAATGCTGAAAATGCCCCACATAGGGTTGTGTTCCTGTGTAGGGGTGGCTGTGGATGAAGGAACACCAGAACTGCTGCTCTGTGCCTCACCAACACCCTGTTACTGAACAGTGCCCATCTCTTTAGAGATTTGACCTCTTTCTCCCATGTATGCAAGATATGTATCATGCATATTTACCCACACAAGCCTGAAGGCCCTAAAAAACTGAAAGATTCTCAGAAAAATTTATTTCCATAAATTAAAAACACACACAAAAGAAACAGTAAAATTTTAGATTCACACAATATTGAACAGAAACAAAATGCCAAGAGCATGATGGAGGCTAGTGGCACAAGTGTACAAATTCTCATTGAGCTATTTGTTAGCTTGATAGCATCATACAGACTTTTAATCCACAGTTACCATCCATATGCTAGAAAAGCACCTGGAACATAATATACCAAAGGCCCACCTGAAATCCAGTACAATGAGAACTGTTTGCAGGAATTCGCATCCAGCAATCACCAGAACTCAAATGTATGCAGCCAAGAGGCCGGGCAGGCAAATGCTGTCCCACACACTGAGGAGCCTTAGCTGCTCCAGTCATAGCATGATGAAAATAACTTTTTCCTTGGAAAGTGATCTTTCTGTCTCCCATAACCAGCAAATTTAGTAAAGAGCTGCCTGGCTCTGCAGAACTTACTACTAAGAGACAGGACATGGCAAAAGCTTTGCAATCCTTCTTGAGCTATTGTAGTCATCAGTCTGTGAGCAAAGATGTACAATGTCTTTCCATGGTGATACAGAAAGAACCCTCACTGGAGTGGGTTCCCTTGATGAAAAGGCAAATGCCCATATCCTCCAGCTAGGGATGTATGCAATACCCCCAAAGATACATCCTCTATACTTTTTTCTTTCAATTCTCTGTGGCAGAAGCAGCTCAGAGGGGAAAATGCCCAGCTTTTGCACAGTCCCCGCTCCCAGTGTGCAAGCAGCAGCCACAGGGAATGAGGCTGTTCCATGAGTGCTGTAAACAGGAACAGAGGGGGGAAAGGAAAAAAAGTGCACAAGCACGACTGACACCTGTATGCTGGAGGGGGGACAGGTGCTTGGTCTCCATTAGCTTACATCATCATACAAACACTGAACCAAAAGAGAATAATGCTGGATATTTGGGTTGCCACAAACTAAGGTCTGGGACAAGCTAAGCAACTGCAACATCATTTTGTAACACCTCCAATTACTGTAAACCAAAGAGAATTGAGTGGGTTTTTTTGGCTCTGCTCTCTCTGCTGTAGCTTATAGAATGAAAGCTAAGAAATGTTCTTTCAAAGCAATCAGAAACAAGACAGAGCAGGGAAGCAGACAAAAACCCCCACCCAAAACAAACAAACAAAAGTCAACATAACCCAAAGGAAAAAAACCCAACACATTCCATGTTTTGAAGTACATTAAGAGGTCTGAACTTTCCCTGGACCCAAGTTTCTTCCCTCCCCACCCGTATCTTTATTTCCTTAATGGCCCCACTAAGGTCACAGCTCAATTGTGTCACAACACTGGAAGCCTTTCATATTAACAGAAGGTGAATGAATGTCCTATAACAAACCCATTCTATAGCATAAATGCATAAAAATATATCTCTCACTCTTGCTACCACTTCCAACCAGTCAATAATTGGGTTAATAAACCAGGACAGGGAAAGTTTCAAACTTCTTAGGAGGCAGTCCACCTTTGTTTTTTAGGGATTTCTTTTTACAAAAATAAAGAGGATCAATTAGAATGTTCTACAGCAGCCTAATAGCTCAACCAGAAAAATAGTATGTCAGTATGTTCAAAATTTGCCTGCCTTGCTACTTTACCCTCAAACTCCAAACACTACTACTCTAAGTGTGCACTCCTCTCTTTTCTTCAGTCTTCCTGATTAAAGATAATTAGCCTTAAAAAAAAGAATGTAAACTTTTAGGAATCCCAGCACATAAGCTGGGAGCAAAACAAACCCAATTAGATTTCTTGCAAGACTCAGGCACACACAGTGTAATAATCCTCTTCCATTTCTCTACTTTCAAAGCTCTGAAATTCAACAGATTCCTTGTTAATTTTTAGTTTTCTGTTTGGTCAGTAACAGAAGTTGTAGAGCAACAGAAGATAATAATAGTATTTTCAGTCCTGCCTTTATTGGGACTTTGTAAAAAAATACCCACCCACTACATATTTGCTCAATTTGAAGGTAAATAGAAACTCTATTATATGGGCAAGGTAAATAAGAAAGTGCAAGTTCAAGTGACAGAAAGAACAGACTAATTCAATTTGAGCATCCCAGGAATGACAGCTTTGCCTGACTAACTTCTCTAGGCACTAGGGGACAGAGATGACGTGAACTGCAGCTGGCACTCACCTGGAACGATGCTTCAAGGAAGGTTAACAGAAGTTATGCCAGAAGGAGCTCTCTGCCTTCAAAAGGTAGAGCTGAGAAATTGCCCAGTGCTGCATCAGATAATTGCATGAACAATGTCCACATGCCAGGAGGCTCTTTGTACAACACTGGCTAGAGAAAACTTTAAAACAAGGCTCATTGTGCTGGTATTCCCTACAAGCAGCAGCTCAGCTCAGTTAAACAGAAATCTCTGTTTATGTACCCTGCAGTTTAACATCCTCATGGACTAACTTTTCCTCTGGAGAAGAGGTTGGCATCAGCCAAGTAAGTAAAAAAACCTACTATTTGGGAAAAAGTAGTACTGGGCACCAGTTTGCCTTAAAACATTACCTTTTCTTGAGTTTAATAATGTTAAAAGGTGTCCTCATGCACCAAATAAAGAAACATATACAAAGTGCAAGTTATTTAAAGTCTAGTTATGTGGGGCTTCTGCTGCCTGAAGCCAGGAAGGGCACAGAAACTCAGAAGGAATCTTCTAAGTTAACAGAAGGAAGAAACAATTGAATGCAAACCCAGACAGCTACTTTTAATTATTAAAAAGTTAGTGGTATATCAAGAATGTGTTTGCTAGAATTCATCTTCATCAAACACTGTATCTCTTCTGTCAGGTTGTTCAAGATAGCCATTAATTACAGTAACAACAGCAGACTCAAATGTGCAAATGATCTGGAGTACAGAGTTCTAGCATCGCCAAAAGTGCACTACTTCCTCCTTTACACTCCTACTCTACCCCCAAAAGGTGTTTAAACATAATTAATTAAATATAAGCAGTAATTTCAGAGGTTGAGGAAGGAAGTGTAAATTTTATGTGGCTGTGTTACACTCCCAGCAGGGACTTAAAGGAGTCCCTCCAATAGCATTTAAAAAAATAAAAACAAAATAGCACCTTAAAGAGGGTCACAGCCAAAAACTGATTATCAGACGTTAGAGCAGAGCGGCAGAGTAATGCATGAAGGAGTCAGCAGGTTTCTCCCCAGAGGAAAATACTCAAAAGCTGCCTGGACCATTCCCAGTGAAGCGGCTCCCTCAGATGCCGGAGACCTGCTCCTGCTCAACCTCCTCTGCAAAAAAGGCTTCGAGGTCCATGAGCTTCTGACTCAGAAGAACATCCAGCTCTGCACTCTCCAGTGCAGCCCTCTTTGCTCGGGTGCAAGAACCCACTGCCTTGAGTTTGCCTCGGCTCTTCCTTTTCCGGGGAAGAGTAAAGTCCTGAAACTCCAGAATCCGCTTTCTCTTTTGCTGGCTGACAGAAATCAAGTGTCCATTTTTCTCCTTGGGCTCTTCAAAGATTGTTTCCAAGCTCCTGGTAAAAGCAGAGAAAGAACTCATGAACATTCCAGCAGGAGCAGCAGCAGCCCCCGTACATGGACAGGGACACTGGGGGATTTCATAGCCCAAGTAAAACCACTGTAACTATTTTTGCAGCCCCCTCCACACCTCTTGTAATGTCTGTTACCTACAGCTCAGCCCTCCTACAACTGCACATCCCTGCCAGCTAATGCCTCACTGCTGCACTGACACTGGGGTAGAATCTCTTTCTCTCTGTATTTCAGTTCAAAAGCTGAATCTTGACTTTATAGAATAAATAGATTTGAACATTTGATGACAGGCAGTTATCAGTATTTTAAAGAACATGCAGTTCCCTTTGAATTTTGCAAAAGCAAGTACTATACTTGGAATGAATGAGTAGATGAAAAAATATACAAATCTATACTTATACAGCTGCAAATTCTTAGATCATATTCTATTTCACTACTTTCTACCCAAATAGTAAAAGATACTACTTTTGAATTATCTTTCCCTACCAGTTTAAAGTAGAGCAATTTTAATAATATTTCTCCCTCAGCTTTCAGACACCTTTCATCTCCAATCTCTCTCTGCCTAATTAATTTACATCCATCTTAGTCTCCCCATTAGGAAGCAGAACCAACCTGGCTGGAGGAGGGGACTTATAGTTCTTGTTTGTGTAAATTTCTTCTAAACTAAATTCTTTCTTCTTAAGCCTGAAAAAGTAATGACAAATTAATCAAGAAAGAAGAATTTCAAAACCACTTCTCTTCACAGCAAGCAGATTTATGAGAAACAAGTACAAGTTCTATCCCTAAATACTAAGTAATTGTGCTTTCACTGGGGGCAGGGAGAAATGAAAAACGAGCTCATTAAGTACATAATTTCATGCAGTGTTTTTATAAGGCCTGGGTCAAGACTTGCTCTTTCTGCAGAGGTCAATATCCCTTCTAGCATTCTATGATGCTTTGAAATAATGGTGTTCAAAAGAAGGGGAAATGCCTTCACAGATCATTTTTTTTTGTGAAAGCTAAGAAAAATCTTATAGTTTAACAGATTAACGCTTCATCTCTTGAGACTCATTTCAGTTATCGACCATTCCCAAGCTGATCTCTGAAGAAATGCATTCCTTTGTCAGAGCTGGCACTTGTGGTTAAGACAGAAATGAACAAAATATTTGATGACTGACTGGAAAACCTTTATCAACATTTGTCACTGTGGTAACCCACACTTCCAGTGAACTAATGCTTCCCTAAGACCATATACCACAATCAAGGAACTGGGAAGAACTCCAACAAAATTTGCAACAACAGAACTTCCTAACAGATCACTTCATCTCACTGTGCACTGCAGAATGACTGATTTTCAGTCTATGTTTATCAATAAACTTCTTTCTTCTCTAGAAAAATCATTCCATTGCAGTTTAGTTTTTCACATTTTGCCTAAACCCCGGTGAGTAATTCTGATAGAGCTGACAGCAAACATCAGGCATCACTGAGCTGGGGCTGCACAAAATAGAGATGGGAAGAGAAGCAGTTACTGAAATGATTATACTCATATGCAGGAAAGGTAAGCAGCAGGAGCTGTGTGAGCCCATTGCAGAGACACTGCTCACCTTTTTGGCTTGGGCAATCCCATCGGGGTAAGGTTAGTGTCCGGCTTAGGGACAGTTTTCCTGATTCGGATCTCTGAGACTTTCTTTGGCCTCTTTTCTGGCTCAGCCTTAAGAAAGAAAGAAGGGGAAAAAGGTTAAAATGAAGACAATTACAACCACACTAGTCAACAGAATTTCCTTTTATGCTGAGTATACATTATCTACAGCTTCAACATTCCTCTCTGGTTTGCCACCTTCTTTCTGCTTGAATCAAAGAAAGCAGCAGCACAGAGCAGGACCCGCAGCCCATCTTCTCTCCTCATCTTTAACAGTTACTAGATAACCGTAAGCAGCAGCTGCAGCTTCAATTTCTGGAGAAACAAGAGTCTCAGAGATCCAAAATATAAAATGAGCTCACTTTTTTCAGTTCTGTGTCATCTTGAGATCTCAGACAGGCTGGAACGGAAGCATCGGCTTCATCGAGGCCATGGACCTGGAGCTCGGACGCTGAGAGCCTGGGGGGACACGGCAGTGACTCTGGAGGTGTGGGAGGCTTTGGTAACGGGAGAGGGACTGAAGCTTCCAGACTGTACCAGAGAAAGAAGGGAACACAAGCAGATTAATACCCAACTGATACTGCAACAGCATTCCCTGCTCCCAGTGATGTTCCTTCACTGCAATACGGGCACCAAAAGCAAGGCAGTTCACACACACTGCTCAGGGAAGTGAATTCTGGCACACACACAGAGCCAGAAACTGCTGCAGCCCACAGTGATACTGACACAAACTGAACTGCCACACTAGCTGGACATGTCATTTCAAACCCAGTAACTCCTTTAATTCCTTTTCCTATAACTAAACAGTTCACAGCTCTCTTTATCAACTACTGACAGAAAGGGATTAACTCTCCTTTTCTGCCAGCAAATTTCTTGGACACAACTACTAATCATACTTTTTGGTTACAGATAAACTTAAAATACAGCTTTTATATCTGCCATCCCTACACTGAAAAAGGATAGAAGGAAGTTTCAGAACCTGATGTCCAGTCACTCAGGCAGAAAGGACATAGACCAAGTAAGGAATCAAACTTCTTCAGTTTCACATATTCATTTAATAAGAAGTGGCACAATGTGGTTGAAGGTACCAGAACTGTTCTGTGCAATTGTGTTTGCATTAATGCCCCTCTGCTCTCCACTACATCACCCAGACAGTTTACTTCACTAACTTTTAAATCAGAAGGCTGTTCTTGGAGTGAACTGCCAAAAACTGAAAGCAAAAATGGCTTTCTGAGAAAGTTTATGCTCCTGCTACTCTAAATACCAAAGTCCACGAGACTCACCGTATCTCATGGCCTGCAGTCTGTACTGCTTCCATACTCTGTGCAGGTAAGTGTGGTAACATGGCATAGCTGCTTCAAAAGGAGAATGAAAAAACAAACAAAACAAGACAGAAATTAGGTCTACACTAGAAAAAGATGAGGCAAAATTATTAGTATAAAAGATACTCATCAGAAATGAGAATGAAAGACTAAAATGATACAAAAGCAAGCCACATCTGCCATTTAGTTCACTAAATTTCTTTGACAGCTTGTTAAGGAAATGGTCCTGCTTTCACTTAAAAATGGTAATGATGAGAAAAGGAAATAGAAGTACAGAAAGAGAAGCAAACAGTAGTATTGAAAGTCATAATTATTTCTATGTAATTATTAAAGTACAAAAGTTGCAATTATTTTCTATGAAAGTCTATATTCCTTATTCAAAGCCCCCAGGTTTTAAAGTTAAAATAACTAAAAACCTTGAAGGATTTGGCTACTAAATAAAAAAAAAAAATGTGCATAATGGCAACAGTAACAAGTGAAAGGAATTATTTCTATAAAATTAACTCTCTGTTGTCTCCAACTCCCACAGCCTTGAATACTCTTAATCGACTGGACTAACCAAAGGCCTTTCCAGAAGGAGTGGTAATTACCATAATTCTATGGCATAAACGTCCTTTGATTTAAGATTTACTCTTGTGCCCATACTATTAACAGCAGGAAATCAGCTGGGCCAGTTTTTACTGCATTAAACAGCAAATCTTGTAGTTGCTGTTCTCTCAAATCCACAGCTAAATGCCCTTCACTGTTCTGAAGCAAAGATGTTACAGCCAGGCTGAAATTCTAGGGAAGAAATGAAACCCAGCCATGCTGGCAGCACAGGGAAGTCCAGCTATAAAGAGGGGGGTCAGAAAGACCCTTTTCTTGTGCCTGTCATTTCTATCAGAGCTGTAACATTTTGTTTCTCTCCATGTTCCACTATTCCAGTCTACTGGAACCTGTGTCAACAGGGCAGCAGAGCCCTCTGTGCCAGAGCTGACTGTGTTATGCAATAATAGAAATATTAATAACACAAAATTACAAGGAGAGAAAAAAAAACACTTTAGAAATTTTTAATCCAAATAAGCATTAATTAGAGAAAAGACTTCACTGAAAGAATGCTTTATTATTGGCAGTGGAAGTGACAGAAGATTGGTTTTATGGAGGGGAACTACTCTAGTTCCTTGTTCTCCTAGTTATTAAAAACACTAACTATGAACGAAATAAATATTTTCTGAAGAAAATGGCCTGCAGGGAACTTGTTAATTTTTCTGATTTTTAACTATCTTAATCAAAACAGGCAAAGATTTCTGTCATACTGGGAGCTGAAAATGCTTTTAGGCTGCACCAAACATACCTCTTGTATTTACATACCAAGCATTTATTTCCTAAGTGATTTTTTTGAGTACACACGAATTTAAGAGATTCACTGAATTATCCTTTAGTCACTGTTCCTGTTAATAACTTTAAAAGAGAATTATTAGTTGATGAGAACAGACAGTCAATCCTCAGCAAAATGGAATCTAAAAAGGTGCTCAGTATTTAAAATGTTTTGTTCTTTATGTTGTTTTATAGCCAAACCTTTAATATTAATTTTTATTTAACTGATTTAGAAATAGAATTTATTTGCTGCACTTCTTTAAACTTCCGCATATATTCTTTTCAACCCACCACATGCTACAATAACTTCACTTTAAAGAAAATCTGAGTGGGGCAGAAGAATTAAGGCTGCCTCACACACATATCTGTAACTGAGTTTTAGACTATTTTAACACTGGGTTATTTTTCACTTGAAGTGAAAAGGTTTTATTTAAATTCTCTCCCATTGAGAAGAAGTTCATTCGTAGCAAAACATGCAGTTTTAGTCAGGAATGGAATCCTCTTACAGTTTAGCTCAGTGGCCCTGCTGTGCCGAGGCGTGCGGACACTTCGGGAGGGGGGAAAGTCAGCTCTGATCTCCCAATCCAAGGATTAGGAGCTTCAGCAATTCCAAACAATACGTTCACCTCAGACACACAAGTAAGTTTTAAAAAGGTGTTTGCTTTGTTTTTAACAATGTGTTATTTTTAACCTTAGTGCTCAAACTGTACTTTATTGATAAGATTATTTCAGAGCACTAATTTGTTCATTAGGAAATTCAGCCTGATAAATTGACTTATCTGGGACAAAAACAGAAGCATGTCCCACAGAATGTGCTGCAATTGTGTCTCTGCCATTATTCAGTTTATTTTAGTGCAGACAACTGCCAGCATGGGGCAGCACTTTCCTAAGCTCACTCACACCTCTGGCAGAGATTATAATTTCTATTGACAAGTGATAAACTTTCAGGTATGTTACCTGTTTATAGAAAGCAAAGTGCAGCATTGGTTATCTGGCACGATTTTTGGTTACACTTCTGTCAAGCCATGGCATAAGACAAATTCAACAGTTCTCTACAGACTGTCACACTGATCAAAAGAATTAATCAAATGGACTTTGCTACAGGGCTCAGGAGCCTTTACTCTGTCTGGGAACTGCAAGACAATAAAATCAGGGACTGAACTGCCCATGTCATTGAGGGATAAAGGGCAGAATCCCTGCTCAAGAACATGCAAAAACCCTGTGACAGAGCTAGGAACATCTTCCTCGTTCGGTTTATTAGTAAAATGATCTTAAATGCTCACAGCAGAGTTAAATTAAATATGCAAAGTAGATCTCAGTCCTCCTCCCACTCACAAGAATGACACACAGAAAAATTCATTACCAGCATGAACTGGAGCTACATTTGTGCGTGCCAACAATACCAGGCACACACTATCAGAAGGCATAGCATGCACAGAGAGGCTTCAATTAGCAGAGAATGGTCATGGAATACAATTAAAATATTAAATGAATGCAACGCCCCCCCCACCCCCCATTATGACTCTTCCTAACCTGATATTGAGAATTTATAGTTGGTTCCAAGTGGCACTTGTGGCTCAGATCTCTGAAAAAAACTTTCCTACCTCAGAAATCCAGTTGCTCTGCAGTCACTCTGAATAGACCTAATGAAGTAGCTCACCTTTTGCATTATATACTCTGATGCATGGTGTGTATATTTTGCAAGGGAGAAGAAAATAGAGTTAGCCATTCTGCCAAAACAGGACAGTATTACAGAAGTGAAGGCAAATATATTTAAATTCAGCTAACAGACTGGTCTGCAGGAAAGAGTCTTCCATGTTGAGCCATTCTTGGAGCAGAATGTGTAGATTTGGAACAGGGGCAACTGCCCCTCCAATGCAAGCTGCAATTACCCTCTCCCTCCCCAAACAGGAGCAAGTATTTACCCTGTACAGATTTAACCTCAGAAATAAGGTGATGGGTTTTACCTGTTCTCGAAGCCCACACTTGGCTGCCACTTGCAGTGATTGGAATGGAGAGGAGGGATTTCGGAAGGACGGGCAGAAGGACCGTGCTGGCTCCATATGGAGAGGACCCTGCCCAGTGAGTATGGCAATGAGGAGACGAGGTCAGCGGACACACAACCTGGATACCTTGCCCCTTTCAAACCCTGTGCCAGCTGGGATATAAATAGTCTCTGGATGGTAGGAATATGACTGCTTAAGTTTCTTCTTCTCGTCCAAATCCTGTAACATCCAGGGGAAGAAAGTGCTAACACTGTGTGAAGGCCGAGCGTGGAACAACCTCCGCTTCTTTCAGCAACAACATTTCTTCCACGGTCAGGATGAAGAGCAACAGTCCTTGGGGTTGTTACGGAGTGAGAGGAATGAAGCTCATTATTTAAACTGGAATCTTCCTTGAAAGCTGTTGTATCTGAACAGCTCGGAGACAGGTGAAAAGACAAAGTCCACTTGGAAGCTGGTGCTGGCGTTTCTCCGAAAACTGGTCTGTGATGTACAGAGTGTTGGGATGTAATTCCTGTGAGGTCTGTCACAGGACTGGAGTCCAATTTTATGTGAAAAGAAATTGGGAAAACTGGGGTGTCTGAGAAAGAGGTTGGAGGCTTGTGGCTTACATCTGATAGAAGTATTTTGGTAGTCTCTACAGGATAAAGTGCCAAAGGCTGAAAGCTGAACATCTTGGTGCACCAACTGTCAGCCCAGCGTGAGTGAACGTTCCTGTTAATGCAAGAAAAGGCTTCCAAGAGATTTTTCGTTCTGCGGTGGCTGTACCTGTCACCCACTGGAAGCATTTCAGAGGAGTATGGCCGAGGTTCTGAGTTACAGGCAGGGGCCAGGAGCTTGCTGGCCATGGCAGACAGCTCACTCAGCAGTGCTGGTTCTTTGGTACGCTTCCGAAATGTCAGGCTGTTCAACAAACTGCCCCTCCTGGCCCTCCGCCTTGGCATAGGAGCAAATCTCATGGCTGTTTCCCTTTCCACTGTCGGTGGTTTGCATGGAAAGTATAAAGATTCCAGAGGTGTGTTTTCCTGCTTGGGGAATATTTCCAGGGGTAACTCAAAGAAAGGTGGGCTTTTAAGGTTTTTGATTTTTCTTATGGTTTTTAGTGGATACAATGTGGGAACCTTTTTGCATGTCCTTCCAGGTTGTATTTTTAATGGAAGAGGTCCTCTTACTTTCTTTGTAGTTCCTCTTAGTTTATTTGTAGTTCCAAAGGCACCAGGGATTCCATCATACCCTAAATTAAGGTTCAGGTTTTCCATTTCTGAATCCTGAGTCTTCAAAAACTGTGAACTAATAATATCTGTGGTAATCTTTGGCCTCTTAACTTCTTGTAAAGTGCTACATAGTTTACTTTCACTGCTTCTGACAGCAAAAATATCCTCTGAAGGACCTTCAAACTTCACACTTCTAGATGTCACCAACTCATTTGAAGAGCTGCATAAGAGTTCAGAACTGTGCAACATACTGGGTGTGATTTTTGCTTTCTCCTGCTGTTCTAAATTCTGTCCTTGGTGTGCCTGCTCCGACTGATGCACTTCCATCTTTCCATACTTCTTTCGTTTAGTTACATGACAGTCCTCTATTTGATCAAGTCTCCTTGAACCTGAAGCCTCGTTTTCCTTGCAAAGTGCATGAGCTGGTCCTGTGTCCTGACCTTCTGTCACGTCCCCTTTGCTCCATGCAGTTAATTTGTAAGGCACACGTGCTTCACTGCAAGCCCCCCGGTCTGGGGAGGGCGGTGAGCTCAGGGCGGGACGGACGGTGGGTGTGGGATCACACCACAGCTCTGGGCAGGCCTCTGTGTCAGACACAGCTCCAGCCTGACAGCCCTGCACAGCTGCTGAAAGCACACTGGGACCTGCTAAGGTTGTGAGCTTTACATCATTGTTTCTTTCTTTTGAAAGATAATCTAGGTTGGATCTTGGAATTTCCCCCAAAAACTTGCCATGATTCTCAGCACTGAGTGGCACTGTTTTGCTACCAGACTCTTTAGGATCTTCTAACAAGGCCCAGAGATGATTTCTGAGCAACTTTTTTCTATGGGCTACTTCTTCTCCCATCTTCTCTTCTACACATACAATTTTAAACTTCTCTTCACAGGGAGGACTTTTTGGTGAGGTCCCATGCATGGCTTTCACAGTCGGTGTGCAGAGCCCCTCACCTTTCAGGCTTTCTTTGCTGGGGGCACAAACTCTTGAGTTTTTTGCACCACTCAGAGAGCCTGTTGCCATTTCACTCTCTGAAGAGGGAATCTCTGTATTGCTGCATTTTCTCTTAACAGAAATTGTTACAGAAAGAATTTTTTTCATTGAAGAATCTTTGCTAAAAACTTTGGCTGAAGACAAGTTATCTGTTTGTGTATTCTCAGGTGCCATACAAAGCTGTTCTTTCTCAGGCAGAGAGATGCCACAGTTCAGAGCTGACAGTGCTTCTGAATCCACCTGAGTCTCATTAAAAGGTCCTTGGATGTCAACCTTTCCAGAATGGGATGGACCAATAGCCACCAGAGCATTGGTTTCTTTACCAGGCTCAGATGTTAACTGTGGGCAAGTGTTATTTAAGAGAGGTTTTCTGCTCAGACTTTCTCTGTGTTCTATATCTGAAAGCTCATTACTATTTTCTGGCTTATATGTATTTTTAAACTTCTCTTCACAGGGAGGACTTTTTGGTGAGGTCCCATGCATGGCTTTCACAGTCGGTGTGCAGAGCCCCTCACCTTTCAGGCTTTCTTTGCTGGGGGCACAAACTCTTGAGTTTTTTGCACCACTCAGAGAGCCTGTTGCCATTTCACTCTCTGAAGAGGGAATCTCTGTATTGCTGCATTTTCTCTTAACAGAAATTGTTACAGAAAGAATTTTTTTCATTGAAGAATCTTTGCTAAAAACTTTGGCTGAAGACAAATCACAAGTATCTCTTTGTGTATTCTCAGGTGCCATACAAAGCTGTTCTTTCTCAGGCAGAGAGATGCCACAGTTCAGAGCTAACAGTGTTTCTGAATCCACTCGAGTCTCATTAAAAGCTCCTTGGATGTCAAACTTTCCAGAATGGGATGGACCAAGACCCCTTTGCGCATCAATTTCTTTACCAGGCTCAGATGTTAATTGTGGGCAAGTGTTATTTAGGAGAGGTTTTCTGCTCAGAGTTTCTCTGTTTCCTGTATCTGAAAGCTCATTCATATTTTCTGGGTTATACGACAGACTCCCCTGGTCTGATGGAATGGGCAGAAATTGGGCACTAACTGTAGTTTCCTGGTCCTTTGGCAAAGATGGATGTGTTTTGCTCCCTGCAGACACCAGCTCTGCTTTCTCTTGTGCACATTTGATAAAACAATGCTGTGAGCCATGTGGTTTGCTATCACAAAAGCCTTCTTCAAGAGTTCCTTTATTGTCTCTCTCAGATTTTGCATGTTCTTTTAGTTTGTTTGTCTTCTTCTCTGTTAGATCACTGATGAAGCCTATGTATCCTGAACCGTCTTCATTCCTCACACCAATTAAAGAGTCCAGATTCACAAGAGTCTCTTTCAGAGTTCCTCCAAACCTGTTTTCTCTTGCATATTTATGCATTAACAGAGGCAGGTCATCCCTTGCTTTCAGCACTATCTCTTCCCCCAGACTAGAGCCAGATTCGCTTTCTTCCTCAGAGCTGTCGGTGGTTGGTAAGCCGGGGCTTGGCCGGGTGGTTAAAGTTCCTGAGCACTGCTCAGTGCCTGGCACGGGGCCATGGAACGCCCTCTGGCACCCCTGACACAGCCCCTCCCCTGCCCAGAGGGTGCTTTCTGTGTGGCTGCTGTGTCGTGTTGGGATGCTCACGTTGGCAGGTGCTGGGCACAAACCACCGATGGAAGTGCTACGCTCCGAGGGATCAGCTGGGAGCGACGGCCCTTCCTCCTGCTCCCGTGTGCCCAGTTCTCGCCTCGGGCCTAACACAGAGTTGCAAAATCCAAAATTATGAGCACAGGTGTTTTTGTTAAAATATCTGACTAATAACTGTTCACTGGTCCCATCTCTCTGAGTGCCTTCAGGAGCATTTGGAGACTCCACAGTTCTTGTACCATCAAATTCCTCTGTCTGGGAAGCACACGTGCCCACCTGTTCTTTTGCCTCATCTCTGTCACAAACAATCTCACTGCCATCTGCTACTTCACAAAGATCAGATTGTTTCACAGCCTCCATATTCTTCTTTGAAATCTCATCTCTTCCCAAGGCAGCAGCAGACTTCTGTGCAGTGTAAGCTGAGCAAAACAGAGTCTTTCCTGTGGCAATGTCATTTATCCCATGCAGAGCTACACCTCTGTTGCCACGGTCATGTCCACAAGGAAGAGATCCACATGCCAAAGGGAAGTGTGCTTCTGGAAAGATGATTGCCTCTTGACTGTTACAGCCAGCTGAAGACTCTCCTTCCAAATTATCATTTTCTCCTATCTTCTTATCAAGATCCACATCAAAAGAGTGACTCCTCAGGAAACCTTCATGTACACGTGTGCTCCCTGATAAAATGCAGGAAGCACTGGCAGCTCTACACTGGTTTTTTATACCCTGATTGTTACAATGCCGTGTGTAACAACATTCATTTTCTAAACCAGTGACCACCCTCTCCAGATTTCCTGCAGATTTCATGTTCTTTTGGGATACTCTGCTTGTCATGTTAGGGTTATCAAAAGTCCTGGAACTTACTGAAGACTTGAATTTGTCTTTATGAAGCAAAATTTGTTCCCCTGTTGTCCCAGAAGCACCAATGGTTTCTTTTCCAGACAGATTACTCCAAGCCTTGTCCCTGTGTGAAATTTCATTAGCTGTACAAGGAGGACACTGATTATGATGAGGGTCTCTTGATTTTTGTAAAACAGGAGGTAGATTCACATTTAGTGTATAAAACAAATGTGTTTCTTTCAGAGTGGACAAACTGTCCCTACTATCAGCCAACCCTTCCGACACTGTATTGCTCTCAGATTCCTGTCCAAGCAGCTGTGCCTTGGGTGGATGTTTTTCTAGCTTGGTACTAAGATCAAGACAGCTGTGGTTGCTGGGAGGAGGAATTTTATTGGAGGTATGGTAAGAGCTTTTGTCTCTCTGTCCAGCTCCATGAGAAGCAATGTTGCTTGTTTCCACCAACAGACTATTTTCTTTTATACCATCCTTGCACAGGTCACTGACAGAGAATTGCCACTGGTCTTTTTTCAACTTATCACCTTTTGATGGGACTATTTTAAATTCTTCCTTTGAGAACCCCTCAGGAGATGAGGCAACAGAACAAAAAACTGAAGAATGACAACGCTCACAATTAACATTCTCTTGGGCTTCAGGCTGGCTCCAAACTTCCATGTTATCTCCCACAGCAATTTTTCTCCAGTCTTCAGCAGCCTCTTTAAACTCAGAGCTGAATGATTTACCTATACTAGCATTGAATTTCCTAGGATCAGTTTTAGCTCTAGAGATTCCTTTGCTCCTCAACACTGGGATCTGCCCTGCTGGTACAGATGTGGAGGCTCGATTTTCTACAAACCCAGTTCCAAGACAGTAACGAGTGTGACATTCCATGTTTTGGGGAAGATACATTAGGGGGGTTTCAGTGATAATTCCATGAACTGCAGTACTGTTCTCTAGTGGCCTATTTCTGAAGTCCAGACAACAGATGCTTTTCAGAACAGGACATGAGACTCCAGGACATGGTGTGGCCAGTGTCCTACAGCTTCCTGCTGAGGACAACCCAAGGGGTGCATTTGGTTTGGGTACAGCACCATTACAGGCGTCATGAGCATCTTTTTCTTCATCCTGCTGACAAGTCTGGCAATTAGCAAGTGATGTGCTGAATTCATCAGCAGGATTTCGTCTGGGTAACTTCTCCTCTCTAATCGCCAGGACAGACACACCATTGCCCCCTGTTCCCAAAGGCATGGCAGTGTGGGCTTCCAACCCATCTGAGTCATTTGTTTCTTGGGGATGGTCTGTGGCTGCTCCAATGTCCATGACTTTTAAAGGCTCTAAAAAATCTAAGATGCTGGTTTGTGCAACCCCAACTCTGGCCATGACTGTGTCTACATCTGGGCATTCATTGCTCTCAGCTGGAAGACCTTTACTCACTCTGTCATTCCTGTATCCTGCTTTACTAAATATCCTAGTCCCATCAGCCTTCATACCTTGTACTTCTTCAGTGAGCTTTGGCAGAGGTTCAGCTGTCACCTGAACATTTGCTTGGTTTTCCTCTGCATAAGAAAAGATAAAGCAAATCAGAACCATACACTAAATTCGGAAGGCATTCAGCTTAGTCCCTTCTGGTGTTGTAGACAACAGTGCAGTGTTAGTTACCAAAATGTTTTTAAAAGGGAGAATTAATGCTGACAATTTTCCTACCAGCCTGCAGAAGATAAACCAAACTACTCCACCACAAACTTAAGGTCACAGGCACAATCCTTTCCAATACAGACATTCCCATGAACATTCCAAGACCTGGGTATTTCAGATTCCACTAATCTAATACTGAGCGAGGTGCTATAACTTAACACACAGGCCACCATCAAAATGCTCGTTTATAACAGCTGGGGACTTGACCTGCTCCAGCCCAGAAACATGGCTGTGCATTGAGTGGCCATTTCCATTTCTTCTTCCTTGAGGACATTTCTGCCAGTGACTCATCCATAGGGACACAAGGCATATCTCATCTGTCCAAGCAATTTGGATTATTAATAAACTGCTTTTGTAAAATCACAAAGAACATGCTAATTAAAAAAATTACAGTTACTGTAGAATATCTTCACATTCGAAACTTTCCAGGGAACATATTTGCTCAGACTCCTGCAGATCTTTTCCAGACTTTCTAGTAAGGACCAAGACTAGATGGCATTTGTCAGCTAAGTACAAGTTTAGGTTAAGAAAGCAGGGAGGGAGAAAGAAAATAATGACTGTATGCAGGCAAGATGACCAAAGTATTTGGAGCTAGACGATTCTGGGGGATCATAATGAAATTAAGACCTATTTTAGTTGTCTTCTTCCTTTGGATTCTGCACTTTTAATTTTACTTTTTAAAACATTCAAAAATGAATGAGTAATACTTTTCCACGTATTTGCTACTACTGCTCTCATACAATCCAGCTTTGAAACAAAAGGAAATGCAAAACTTCTGCTGCTGACACCCCCTTCTGCTTTGGGGTAAATAAGTATTTGAATTAAATAACTATAATACACCATGGATGGAAAAGAGCTTCAGGAAAGTACAGGTCCTGCCGGGCCAAAGCAAAGCTCTACATTTTGGTGCTGTTAGAGCTATGCAGGGAAATAATTTTTAATGTAAAACAAAATAAACAAGCCATCTCACAATCACTCATCATCAATTTTAAATCAACAATAGGTAACTGGGAGGGAAGCAGGAGCAGAGAGGGATGTACAACTGAAGTTCTACCTGTGCTCCTCAGAGATCCTGCAACTTCAGTACAACAGGCTCTTGAAGACTTTGCCTCTTGCTGGTCCAAGTGAGGGTCCTCCTGAAACAAGACAGGAATATCAGTGGGGACGGATGGATTTCTGACATGGGTCATGTCTCAGGGTTTGCACCTGCTCAGCTGGGTTGGTTCAGAGTAACAAAATCACCACGAAAACGGTGGACAGATCAGCCCTGCACTGCAAGTGCTTCACACAGGCACCTGTCATTCCTTCCTTATCCTTTCAGTCACCACCATCTCACCATGAAACAATGAGGCAGCCAGAGAAGATCTGTCTTTAGCAGTGACAGAAGCAGCTAAATGTAAGTAAATGGCTTAAAATGCAAATTGTTGAGAATTTGAATGAGCAGAGTAATCCAGTCTCCACATCTGTCTCACACCCCCAAGCCCCACCCTAAACCTCTGGTAAAATGTGGCCATTTTCTGCCTGGATTAAACGTGCCTTCTACCACCCCTTCCCCTGGCCGAAAACCACAAACCCACAACAGACAACCCTGGTCTACTTGCAAAAAACCCCAAACCAAGACCCCACAACCAAACTGCCTGCACTTAGAAATATGGGAAAATTTATCCTGGAAAACCGAATGACTGTGGAAGATTTATATAGTTTTAATTTCACAAACTTTCAGATAAATCAAACAAATGTCAAAATTCAGAATTAAACCCACAAATTATTTTAGCATTATGCAACACCCTGTACTTAGTGTAAAACACACACCTGGGCTCCTTATCCAGGTATTTCCTGGCTGACATGTCTTCAGTCACAATATGTTATTTCTCCCCTATGTGTTTTTGAAGTGTGTGAGAACTATTTACAAAGTAAAGAAAATTATCAAGAAAGTCACTAAAAATCTCAGTTTTTAGAGTTTTGTGACTTAGCAGTTTTTAACAGAATATTCTTTGGCATATTTTTCAGCAGTTTTGGCCTAGAAGTAACTTTTTCATCATCAGTGTTTGCTAAAGGGGAGAAGAAAAGAGCCATAACGCTTTTACTCTTCTGAAAGAGTTAAACCAACAGTGATTTTCTCACTAATTACAAACAATAATTCTAAGCCCAAAAACTGAAAAGCCACCGGTAGCATTACAATTCTACTGCCAGGCTCAAATAACTATTATTTTGTGGTCAGTACCTCGACTGGGGCTGACAGCACATGCAGAACATGCTGGACCCACAGAACACGTTTACTGGGCAAGGGGAGTTTCAGTTGTGTCTCTTCTCCTTTTCAGTCACACTCAGTTTTGCTCCTTGTTCTGCTCCACACCTGCCTCACACCATTCCAACAGTACTTAAAAAAGCAAAAACCCCTATGTTTTAAAATGCTGCCGGTCTCCTGAAGTTCAGCCTGGTTTTTCTCTGGATCCAGGATAATCTAAACCCTGATGTGCACCCTGGAGGTGTCCAAGGCCAGGCAGGACAGGGCTCTGAGCAACCTGGTCCAGTGCAAGGTGTCCCTGCCCATGGCAGGGGGTGAAACAAGATGATCTTCAAGGTCCCTTCCAATCCAAAGCATTCTGTGACTATAGAGAAGACAGAGAATAGAACCAGGAAACCTCCTGGCCAAACCCACTGCCTAAGTCAAAATATCACACAGGGATTCATTTTTGTATTTGCTTACTTGTTTTGACCAAGTTTCCCCAGGAGTGAAAGCAGAGCCTCCAGCATGACAGTCCTCAGCATCTTGGACCTCTCCATCTTTTTTCTGGAATCCACCACCACAACAGTTCAGTTTCCTAAAGTGTCCTATTTTGTTTTCTTCATCCTCCTCAAGGTCTGCAGCCTGTAGTAATTCTTCAGGAGGTGATTCTGCTGGCCCACGAGAAACCACCTGGAGCACATCACCCAAACCCTCTGTCTTCTGGCAAAAGTTTCCTACTCCAGAAGTCCAGGGAGTGTCCCTGTGTGTGAGCACAGGTCCCGGCCCCTCGGGCTGTGCCCCCCGTCCCAGGGCAGGCCCCGACACTGCCATGAGTTCTGTGGAGACACTCCTGGGCAGCCCAGGGTACAGCTCCTCCAGTACAGCAGCCACAGGAGAATCCAGGAGAGATTCCAGCCCAGCTGAGAGCATCAGGGCAGGTGAGGACTGGTTGTCCTGAGCTTTTCAGTTTATCCTAAAAATCAGAGCAATGTTAAATTAACCTACGTAGGATTAATCACAGAGTATCCTGAGTTGGAAGGGATCCACAAGGATCACTGAAGTCCAACTCCTGGACTAGATTAAAAAGAAAAGCTTAATTCCTCAAGATTCAAGTATGTACGTTTAAGAAAGGCACTTCCAAATATGTTTTTAAAAAAAGGAGGTGAGGAACCTTCGCGTATATAAGGAAATGCTTATAGGGAAGGGACGAGAGTATGGACAAATAGAGATTCCCAAGCCTCATTTTCACATTCAAACATTTCCCTGCAGATTGACCCTCATCTCCTGAAAAACCTGGGAAGAGGCTACAAAGGAAGTCGCCAGGGCTTGTACGAGACACCCTGCTCTTCGCTAGAACTAAGGCATCCTTCCTTTTCCCGGGATTTCGTAAGTTTCTAATCCTTGGAGAAAAGCCCCAACTTTTCTTCACGTTCTCTGCCTCAAACGAACGCCTCCCAAGGCAGCACCCTCGCCCCGTGCCCCGCAGCCCCTCCCGGGGGAGCCCCTGCCGCGGTGCAGGGGGTGCCTTGTGCGGGCACAGCCCCGTAAACCCCCCGGGCTGCCGCGGGGCACCGAGAGGGCCCCGGCACGGGCTGAGCCGGGCCTTGGCGGGAGCAGCTCTTCTCCGCTCAGTAAAGCGGGCGCTGCTCCCCGCTCCTTCAGCCCGGGCACCCACGGGAGCCCCGCGAGCCCGCCCGTCCCCGGGACCGGCCTCTCCCGGGAGCGCCGGGCCGGGCCGCGGGCAGGGCCGGGCTGGCCGGCCCTTTGTTCCCGGCCCCGCTCCCCGCAGCCCGCGGGTGTCCGGGGCAGCGCTCCGGAGGAGCCGCCGCTCCCGGTAATGGCACCCGCGCCGGTGCCTCCCCCGCTGCCGGCAGGGGCGGGCTCCGCCCCGCAGAGCCCCCGCCGCGCCCGGGCAGGGCCGTGCCCCCGCAGCCCCTCGGCTGGGCGGCGGCGGGCGGGGGAGGCGGCCCCGCCCCGGACACCGAATAGCCCCGGGACAGCCGCCCCGGCCCCGCCCGCGCCGTTACCTGAGCGGAGGCATCGCCGCCGGCCCCGCTCCTGCCGCCCGCCCCGCCCCGCGCGTCACGTCCGCATCCGGGCCCGCCCGCTCCCGGCGCGGTGGCACCGCCCCCGGTAACGGGAGCCCCGCCCCCAAGACACCGCCCCGGTAACGGGAGCCCCGCCCACACCGGGGCGTGTCCCGCCCGCCCCGCGCCGCCCCGCCGGGTGGTGTCACATGACACGCGGCCCCGGACGCGGAAGTGCCGGTCGGACGGGGCGGCCCCGGCGGGACACGGGCCTGTGCTGGGGGCTCGGCTCGGTTACCCACCCCGCGGGCCGCAGGGCGGCACCGGGCGCCCCGGTGTCTGAGCTGCCCCCGCCGCGCTGCTCGCCGTGCGCTCCCTGCGGGCCCGGCCCTCGCCGCTGCTCCGGCACGAACTCGCGCGTCTCGCCGGGCTTCTCTCGTTCCTTCATAAGCCAGCGGTTCCGCAGCCGGTCGGTCACCGCAGGCACCGGAGCCGCTCGGGTCTGTTCGCTCTCCGGCCCCGCTCCCCGCCCCTGCTCCAAGCGCCGCTTCGTGCCAGGCCCCCATCAGTCCCGAGTTTAAAAGTTTGTTTTAACAAATTTTGGATGTACTTATTTTTCCCACCGCGACTTTGCAGCTCGGTAACTGACTTTCTGAAAAGCACGTCTGCAAACTCAGTCCTTTAAGCTGTTTGGAAGGTGCGCTTTTAGGTTCGTCTGCGGTTTGATTTGATGTAAGAGTACAGTTATAGTTAGAGGAGCTTACATTCAGTAACTTGGCTATAGTTTTATAAAAAGATCTGACTCCTACTGATAACTTTTAGTTTAAACGCACTTCTAAAATGAAATTTAAAAGTTTTTCATTAGAATGTGCTTTGTTTGAAATGAAAGTGGCAAATGTGGTGGTTGATGCTGTTAAAGTCATACCCAGCGCTGCTTTGGACGGCGGTGTTTGCTGAGCCTGTCCCTGCCCAGCACTCCCCTCTGCTGGCCCAGCTCTGCCGCGCCGTGTTGAGAATATCCAGAACGGGTTTGTACTGACGAGAGGTCTGTGTCTGCTTTCGTTTCCCTGTCAGATATGCAAGATGCCTTCAGCTGTCCTTGCTGGAAGCGGCTGAGAAGAGCTGGAGTCCAAGATGAGAACCAACAAGGTGTACAAGCTGGTCATACACAAGAAGGGCTTTGGAGGCAGTGGTCAGTATCTCCTGGTTGGTCACACGAGTCCAGCACTCAGTTGATTAATAAATTACCTTTTTAACAAAACAGTGAAGATGGAGCTTTGATGTAACAAACAGTGTTGCCAGCCAGAGTTTGGAAAACTCTTTCTGATAGCAGGATACAGCAGAATAAAATAACATTTGTTGGAAGAGAACAAGATCACACCTATAAAATAAAATTGCTTTATTCTACTTCTTCCCCTTTCATTGTATCACTTTTCTCTTAACCTTGTTTCAGTCACCCTGCTGCTAGACTTACCCATCTTGATAAATCTTACCATGGTTCTCTGGCTCTCTGCTTTGCTGCTGGTGTTTGGCATATGAAAACCAGAGAAGATGATCCTGGTTGCCTAATTAAGGCACAGTCTTGTGCAGAACATGCCCCTTGTGAAAGTTCTGTTACCTGAGCTGTTTGTGCCTGCAGGAGTGGCTGGGGAGGGGCCTGCGGTGTGGTGAATGTAAAGCCTTGCTGACACATTGATCTTGGGCTGGGGTGTTTGTGTGGAGTAAACTGTTGTGTACAAACATGCAGGTGTCTGTGTTCGGTGTGTAGCTGTTCACTGCCCTCCTTTCTTTGTGTCCTGTAGATGATGAACTGGTGGTGAATCCTAAAGTATTTCTTCAAATCAAGCTGGGAGATGTTGTGGAAATTGCACATCCCAATGATGAGTACAGGTGGGTTCCCTTCACTGGTGTCAGGTGTGGCTGGAGCACTGACAAGGTCTGTTCAGGTGCAGTGGCTTCTGGAGAGGCTCTTGCAGCTGGCACAGCTTTGCTGCCATGAGTTTTTTCTGCCTGAAGAAAAGGAATTGTCTTTAGCAGGAGCTCTTGCTTAAAGTTTATGTATTTCTTTGTGTTTGATGCTAGTTTGCTCATCTTTTATAGGCCAAGTAACAGCTGAATATAGAACCTACAGTGTCTGTATCCTCTCCATAGAGCTGCTGTTACCTAAAGATTATTCTCCTATCCTACAGTATATCCTAGGCCACATTACAATTATGTTGTGAGCTATAAAAACATAAACGTTCTTGTATGAAGCTGTTCATCCTGCAATCCCTGTTTGAAAAGCAGCAGAACACTGTTGTGAGGCTCTGAGAAGTTATTGTGTGCCTTAATTTCCCATTTGTAGTATCATCTTTACCTCAAGAGTACCTCATAGTGAGTGTAGGGAACAAGACAGAGTGACAGGTGGGAAGGAGGAGGATGGATGAAGCTTTCGAGAAAACATTATTGTTTCTCTTTAGCTTATCCTATGCTCCATGGTAGTAAACAGTTTTGGGAGTTATTTACCAGAGAGACTGTGGGTATCTCAATTTGTTTGTCTTTTCTCTTTTGCCTGCTAGTCCCCTGCTCCTACAAGTGAAGTCACTGAAGGAGGATTTGCAGAAAGGTAACACTAAAGACTCCTCTCATGCACAGTAAAATCATAGACAAAGGTTGTGTGGCTGAACTGGACCTGTGGTTGGCTAATGCATGTATTTTAACTTCATAAGAAAATCAATGCTTTGTCTGTTTAGGAAGGGAAAGATTATAATTATAACAGAAAATGAAGAGCCAATTCTAAATCTGCTTTTGGTTGAGTAATATGAAGTGTGGTTTAAACAAACTTAGCTCTTTAGCCTGAAATTTTTGTTTTTGCATTTTTTGATTGGCTTTATGTCTTCTTGCAGGAATTAATTTAGCCTAAACTTTATCTCACCTGTTTTGATTTTAATGACTCTGAGATTGGGCCATAGCTGAAATAAGCTGTTGTCTTTTGCTGAGGCCCCAAATGTTCCATGACAGTCTCACTGTCCTGCTTTTGTTGCCTGTGAACACCTGAGGATGTTCACTGTGCTGTCCGCTCTCATTTCTGTGGCAGAAACGATAAGTGTGGACCAGACAGTGGCCCAGGTGTTCCGACTGCGACCATACCAGGATGTCCACGTGAATGTTGTTGACCCAAAGGTGTGTGGCTTTGCTGCTTTCTTCCATCTGTTCCTTCATTTAGATCAGAGCCCTGTGACTTTCCATCTACAGGAGTATTGGGGAAATAAGGCATTTATTTTTTTGTTGGAAGATATTTAGTTTTCTTTCCTAATTGCCTTGGGTAGTTGAATTATTTGTTGGTTTCTTATGTGTCTCTTCTCTCCCTCCCATCCCTGCTCTCTTTTTGAACTGCATCGACCAACTTCAACACAGTTTGATAGAAATGTAGACATTTCAGATTTCTTTAAATTCTAGGAATTTGGGGTAGAGAGAAACAGAAAGTGACCAATCAAAAGAATAGCCATGACCTGGATTTGCACTCTTTGACCCCACAGAGCCTCTTACAGAGAGGCGTTTCTGTAAATGTCCCAACTCTCAGAAGAGCTGCAGTCAGAGCTTACAGTCAGCACAGGACAAAAATCTGCAGGAAATGAGGCTTCCTTAATGCCATGAACAGTGGCAGTGATTTGTTTTGCTTGTGCTTCCAGTTTGCACTGAAACTTGTAGACAGATTTAGTCCTTGTGCTGTTTCTGGTCACGCTGAGCAGTGTTTTGCAGCTCACAGTGACTGAGGTACCTGCACAACTTTGGCATTTATTTGGGTGGGATTCCCTTTTATCCTGTGTTTGTCAGGAATACTGACTTGCTTTAGAATGGCCCTTCCTGTTCCTTTTGGTTATTAAATGAACAGATTGATGGGCACTACTTAGAAACAGCCAATAAAACCCAAGCACCGTTTTTCACCCCTTTCCAGGAGGTGACCTTGGACTTGGTGGAGCTGACCTTTAAGGATCAGTATATCGGCCGTGGGGACATGTGGCGACTGAAGAAGAGTTTGGTGAGGCCCCTGCTGTCCTCACGTGCAGGGGGCAGGAGATTATGTACCTTTTCCTGTGCTTGCTGTGAAAGAAAATAAGTGGTTTGCAAAATACAGAAAACTGTGGACAAGACCAGTGTCAGCAGCTCCTGAGGAGCTCCCGCTGTCAGTGGTACCTCAGAGCTGGAGAAATGGGTGAAAATGTGTTACAGAAAAATTAACCCCTTCATTGCCTACTCCACTGCTGTACTGTTAATTACTACCTTGAGCATTGGAAATGCTGTTCAGGGTTTTTTTCTTATGTTCTGAATTTTAATGGTTTGCTACATTTGGAGCCAAATCCGAATACTTTCCAAGTAGAATCAGGCTGAAGTGTCCCTTCTCTGATGGTACCACTTAATAAACAGCTATTGGAGTGTTTTCTTTCTGCATCTCTGATGTGCAGACTTTGGCTCTTCAGGTGCAGTGAATTAGGCAAATGATTCCAATAAAAGTTCGTATGTGTTAAAATTGATTTTCTGTTGTCTATTGCAGAGGTTTAGTAGGCTGGGATATTAGTAGTAACTGCACTCAGTGTTTTTTGTTATTTAGTTATGTGCAGGTCAGGTGTTTGAATGTGAATGGGTTTTTTGTAGTTTGTCCTACTCACTCTGAGCCTCCTGTTCTTCTGACACCTGTAACTCTTCCTTCCCAGGTCAGCACATGTGCATATGTCACCCAGAAAGTTGAGTTTGCAGGTATCAGGTCAGTGTCTCTGGGGGCTTACTGTTACTTATGGCTTTAGATTAATGAGTTCTGAGTATCCAAGTGGAGAATCTTCCCTGAAAAATCCTTCATGTTTTATTGTTCTCTTACTCATCTACAGATTTCTCTCTGCACCAGCAGGTGGGGGAAGGCTTCTGTCTGATTTGGGGTGAAAGAAACTAATAGTAGGGCAGCCAGCTACACGTGTGGCTTCTGTTGAACCCCAAATAATTCTCCTTTATCTCTTACAATATTTCCCCCTTTCCCAAGATGTATTAATAGTTCAGATGAGGGTTACTTCAGTTGCTGTTGAGGTGACTGAGGGACAAGGAAATGTGCAGATGCAGAGGCTCTTTGACACCTCCTGGATTAAAAATTTGGTTCTAAACAAATGAGTCATCCTTGAGTGCAGATTTTGGTACATCCCTTATTTTCTCAAATATTGATTTTTCTAATCTTCACTCTGGTCAGCAAATATTCTGCACTTGTTTTCTTCCAGGGCTCAGGCAGGGGAGCTGTGGGTAAAGAGTGAGAAAGTCACATGTGGATACATCAGTGAGGACACTCGGGTAAGATTTCAGGAAGCAGGGAGAAAGCAATTTTCCCCTTCCTTTCCTTGCCAGGATCCTTGTCATTCTATCTTGCCTGCAGATTTGTATGGATCATTGGAATTGGCTGTGTTGTAAGGTGAAGAATGGCAATAAGTTCAGGAGAATGGACGATTGTTGAACTTCAGCTCTGCTGTGTTGGCAGCACCAGGAATTATTTGGGCTGTGGAAATGCCAGCTTGTTAGAGGGGGAATTCCCTGTCATGCAAGGGGCACAGTCATATCAGTTGCTGTGTTGTTAGCATCTTCATTTGGCCCTTTCAGTGACTGTACCTTGTTTTAAATAAGGTCTTTACTCCTTTGCAGGTGGTCTTCCGCTCCACTTCTGCCATGGTTTATATTTTTATCCAGATGAGCTGTGAAATGTGGGATTTTGATATTTATGGTACGTAGGTAACTGTCCTGCCTGTGAGTGTGGGTGGCAGCAGCTCTCCTTTGTGCCCCTGCTGGAAAACTCCCACTGCCACTAGTGGAAAACTGAAAGATCCTGCCTTTGGCCTGGGCAGTGCTTCAAGGTGCCTCAGATCCTTCCTTGCAGTGCCACACTTGCCACACTCCTGGGTGTGCCATCATTTTCCTGTCCCTGCTGTAGAGCCTGGGTACCATTATCTCAGTGAGGAAATCAAGGGGGCAACTCCCTGTGAGCACTGGGGAGGTTTTCTGTGGATTTAAACATGGTTGGTGATGAGAGCGGGTGTCAGTGTGTGAGTCCTGAAATCTGAATGTGTGGAAGTCCTGTGTGAAGAGAGCCTTGATATTTTAGATTTCCCTTGATTTTGTCTTAGCAAGGAAGTAAAACCTGCCTTGGCCCAGGTGAAATTTGGTGGCTTCAGCTGAAAGCATTAAAACTTTAGGCATTCAGAATGAGTCACTTGTCTGTGTCATCGCCCTGTTTTTTCCTGGCTGGATTCTGTTGCAAACCTCTTGCCACTTCCTTTGACCATGTGTTTAGGCATATGGAACTGGGCAACTGTTCAGAGCTGAGCAGGGGATCAGTTGTGCATACTATGCCTAAAAGACAGTACAGATGCTTTCCCAGCATGCTGGGAGTGTGTTAGAAAAATGAATTTAAAGGTCAGATCCTTTTGATAATAAGAGTTGTATGTACATCCTCTGAAATATCATGCTTTTTAATCTTTATGTTGTCTTATTTTAATGATATTAACCTTCATGATCCATGCAGCTGCTCTGAATCTATTAAAAATAATTGTCCCTAGAATCTCAGGATATGCCTCATAGTTGAATTAACTACTGTTATCTAATGCTTGGGAGATGTTTACTTTGCAGGGGACCTGTACTTTGAGAAAGCTGTGAATGGTTTCCTCGCTGACCTCTTCACAAAGTGGAAGGTAAATAGCTGATTGAGTTCAGTTTTTATTTTTTATTTCCCTGGAATTGTTAGAGGCACCTCTCTGACCAGTGACAAACCAGAATATGAAATTGCTGTAGGTATAAACAAATTGAGTCAGCTATCTTTTTAGGTTTTTAAACAAAAATCTTGTATCTTGGCAACTACAGAGGAGTTGCCTTCTTTAGAGAGAAGTGGAGAGTGCTCCTGGTAAATGTGATAGAATTGAGAAGCACAGAATTTGCAGGATTCAACAGACCATTGTCGTTTCAGAGAGGCAGATGCAGCACTTGTGCAGATATATTAATGTATTGCTCTACCTTTTTTTAGTTACCTTTGTTTCCAGGTGTAAGGGAAAAGAGGGTGTTACTATATGTGTTTTCTACTGAATGTGACCTTTAAAGTTTTCTTTTTTGTCATTTGATCTTACTGAACAGGAGAAGAATTGCAGCCACGAAGTGACAGTGGTTCTATTTTCTAGAACGTTTTACGAAGCAAAATCTATAGGTATGTAAATTCTGTATTTTGATGTTTCCATTTTTAAACTTCTCTCCTCTCTTGAAAGTTGGTCACAGCCTGTCAGTGACTTTTTCCCTTTTTCTTTTAATGCCCATGGTCAGAGTATTTTCTGTCAAGTTACACAGCCATTGTTAGGAAAGTACTGCAGTGAAAACCTTACATTGAAGAATGTAATGTTCCTCATCATAATTGGACTCTCATTTTGGTTTAAAAGCAGGTTTTATGTTGTGTAGGAGGTCTAATATTTCTCCAAGTGTTTTGGTTTTTTGTTTGGTGGTTTTTTAACTGGAAAAACAGCTCCTTACTGGAAAAGGTGAGTCATTTCTGTAGAAGAGCATGGGATAAGATGTGCTTTTCCTTCCATTTCAGAGGAGTTTCCTGAAACACATCGTGCCTCCATCCGGCAGGACCATGAGGGAAGGTTTTATGAAGATTTTTACAAGTATGTTTTCCTCCCAATTCCTTTCACCTCCTTTCCCACAGTGTATGTGCAACCCAGTGCACCTTTTTGTGCATTCCTTTGTAGTTTGTCCATCCCTTCTCACTCCCTCTCAGGGGCTCCTTTCACAGTCCTCACTAAGCTGTGCTCTTTCTAGAGTTGTAGTTCAGAACGAGAGGCGAGAGGAGTGGACCTCCTTGCTTGTGACCATTAAAAAGCTTTTCATCCAGTATCCTGTGTTGGTACGACTGGAGCAAGCAGGTACAAGGATCCTCCTTTCTTTGCCTTTACCCTTTCCTCTCTTTTTCTCTTTTAACTTGTCTGTAAACTGCCCAGTTTCAGCTACAGTCTGGTGTTGTGCTCCTGAGTGCTCTCCTGGCTGGGCCATTTTGCCCAGGTCTTTCTGTGAAACATAAAAACACCCATTTTGCCTGTAATTTTTTTAACAGTAGGATTTAGTACAAATGCATTTTTCTGTGGGTTTTTTTTTATTATTTTTATAAAGATAATTCATGCACAGATGATGAGGGTCTCTTTTTGTTCTGTTTTGTCCTTCTGAATACTTGTCCAGAGGGCTTTCCTCCAGGTTACAACTCCACCTCAGCACAAGGGAACTACCTGGAGGCCATAAATCTTTCATTCAATGGTGAGTTATGAAAAATGGGGAAAAAAAACCCGTTAAAGCAACTGCCAGTAGAGAGGTGTGGACTTCTGCTGCCTGTTCCTTAACAGCGTGAAGAGCAGGGGAATATTAGATGGTTAAATTACTGTTTTCAGTCTCAGAAGAAATTGTCTCTGGAAAATCAGAGCCTCTCAAATAACAGTATTGGGGATTTGAGGTCTCAGGAACCATTTACTCAGTGAGAACCTCTTGGAATAGAAGTTGAAATCTTAAATTATGGAAGAGTTTTGAAATCAGGGTAGATCAAATGTGATTTAGGTGAAGCTGATCCATCTCTTTTAGCAGGGAGATGGATTTGATGGGCTGGAGGGACTCTCCAAAGATCTACTTTTTGTAATTCTGTACATAGATGTTGTTCTGTCACTTTAAAGGCTGTTTTGTCACTCCCATGGGAGGGAGTTCAGGGTGTTATTTGAAGTGATTCATAATTGACTTTACCTTTTTGGACTTTTGGGTGGTTTTGGGTATGGCTTTTTTTTTTATATATTGAAAGGAAACAGTAAACACATGAGAAAAAATACTCCTTTTTATGTGTCTGGTTCCCACCCTCTCTCCTGCCCCCACTCTCTCCTGAAGCTTTATTAACATTTCTTGGCTGGGCAAGGCGGTCTCCAACCCCTCTCATACTTGCATGTGCTCTGGGGAAACTCCAGTACCGCTGTGAACAGAGAGTCACCTGCCTTGCTCTGGGCAGGAGCATCGAGTGCCTTGCTAAAGCATTGCCTGGCTCTTCCCGCAGTGTTTGACAAGCACTACATAAACCGCAACTTCGACCGCACGGGGCAGATGTCGGTGGTGATCACCCCGGGCGTGGGCGTGTTCGAGGTCGATCGGCTCCTCATGATCCTCACCAAGCAGCGCATGATTGACAATGGTAATTAACGAGGTGCTGGGCAGGCTCTCTGGAGGCAAACAGGTACACTGGGCAAAGGTGTAGCCTCTTCTGGCTGTGAAGAAGTGTCTGCTCTAAGGTGTGTGCTCTGGGAAGAGGGCTTACAGCTGGAAGGCTTTGTCTGCACTTCATATTGAAACGGGCGAATTATCAGGGCACTTAAAGGCCTTTAACTTCTTTTGTTTGTGGTAGAGAACTTCATCTGTCCATGCAGACCTTTCCCTTAAAGGATAACCTTGCATGACTTGCATTAGTGTGGAAGAAATATTTTTTATATCTCCTTAGGCACTGTTGGTTTTTGACCAAACCATGGGACTGTTAGACCATTCCCAGTATAATTGCATCTTAAAATGTCACATGAATAGAAATTGGGCCCTCAGCTCAGGTTGATGATCTGTTTTGGCTTAGCAGATCAATCCTGCTGGGTCAACAGCTGAACCCTGCTGCTGTTTGTTTGCAGGCATAGGTGTGGATTTGGTGTGCATGGGAGAACAGCCCTTGCATGCTGTACCACTCTTTAAGGTAAGGCTGTGCCCTGCACTCTGTTCCTGCCACGGTGTTACCCCTTTTGTGACTGGGTACAGCTGGTGACTCTGCTCCTGAATTACTCCTGCAGCTCCATAACCGCTGTGGCCCTGGGGACTCCCGCATGGGGGATGACTACAATATTCCACACTGGATAAATCATAGGTAGGTGAATTCTACCAGCTCTTGCTAAACAGTCCTGCTCTTCCCCTTCATTGCATTCTCCTTCTTCTTGCATTGTTGCTTTCCTCTGCTTTCCTTGATGAGCAAAGCCATTTATTACATGACTCTTGTAGAACTCTGGGCATTGATGCAGGAATGTTCTTGTAGAACTCAGGGCATTAAGGCAACCTCTCAGAAAGGGCAGGGAATCTCTGTAGTTTTCAGACCAGCTGGTGTGAGTCACTCCTGTCACATAAATTAGGGAGAGTTGTGTCAATGGCAAGGTGAAAGGGGAAGTGAACTGGGAAGTGGACGTGTCAAGCATTTTAAGAAGTGATCTGGCCTGAGGCTGTGTGGGTGTCAAAGCCTGGTCTTTACATAAAGAGTAGTTTCTCTCAAGTTAATCATCCATCAATATTTCCCATATGTTGTTTTATGCAGAGAAGGGTGTCCCCTCTCATCCATCCCATAGCTAGTTCAGGTGCATGGATTTGCTGTGTAGCAAACCAACTGTGTTCTATTCTTAAAAGACCTTAAAGCCACCCTGTTTTTCCTTTCAGTTTCTACACATCCAAGAGCCAGCTCCTGTGTAACAGCTTCACTCCACGAATCAAGCTGGCAGGAAGGAAGGTGGGGATTTTTCTCATTTATCTTCTTACTAGCTTGTTAGGTGCCTTTTGTCAGCCAGACATCAGAATCTTTCTAGCAAGTATTCCAACAGCTAGAACTAAGTTTCTGTGTTGAAAGACTGAAAACAAAGTTGTAATGTTTGTTGTAGGGATTGTGAATGAGGGACTAGTTTGTATTCTTTCCTTTCTGGACAAAACTAGGTGGGAAATGTTGTAGCCACCATAAAAAGTAGAGTTTCATTCTGTAACAAAGAACTCCATGGAGAGAAAGAAAGGTGTGTTTTTCACGGGGGTTTGTGACCAAGTACCAGTATTTAATATTTTGAAGTGGTCTGGTTGCCTCGCTGAGTCAGCAGGATACACTTCGTCTGCTTGATCACACTGGGGGATATTTCCTTAGAACATGCTGACTGTTTCCCTTCTCTCTTGCTCTCTTTTTTTTTTTTTTTTTTTTTTTTATTTTTTTTGTGACTTCACAATTGCTTTGTTGGACCCTTAAGCCACTGACTGAGAAAGCAAAAAACAATCGAGATGCCTGTGAGTAATTCTGTCTGCTCTGTAATGATCTACCCTACTTACCCCCAAACTAACAAACAGCTACAGTGAGGCAATGACACTTCAGCACAAGGAAGGGACAGTTGTGCTAGAAAACCATCAAAGCCACCTTTTTGTTCCTGGGGATGTCAATGGCCTTCTTGGCCATAAATGATGTGGAGGGGGGAGTTTCTGTCCTGGCTGTGTCACCTGGCCAGAGAAGGACATGTTGTCAGGGTGGTGTGGTGGGGATGCTGTGTTGTCAGTGCTGGGAGCACAGAGTTGCAGTGGGAGAAGCCAGCACTGCTCTAGCAGCACCTCGTTGCAGGTGTACCCTCTGTAAGTGAGGTTGTCTATTCTTTCAAAGGTGCTTCAAAACCTGTAGTTCCCTTTTGAGAGAAATTGAGCCATCTGTTTGTACAATAATTGATTTGTCGATTATTAATTTAATGCTTAGGATGTATGGGGGAAAGACATTAGGGCACAGCAACCCTTATTTGGAGGCACCAACTTTGATAATTGAGCTGCTCCAGCTGATTCTGCTCATGAGACTTTGGTATGGGATTTCTTTTGTAGTGGATACTTTTCTTAGAGGTGACAGCTGGATACTCTGACTTGCAGATCTTGAACGTTCTTGAAAGAGGTCCCAGTGCTGTGTGATTTTAATTTCAGCATTAGGAGCTCCAAAGGATGCTGAGAATGCCCTGCCTATCCAGGTGGATTACGATGGCTACGATGCCCAGGTGTTCCGGCTGCCAGGCCCATCCAGAGCCCAGCGCTGCGCCACTTTCAGGTGGGAGGCTTGGCATGCACAGGTTCTGGAGCAGCCACGTTTGCTGGGCTTCTTGATGCACAAAGTGCTTTGAGAAATACAAGGAGAATTAAGCTCCACATGCTTACAGTTGAAGAGAAAGCTTTATCTGTACCTGGTCTTCATGGCTGATTGTGTGATTTTGCTTCTGTGATGGTGTGTGGGATATCTAAGAAAAGGTCTAAGTATACTTTTTCCTTAAATCTTTAATTTTGTCCAAAGTGGAATAAAGCTAGTCTCTCTTGCTAAGTTCCTAACAGATTTTGCAAGGGGATTAAGAAAGTACAGAGCTGTAGGAAAACAATTCGTTTTCTGCACTGCTTAGTAACTGGTGCTGAACACAGAGTGGTGGGGAATCATCCCTGGAAATGATGTCTGTCTGAATGAGAGAAGAAACAGAGAAGCTGAGTGCAGATTCTCCACTATTCCATGGCTCTTTGTCTGAGAAGAAAGGCTGATTGTTCTCAGGTCCTGGCCAAATTCCTTGAGCAAACTATAAGTTTCAGTGTTTTTTCACAAATATGGAATTGATGAGCTTGTTTTGAAGTTTGTTTGTTTTTGGTTTGGTGGGGGGGGGGGGGGGGGGGGGGGGGGGGGGGGGGGGGGGGGGGGGGGGGGGGGGGGGGGGGGGGGGGGGG